>JARGCV010000112.1:2247500-2697500 GCA_034064705.1 Bothrops alternatus | reverse complement strand
AACATCGCTTAGGATTGAGAAGAAGGTAAAATGACTGGGTGTCACTATGACAAATATGAATTGTTTGCTATTTCAAAATAAATAATATGTTAAGACTGGGAATGAAGTTAAAAAACACATATTGAGATGGGAGCTACTCCACTGTTATTGCTGATGAGAATGTCTGTGATCAAAAGAAATGTCTTGCCTGGGATATTTTTGTTTCAGACAATACTCATTTTGACACCCGATGTGCCATTTAAACAATGGCAGAAGAATATATCTAAATTTGCATGGCAGGAGAAAAAAAAGCATGAGTTAAATATAAGATGTTACAAGATGCAAAACAATGCAGAGGGTTGGTTTACTACTGTAGATTTGATATTATATTTTGCAGCTTTCTGTTTAGTTTGGATGAAAGACTAGGTGTTGCTGAGATACAGAAGGTTTTTTTGAATTAGTAAGAGATGACCAGAGATTTGAGTGGCTTGGATATTTAAGTAATATGAACTTGGATATTTAAGTAACTGAAAAAACTTACTTATGACTATTGCAGCATCCTATGATCAAAATTCAGGCTCTTGGCACTTAACAAAAAAATCAGACACAGCTTAATTACTGCTTTGCTGAGAAACAGTAATTTTGGTTCCAATTACAGTCCTAAATCAAGGATTGCTTTGTGGTTTTTATATCACTACAAAAACAGCAGTCCAATGAAATATGGACAATAGATTCTACAGTATCTGTATCACGTGGATATTCTTAGGCATCATGTGATCTTTTTTAAAAAAAATCTGCCTTCCAGAATAGCTGAAGGCAGCACACTAAATCAAGCCATTGTTAGTTCAAATCAACATGGATACCATTATATAATTTAACTAACTAGTTACTTATAGTTTAGTTATAGTTATTTAGCTAGTTATAACTAACTAGTTAAATTATAACTTAGCTATAGCTAGTTTAAAAACAAATGATTGACTGCTCAGGAAAACATAATTTTTGGTCTTTCCATATTCAGACCTCATTATATCAGAATTGTCTTGTTCCAATCCCAAGGGGACAAGGCCCCCTTGCAAGTATATCTAGAAAATCTCTCTTCCACCTAGCATTAAAATTATTTGCTAGTATCAAGGTTTTTCTTGCATCGATGTACGACCTTACTTTTTTCACCATTGAATTTCATTTTGTTACATAGCACTCAATGTTCAAGTCTGTCAAGCTCCTTCTGTATCTTAAGCCTATCTTCTGGAGTGTTGGCTATTCCTGCCAGCTTCGTGTCATCTGCAAATTTGATGACTTCCCCATCTATCCCTTCATCTAAATCACTGATGAAAAATGTTCAAGAGCACTGGGCCCAGAACAGAGCCCTAGGGCAACCCACTACACACTTCCCTCCATGTAGGTGCAGTTCCATTGAGGACCACACTCTGAGTACGGCTGATCAGCCAGCTAGGGATCTATCTGGTGGTGATGATGTCTAACCAAAGACAAAATTGAGTTAGAAAATCAAGGAGTATATGAAATCCCATGCACCACTTGCCCCACCACATACATTGGACAAACCAACAGAAGAATAAGTGCATGCACTGAAGAACATAAGAACTCAGTCAAAAAAGAGGAATCAACATCTTCTCTGGTCCAACACCTTAAAGCCACAGGACATGAAATTGATTTCAAAAAGACCAAAACATATATATATATGTTTTCTGAGGTTTTCGCGGGTGTTGTGTATGTAGGTCCTTGGTTCTTCGGGTTTTCTCCCACGTAGAATTTGAAGTGTCTTGGCGATGTTTCGACGAAGTCTCATTCGTCATCTTCAGGCTGGTGCTTTTGGCTTCTGCTTCTAGGAGAAATGTGAGATTTTAGCTGTTTCTTCCTTTTAACTGCCAGTGGGGGTTTGAACATTGGCTGGGAGCTCAGCTGTGTTCTGATTGGGTGGAGGTGTGTTCTGATTGGTTAGGGGGTTGGCTGTGCTCTGATTGGCTGGGGGAGTGTTCTGTTTGGGTGGGGGCTTTGTTGTGCTCAGGATAGTCTGATTTACAAGGAGACTAGAGATGGTGAGCTGCATAGCTGTTTGGCTTCGCGTTCGTGGTCGTGCCTCATCTTCATGGTGGGTGTCAGTTTGTTTCATGCATGGATTGGAGGGGTTTAAGGTGGCTAATGATGCAGCTGTGGTCTGGCTTCTGGTTTGTGGTCGTGCCTCCTCATCAGTGTGGGTTTGGGTTTGCTTTTTGCCTGCATGTGTAGTGGTGACATCTTGTGTGGTTTTTGTGAGTGTAGGTCTAGTGTCATTCCCCGTACTATGTACTCGTCTATCAATAAGGGCAGGTTTCCAAATGGCTGGTAGGCGGGAGGCATCATCTCGTTTGTTCATGCTGTGAGGGCGTTTTTCTATCTCGATGGCTTCTCTGATTATTGTGTTATTAAAGTGTTCAGTTTTGGCAATAGTTCTGGTCTTTTTGAAATCAATTTTATGTCCTGTGGCTTTAAGGTGTTGGACCAGGGAAGAAGTTGGTTCTTCTTTTTTGACTGAGTTTTTGTGTTCTTCAATGCATGCACTTATTCTTCTGTTGGTTTGTCCAATGTATGTGGTGGAGCAAGCAGTACATGGGATTTCATATACTCCTTGATTTTCTAACTCAATTTTGTCTTTAGGGTTTCTTAGGATGGTGGGTATTTTTCTGTTTGTGCAGAATGCTGTCTTAATGTTATGTTTGTGCAAGATTTTGCTGATCCTGTCTGTGGTGCCTTTTATGTATGGGAGGAGGTCTTTGCCATTTTCTTGTTCTCTGTCTTGTATTTTAGTGGGAGTTTCTTTTTGGATTAAGTTGGAAATCTTATTTCTTGGGAATCCGTTGGATGTTAGTACATTAGTGAGAGTGTGTAGTTCGGTTTTTAGGTGTTGTTCGTCAGCTGGGCATTTGGTTCTGGAGATGAGTGTCTTGGCTACGGAGTTGATCTGTGCTGGGTGGTGGTGTGAGAGTGCGTGCAGATAGCGGTTTGTGTGTGTTTTCTTCTGTTAGATGGTGTGCCCTAGGGAGCCATTGGATTTCTTGTAGACTAAGACATCCAGGAAGGGAAGTTGGTTATTAGCTTCTGTTTCCATGGTGAACTGTATTTTGGGGTGTAGGCTGTTAGGGTGTGTGAGGAAGTTGTCCAGTTTTTCTTTCCCATGTGGCCAGATTACAAAGGTGTCATCTACGTATCTGAGCCAGAGTTTGGGTTTGTGATCAGATTTTTTTAGAGCTTGGGTTTCAAAGTGTTCCATGTAGAGGTTTGCAATGACAGGTGAGAGGGGTGATCCCATGGGTGTTCCCTCTATTTGTTTGTATTTTTGTCCATTATAGATGAAGTATGTGTTGGATAGACAGTGGTTGGTCAGATCTAGGATATGTTTGGGGGGTTATATTTGTTTTGGATAGCTGTTAAGGCTTCTTTGATTGGCACTTGGGTGAAGAGGGATATGACATCGAAGCTAACAAGTAGATCGCTGGGCTGTAAGTTTTGTTTCTTTATGATCTCTATGAACTGGAATGAGTTTTTTACGTGTGAGGTGATGGATTCTGCATAGGGCTGTAGTTGTTTGGCGAGAAATTTGGCTAGGTTTTGTAGAGGTGAGCCTATGGAGCTGACTATGGGTCTAAGTGGGGTTCCTTCTTTGTGTATCTTGGGGAGACCATAGAGCTTAGGGCATCTGGATGATTTCTCTCTGGGAATGATCCTTTGCTGGATCTCTTCGCTAATGGGGGAGGCTTTTATTTTGGATCTAGTGTTTTTTTCCAGGTAGGTGGTGGGATCTGTGTTTAGGGGTTTGTATGTGGAGTCTTGGAGTAGGTTGGTTAATTTGGTTTGGTAGTCAGATGTATTCATGACCACCGTGGCGTTGCCCTTGTCTGCTGGTAGGATTATTATGCTGGTGTCTTGTTTCAGGTTAAGTAGTGCTGTCTGCTCCTCTTTGGGTAGATTGCTTTTGGGTGGCTTGCTGGTGCAGAGTATGTTGGTGATTTCGAGTCTGATTCTGTTAGCATCGTCGGGGTTGATTTTGGTCAGGCTGGTTTCAACTCCGCATATAATGGTTTCAGTGGGGATGTGTTTGGGAGCGACTGCAAAGTTGAATCTTTTGGAAAAAACATTGGTTTCGGCTTTGGTGAGGATCCTATCTGAGATGTTATGCACTGTTTGTGCAGACAGCTAGTTAATTGCATTTTTAGAGTCATTGAGGCCACTTGGAGGTTTGTCTGGGCTCTCAGGGTCCAAGTGGTCTCAACATCTCTCTAAAAGAAAGCAAATGACCAGCTGTCTGCAAGGAATGCCAGTCCTTCTGTTCCCCACCATCCAGTCAGAGCTGAAGAAGCTTCTTGGATGAGAAACGAAATGTCTTCAAAGAAAAACCAGAAAGTCCAGTTGCCTCTTGAAAAAGTACTTTGGGGACAACCATAACCTGAATGACTGAGAATCTCCATAGACATTCCAAAGGCAAGCTGTTCCATTGGTTGATTGCTCTCAATGTTAGGAAATTTATCCTTAATTTTAGGTTGCTTCTCTCCTTGGTTAGTTTCCATCCATTGTTTCTTGTCTTGCCTTTTGGTGCTTTGGAAAATAGTTTGACTCTGTCGTCTTTGTAAGAGTCCTTCAAATTTTGGAACCTTGCAATCATGTGTCCTCTAGTCCTTCTTTTTACTAGACTAGACACACTGAATTCCTGTTACCATTCTTCATATTTTTTTATCCTCCAGCCCTGTAATCATTCTTGTTGCTCTTCTCTGCATTCTTTCCAGAATCTCAACATCTTTTTTTATAATATGATGACCAATTAAACTTTTAAATTAAATGATTTTTAATTTATTTTTTTTTAAATTAAATGATTAAACTTTGAATCATTTGAATCTTTGCTTTTACTTCATTCTTTACTGCTTAATCCCTAATCACCCTATTCCTTCTGAATAATTTCAGCTCATCCTAAAAAAAAAAATCACATATGCAAATTTTACAACATCGCTTAGGATTGAGAAGAAGGTAAAATGACTGGGTGTCACTATGACAAATATGAATTGTTTGCTATTTCAAAATAGATAATATGTTAAGACTGGGAATGAAGTTAAAAAACACATATTGAGATGGGAGCTACTCCACTGTTATTGCTGATGAGAATGTCTGTGATCAAAAGAAATGTCTTGCCTGGGATATTTTTGTTTCAGACAATACTCGTTTTGACACCCGATGTGCCATTTAAACAATGGCAGAAGAATATATCTAAATTTGCATGGCAGGAGAAAAAAAAGCATGAGTTAAATATAAGATGTTACAAGATGCAAAACAATGCAGAGGGTTGGTTTACTACTGTAGATTTGATATTATATTTTGCAGCTTTCTGTTTAGTTTGGATGAAAGACTAGGTGTTGCTGAGATACAGAAGGTTTTTTTGAATTAGTAAGAGATGAGCAGAGATTTGAGTGGCTTGGATATTTAAGTAATATGAACTTGGATATTTAAGTAACTGAAAAAACTTACTTATGTCTGTCCTCACACTTATGACTATTGCAGCATCCTATGATCAAAATTCAGGCTCTTGGCACTTAACAAAAAATCAGACACAGCTTAATTACTGCTTTGCTGAGAAACAGTAATTTTGGTTCCAATTACAGTCCTAAATCAAGGATTGCTTTGTGGTTTTTATATCACTACAAAAACAGCAGTCCAATGAAATATGGACAATAGATTCTACAGTATCTGTATCACGTGGATATTCTTAGGCATCATGTGATCTTTTTTTAAAAAAATCTGCCTTCCAGAATAGCTGAAGGCAGCACACTAAATCAAGCCATTGTTAGTTCAAATCAACATGGACACCATTATATAATTTAACTAACTAGTTACTTATAGTTTAGTTATAGTTACTTAGCTAGTTATAACTAACTAGTTAAATTATAACTTAGCTATAGCTAGTTTAAAAACAAATGATTGACTGCTCAGGAAAACATAATTTTTGGTCTTTCCATATTCAGACCTCATTATATCAGAATTGTCTTGTTTCAATCCCAAGGGGACAAGGCCCCCTTGCAAGTATATCTAGAAAATCTTTTTTTTATAAACATATATATATTTGTGCTTGCAGATGGCTCTGGGTTGAGCTGAAACAAGCAAAGGAAAGAATGATTTCTTCCTCCCATATTTGGGTTTACAGGGTGCTATCTAAAAAAGAAACACTATATACACATCTTCCCTCCCTGATTACTGACAAAGCGGGAGAGAGCCTGTGGCTTAGAGGTTTAAGCATCTGCCTAGTGTGTGACTGCCCAGGTTCGAATCCCGGAAGGGTGAGTTCTGACTGAAGAGAGTTAAATAACTCGAAATAGCTATCTCAGAAATCCCTTATTTCTTTGTTAACAATTTTAAAAACATATATATATATATATTTGTGCTTGCAGATGGCTCTGGGTTGAGCTGAAACAAGCAAAGGAAAGATATATATATATATATATATATATATATATATATATATATATATATATATATATATATATATATATATATATATATATATATATATATATATATATATAGAGAGAGAGAGAGAGAGAGAGAGAGAGAGAGAGAGAGAGAGAGAGAGAGAAATAGTCAAACACCAGGATAAATAAAAACAACTGCTTAATAAACTAACAACTGTTTGATAAACTTAGCTTTCGTCGGCTAACTGTCAACGTCATCAGAGTGGAATTCTGGAGGTTTGAAAGCCTGCTCATAAGACTAGCAGTTTGTGCGCTCTGCTCATAAAATGCATCACTGGTTTACCCGCCCCAATTGACCGTATTACTTCTAATAGTCTTGTATCCATCTGTATATTTGTAAGTTCAGGGATCACCGCCTCTCTTAGTGTCACTCTCTTTGCCTGCTTTGGACATATCTGGGTATACTTTGCTATAGGATGATCCCCCAGTTCCTCCTGTCTTGTGGTCACCCCTTGTTGTGAGTGTGGCACCCCACCTCCCATCATTGATTACTGTAGTTAGTTTATTAAACAGTTGTTTTTATTTATCCCGGTGTTCGACTACTTTTCTCAACATGAATATACCCAGGGTTTGCATTTTTACTATAATTAGAGACAATATATATATTATAAACCTTATTTGTTCCTCCTGTATTTCTTATACCAATGCTCATCATTCCTGGAAAACAAGAACCCCCTGTAAAATACAATTAATATATCTTGCTAACATCCTCAGAGAATTTGTTTTTAGTTTATTCTTACCTTAATATTGTAATGCAGCGATAGAATAAATAATGGCCTTCAGTAAAAAGAATAAATTACGATAAAGCAAGCATTTTCTCTCTTAGGTGCACCTGATGTCTCATTATTTTAATTTACGTTATTTAAAACTGCAGTTAGGATTTGTATATTGTCAGCAAAGGTTGAGGAGAGGATATTGGGATAAGAAGAAGGGAAGCAATAAAGGGATAAGAGGAAACCAAACAGAAAAGGCAAAGAGAAAGAGGGTGAAAAGGGTGAAGTAGAGAGATAGCAAGCTAAGGACAGAGGACAAGTAAAAGAGTAAAGGAGAAGGAAACCAAGGAGGAATAACAAACTTCTATCTTTCAAATACACGATAGCATTGTTCTTTATCTAAGGGGCTGCCACAAAGAAGAGGGGGTCAACCTATTCTTCCAAGCACCTGAAGGCAGGACAAGAAGCAATAGATGAGATTGGACAACCATTTGTTTGAAATGTTAGGGATTTCCTGCTTGAGCAGGGTATTGAACTAGAACTGGGGTCCCCAACCTTGGCAACTTTAAAACCTGTGGACTTCAATTGCCAGAATTCCTCAGCCAGCCCTGCTGGCTGAGGAATTCTGGGAGTTGAAGTCCACAAGTCTTAAAGTTGCCAAGATTGGGGACCTCTGGACTAGAAGACCTCCAAGGTCCCTTCCAAATCTGTTATTTTGTTGTTCTCTTAAATATATGACAGAATGATATTGTTATATGTATGATAACAGTTGGGATTTCTGACTGTTGTACCTTACAAACTTGCGAGTCTGATCAAGCAGACAAAGAGGTTCACATCCCAAGCTCCCACTGGTTCTAGAAGAACAATGATTCAATAATAATAATAATAATAATAATAATAATAATAATAATAATAATAATAATAATAATAATAATAATAATAATAATAATAATAATAAAGTTGGAAGGGACCTTGGAAGTCATCTAGTCCAACCCCCTGCTCAGGCAGGAAACCCTATACCATTTCAGACAAATGGCTGTCCAGTCTCTTCTTAAAATCTTCCAGTGTTGGAGCATTCACCGCTTCTGGAGGCAGGTTGTTCCACTGGTTAATTGTTCTAACTGACAGGAAGTTTCTCCTTAGTTCTAGGTTACTTCTCTCCTTGATTAGTTTCCCTCCGTTGCTTCTTGTCCTGCCTTCAGGCACTTTGGAGAATAGCTTGACTCCCTCTTCTTTCTGGCAGCCCCTGAGATATTGGAACACTGCTATCATGTCACCCCTTGTCCTTCTCTTCATTAAACTAGACATACCCAATTCCAGCAGCTGTTCCTTATATGTTTTAGCCTCCAGTCCCATAATCACCTTTGTTGCTCTTCTCTGTACTCTTTCTAGAGTTTCAACATCTTTTTTACATCCATGTTCTAACCTAAATGGGAACGAAATACAGAGTTAGTCTTGCCCACCTCCACACCTATTTTTTTTAGTGTTAGTTTGAATCATATGCACTTATATAGTCCTGTAGAAAAATAAAATAAAAGCATGAGAAGTGGAATATTATCATCCAGCTGGAGTTGGGGATGCAGCAAGAAATTTCACCGGGGGAAGCCAAACTACAAGATCTGCACAGGTAGAGCCTTATAAAGAAGCACCGACAAAGCAGTTCCAATTTCAAAGGAATCAGGGGAGGTCACAACAGTATGACTCCACTAACAAACAGAGTCGACACCATGGGCTCTTGTAGGCCCACAGCTATTTCTACATTCTTACAAACAAGTGTTCTTAAAGCCTCCCATCCAATTTTAGGAAGGTGTTGAAGAGTGTTTAATCTTTGAAACTCAATGGTTCTATCTTGTCATTTTCATAGGTTGGAATTCTGGTTTATTACTTTAAATTGACAGGAATTAAAAAGTGTTGATACTCATTATTCAGTTTAATATCTCATCCTTGCATACCCATCAAGGAACACTATTCTGGAATGCATTTGCACACAAACAAAGACCATCTAACTCTTCTTATCACCACCCCATATTTCTCTTCCAAATTCTCTATTTCTATCCAATGAATATTTTCATCCATGAACTCCAGGGTAGCCCATGTTTGTCTGGATGACAGGATAAGAAATGAAGGCTTCTCTTGAACATATTTTATACTTCATAAAAAAAATATGTTACCTATTTGGGTAGTTTATAGGGGACACAATGGCTTAGTGGTTAAAGACTCTGAGCTTGTCATTCAAACACCACACAATGGATTTATGCCCTGTCCTTGCCCCAGCTCCTGCTAACCTAGCAGTGTGAAAGCATGGAAATGAAAGTAGATAAATAGGTACCACTTCAGTGGGAAGGTAACAGTGTTTCATGTGCCTCGGCATATAGTCATGAGCAATGGTGGGATTCAAATATCTGAACAACTGGTTCTCTTTGTGGATGCTGCTTCCAGAAGTCCATTCTAGGCCTGGGCAATAAAGAATTAGTTACCGGATCTGCCAAACTGGTGCAAACTGCCTGAATCCCACCACTGGTCATGAACCCAGAAATGTCTTTGGACAAAGCTGAGTCCCTCAACTAAGAAATGGAAATGAGCACTCTCCCTAGAAGTGGACATGACTGGACAAAAGAAACTTTTACCTTTATCTTTATGGGTTGTTAATATTGTTTACTTACATTATAAACACAATATTTCATTTCATTTTAGTTAGTTCATCATCATATGCTTATTCCTGAAAACCAGTAGTTGATCAAACATTTGCTTAGATGACTTTCCTATCCTCTGCCTATTACACTGAAGTAACAGAAGATAATGTGACTTGTTATTTTTAATTAAAGGCCTAATAGTGGATTCTCCATATGTTCAGGTTAGGGTTGGAATTTTACATTTCATACAGCACGCTTCTTGGAAATTAAAGTAATGCAGTTTAGATAAATGTATTGTAAAAGATTGGATGTAGATATTATCCCTTTTTTCACCACAAGATATTTCATCCTTAATCTTCAATGGCTTTATAATAAAACAAAATGTTTATGATTTCTATCCTTAGGAAGGATTCCTAGTGACTATAACTGAAAATAAAAGAGTGCTTAGGAAGTCAAGGTAGTGTTACCAACTTGTTTAATAATCAACACATTTGAGCATTACTATGTGAATTGCAAAGTATTTCAGCACAAAGATATAGATATTGTGGGCTGATGATATCCAAATTTAAAAAAAAACATGCCAGGATATATTCATATTCAATGCACATTCAACAATATTAAAATAGCAGCAACAGTAATACTGAATTTAAACCATATTATCAATGTCTAAGGAACAAATTATGTCATGGTAATGACTTTTGAAAACCAAATTCCTATGATTAAAGGAGAGATTAAACAGAGAAGCAGATGAAGGAAAAGATACACACTATACTTTCTCCAGGAGTTGCCTAATAATACTTTCAAATTAATTGGAGTTAAGTCACTTCCATATCAGTGTGGTTGATCTTTAGGAGATCCTCATTTGGTCTTATTTAGGACATGTCTACAGAAGGTGGCTGATTCCAAAAAAATTAGTAAGTTCAGTCTGGTTTGTATTTCATGAGAAAATTTCGGGAATTACAGGGCAGCAGGGAAGATAAAAAAGAAAGAAAGAAAGAAAGAAAGAAAGAAAGAAAGAAAGAAAGAAAGAAAGAAAGAAAGAAAGAAAGAAAGAAAGAAAGAAAGAAAGAATAGAAAAAAGCAATGGCAAATAAGATCTGTATGTTTCCAAAAGAAACCACCTGGAGGGGTCCCTAAAAGCACTACAAGTGAAGGTCAACTAAAAAAAGACTATTTCTTTGTAAAATTATCCATGCCCCAACTCATCATCTTGTGGATTCAGGGATTGATAGATACATGTGCCTAGGGTATGCTACTGTATTTGAAGCTTTTAAATCTGAATTATGGAAGTATGGAGTAGAAATACTGTCAGTACTGTTAAAGTTTATTTTATTTTGCTCACATATAAAACTGTAATGTAGAATTACTAATTTTTTTTTTACATTTGGAGAGATCTGTCTCCTACAAATGCATGCATACACCCACACTGGAAAACCACACTCCCCAACACATTGTATATGTAAAGTACACATATCCTTGTTTACTTTTTTGCAATGAATTATAGCATTATTCCATAGAAGCATGATTAATATCCATTAATAAAATAACGTCAATGTGGCATAAGAGATGGAAACCTAGATGTACCGAATGGCTCTTGTTGATTGTTCAATGATATGTTCAACTCTGAAACAGAAATTAACTTACACAGATAGTAAAGAAAAATAATTATGATGTCCTTGGAGGTCAAGCAAGAGGGAGTCAATAGATTCTAAGCAAAGTGCAATAGACAGCACAGGGCCCAGCTTATCCTGAGACAGAGCAAGACAAATGACTAAGGTAGCTGATTGGCTATCATGTAAAGACAGTGAATTATAAACTGTATAGTTTATTATTATTGGATTTTTATTCACATGGAAATTACTTTCTGGAAGTGGATTTTATCTTTATAGAAGTTTCTGCCTGAAATGACCAAATAAATTGCTCAGCCTCAGAAACCATTCACTCTGACTGAGGGGAAGCAATATTTTTTTTGAGAAGAAGCCAAAAAAATATTATTATTATCTGTAATTATATATTAGGTTTGTTCTTTGATGAGTTATTGCAGTGGCTTAGCACATGGAAGATTTTTGTGCAAATATAATATTAAAATTTATATCTGTATCTTAATTTGTAAAGAAGAACTTACTTTCAAACTCTTTAAACCTTAAGAATAGAGAGTATTTTTAATGTAGAAATTTCCATTGATTAAAAATATTTTGACCTGCTAAGAATAATTTAAATAAGTTTTCAATTAGTGGCTTTTTCTAATAAGGTTTATTTATCATTTGTGTGTATTTATATGTATGCATTTTAATACATTCACAGGTAACTATTGGGAAAAATTGCTGATGTTTTTAAGGTTTCCAAACATTTCATACAGAAAATATTTTCTGCTTTACTGGCAAAAGTTAAAATAGTTCTCCTTAAGCACACAATCTCCAAAATTGTATCAGTGTGCCTTAAAAGGCTGTGAGTTAATTATCCTTGTCCTATATGTAGATGTGATTCTATAAAGACAGGAATTATGCTACAGGCATGGATTTTAAAGAAAATTGTAATAGAGTGACTCATATGACTGAATAAGTTTAATTTTCAAAACATATATTGACAGAATACTATCACTTTAGGATTTTGCTGCAAAGTAAGTGAGATTAGAGTAGGATAAGGATAAACATGGCAGAATATCAAGCAGAGTTATTTCATACTGATCCTCTACAGAGCCAAAAAAAAATCCAGTTAGAAATATTCTCTCCATTTTTCCTATATAGTCTTCTACTTGATTCTCTGCAGCAGCATGAAATCAAGACGGATCCACAAATGCTTTAAAATATCTCTCTCCAGAGAAAGGTATAAGCAGAAGTGCCACTTGACACTTCTAGCCCTCAAAAAGGACTGTTTACATTACAGTGAGAACCTCTGGGAAGCATAAAGATTACCAAGGGAAGTAAATGTCAGGATATGACATGCACAAAAGCCCTACTTGCTGGTGCTTGGAAGACAGTTCCTATCACAGAGTTGTACCAGGGGACTGGCTGGATAATGTACCAGACTTTAACAGAGGTCAAAATTTATGTTATGCCCTTTTCCTCCTTGGGATGGTAAAACTGCTATTATTTTTAGTGTTGAGCCCTAGAGTTTTGATGTGTACACACAAACTTTGGTCTGTCTGCCTTTGCTAAGAGAACAAGTTAAGCTAGTGGAAAATCCCAACAGCTTGAGAAATTGTTCAAATTATACAAGTCAATGAATCAGAAGAATCAGAGTGGTAACCATCCATATTCTACAGGGGAGATAAGAAAACTATGATTCTCTCAGTCAACCCAATGTTGGCAAACTACAATTCCCAGAATTCCTAATCTGGCAGTAGCTGCTAGGAATGGTACTTTACTGATCTCTAGAATGTAACAGTTTCTTCATCCTCATATATTTTTTTGTTTTAAAATTTGTAACTACTGCAATAAAAAGGGACTCTTTCTTAATAGCAAAAAACAAAACAAAAAATCTAAAATAAAAATAAAAGCAAAAGCCAAGGGACTAAATTAAATGTAATACACTTACGGTAAATCATGCATTAAAACGTCTGTGGTAAAATGTGGTAAAACAATAAATAAAAGTTTATTGTGGATAATTCAAAATGTATAAAATCAAACATTGAGGACAAGTACAATATAACTACAGTAGACAGAAACTGCTATCATTATAGTATGGATGTGCTGGAATTATCTGATTTTAGGCTACTCAATGTGTGCTGGAGAAGAGGATAATGCAATTCACTTGGTCATGGAAAGAATGGAGTCATGCTATTAATGGGGAAAGTAATATAAAAGATGGAAGATTTGATTTTTAAATTTAAATGAGAAAAATCAAATAAAGATAAATTAGCTGAGAATGAAATTGAAAAGAAGAAGCAGTTGTCCACATCAGAATTCATCCACCAGAGGAGTGTCACTGGGTTACTCCAGATAACATCCAGGAGAACGATAAAGAACTATAAAAGACAACTATAAGCAAAAATCAAAACAAATGGCTTGTTCCTTCCTCTGTTCTGAATTATATAAAAATCAGGATAAATATCTCACCCCATTTATTTATTTATTTATTTATTTATTTATTTATCAGACTTATATGCCACCCTTCTCCGAAGACCCAGGGTGGCTCACAACACTCAGATCTCAAACCCAAGCTGTCAACTTTCCAGCTGATGAGCTTAGTGTCTTTAATCACTGAGTTACCACGTCCCCTTGGAGAATCCAATAAATTTAGTTTAATAAGAAAAAGGCAGAGTTCATCTATAGAGAAAAAAAGGCAGAAGAATAAAGTAATAAAATTAACATTTCTCCCTACAGTAAAAAATAAAACAAACTATATGGCCTTTTAAGATATAACATTAATGTGGTTCATAATCTAAAAGGTGGGGGAACTTCAGTATGATACAGGACATTGTCTGAAAGGGTATCAGTTTTCCTGCCTGAGTAGAGGGTCAGACTAGAAGACCTCCAAAGTCTTTTCCAACTCAGTTATTCTATTCTGTTCTGTTCCGTTCTGTTCCGTTCTGTTTCACTCCACTCCACTCCATTTGATTAATTTGATTAATTTGAAATTAAAGAAAGAAGATAGCTTTTTAGTAAGAAGTTTACATTTACTAGTTTGATTTGATGAAAGATTTCTTGAAGATAGCAATAGCAATAGCACTTAGACTTATATACTGCTTCATAGTGCTTTACAGTCCTCTTTAAGCAGTTTACAGAGCAGCATATTGCCACCAACAATCTGGGTCCTCATTTTACCAACCGCAACAGGATGGAGGGCTGACTCAACCTTCTAGACCAAGGGTCGGCAACCTCAAACACTCAAAGAACCAATTGGACCTGTTTCTCACAGAAAAGAAAACACTGGGAGCCACACAATCCTTTTGACATCTAAAATGAAGATAACACTGCATATATCCTTTTTTACCCTTATGGTACTATAAAAAAAAACTATAGTGTGTTACATTTATGAAATCAATGAACTGCTACAAAGAAAACATTTTTAATGCAGGAGAATGAGGGGGGAAAAAACCCTTTCTCTTTCATCCCAACAGGTGAAAACAATTTTAGTAGCTTATCTACATCTTTAAATACAGCATAATTATCCCCATACATCCTCTCTTAATTAAAAAAAATCAAAATATTTCATTAAACATTCTTTACTAAAAGTCCAGTAAGGACAACATATATTCATATTCTCTCTCTCTCTCTCTCTCTCTCTCTCTCTCTCTCTCTCTCTCTCTCTCTCTCTCTCTCTCTCTCTCTCTCTCCCTCTCCCTCTCCCTCTCCCTCTCTCTCTCTCTCTCTTTCTTCTCCCCCCTCTCTCTTTTTTTCCTCTCTCTCCCTCCCTTGCTGCGTCCTCTGCCACAATGTAAGCCCTGCATGCAGGGAAAACCCTGCACTGGGGACTAATTGTTTACTCTTCCGGGCAATGGGAGAGGAGTGGGCCGATCGCCTTCCTGGCAGCTGGGACTCCAGCGTGCCTTCCCAGCAAAGCGGGGCCAAGGGTAGTGCTGGCTGGGGATCACAGGAGCTACGATCCCTCAGGGCCACGGCTTGCAGGAGGGCTGGCCGGCCTCAGTGGAGGTTCCAATGGGCTGCTCCCAGGGGGGATCCCGGGGCTGCCCTGCGTGGCTCTCCGGCCACATGTGCCTCAGATGGGGCCAGCTCAGAAAGGGACTTCCTGGCTGTGCTTCTCCCAGGGGGTGGGGGTGCCCAGGCACAGGGCCAATCAGCAGAGAAGAGAAGAGAAGAGAAGAGAAGAGAAGAGAAGAGAAGAGAAGAGAAGAGAAGAGAAGAGAAGAGAAGAGAAGAGAAGAGAAGAGAAGAGAAATGAAGAGAAGAGAAGAGAAGAGAAGAGAAGAGAAGAGAAGAGAAGAGAAGAGAAGAGAAGAGAAGAGAAGAGAAGAGAAGAGAAGAGAAGAGAAGCGCAAGTGTCTTTCTCTGTCTCTGTCTCTCTCTCTGCAAACGGTGGAGGAGGACTGGAGCCTGGAGCTGCAGTAGAAGGCTGAAAGAGCCGCATGTGGCTCCAGGGCCGTGGGTTGCTGACCCATGTCCTAGACTGAGCAGTGAGTTAGCCTGCAATACTGCATTCTAACCACTGCGCTACCAACACTCTTATAAAAAAGACAAGAGAAGATAAAGATACTTGTTTCAGTTGCTTCTGATAAGACAGTGACTCAGCTCAGCAGAAATCTCTATTCTCTTTGAGCCATTTTTATTTTCCTTGGGTAATCTAGCAAATTAAAATAAACGAAGACCAAATTCTCTCTTCAAGATTTCGGAGCTGAACAAGGTGAAAAAAATTGTCCTTGTTTTTCAAATCTAGAAGATTTGAGGAAAGGAGATTCTTGACCATTATGAATGGTGATAGACAGGGAGCCAACAAATCATAATCAGCAAAGAATTATATTTCATCAAAATGGATCAGAAGTTACTTCTATTTTGAATATGACTGACTTTATACTGTTACACTGCCCAATTGTTTAAATTTAAATAGCTCTTGCTGTAAGAAAGAATGAGAAAAAAATATTTTTAAGAAAGTAAACCCTAAGTAGGAAACACTTATTCTCTTTTGAATATCGTCTGAGGAAAATGAATACATGATATTATATATATTTAATCAGATTTTTAAAATAATATGTTGATATGGAAATAGGATAAAACAAACCTAACATTTTTTTTAAAAAAAGAACAAAATTGAAGTTGACATATTCACCAATGTCTAATCAGAAATAAGTTCTGTTCACTCTTGTAAATGGGTTTAGAATTGCAGCTTTAATTACTAAATGGCAATATGGCCTTATGAGTTCAGTCTCTTGATTATGTGATGCAAGATGGTTATATTTCATATGTTTATTCTCTGCAGAATGGGTTTAATACTCCAGCTATAACAATTTCATCTTACCCTCTAAAAAGTTTCAACCTCCATGATATGTCACCTTTTCAAACTTTATCTAAGCATCAGATCTCGTAATTTAACTCTTTGAGCCATGATTTCTTAAAGCCATATGTTCATCAAAGTTCTGCTGAGTGCATTCCCACATTGTCATCCCAAATTAACTGCCTGATGTGCAGCCAATGGCTCACCATGTGCTAGCAAATCATTAGGTTTCATTTATTTGAGAACATTGTGATCTGGACATGCACTGAAAACAGATGCTGAAATTTCCTCACTGTCACCAAATTGTCTAGTAAACAATATAGTGACAATTCCATTGAAAGCCTCCTGCAGTTGGAAGAATTAACTACCACAACCTAATTAGCTTTGCCACTGGGTTTGACATGTAGCTTGCACAATGAAGGAGGATGAATAGCAAAATGGAAGCACGGTGAGAGAAAGGAGGGTACACAGAGAAAATTGGCATATGTTTTCTATTTGTTTTTTTTCAAAAGAAAATCAAGGAAACAGGAAAAAAAAATATTATAAACCCTTAACTTGGACCGGCTATATACTGATCTGAAAAATCTGTAGGTTCAAAGCCTCATTTTCCCAAGCAAAGCAAAGCAAAGCAAAGCAAAGCAAAGCAAAGCAAAGCAAAGCAAAGCAAAGCAAAGCAAAGCAAAGCAAAGCAAAGCAAAGCAAAGCAAAGCAAAGCAAAGCAAAGCAAAGCAAAGCAAATCTTCTTTGAAGTCTTATTTAATTATTATTTAAATTGTTTCTGAAAAGAGTAATTGACCTCTAAACATTCCTAATGCCTCCTATCCATACATGCCCACCCTTACATTACATTATATTTAACAACTTTATTTCCATGAACTTGATGTATGTAAGACATTTAAGTGCAGTGCTCAGTTTTAATAATCATTTCCCTGTTTCACAAACCCTAGAACCTGCATACTGAGACAACAGTGGTGTTTTATGAAGATAAATAACTGCTCTCGGAAAATTCTAGGAAATCCTCTGAATAAATATCAATTTAAAGATTAAGGAGGGAGAGAGAGGGGTTGCTTTTTAAAGAACAAGAACAAACAAAAAAACCTCCCTCAAACATGAAGAGAAACTGGAAGGCAAATGAAGGTAATCTTTCAGGGGTGTTTTGTTTCACTCAATGATTTCCAGCAGAATTAATAGAAAATAATTTCCCAACGTGCTTGTCTTTATGTGTTTTATCTATTAGATGTGTATCTTGCTTTTTTTTCTAGGATCTCAAAGGAACTACAAGGTATCTTCCTTCATTGAATCCCCACAAAAATCCTGCAAAGTAAGTTGGACTGAAAGAGAAAGAATAGCTCAAAGTCAACCAATGAGGTTTTGGATTTGATTTAGTTTAAACTTGAATCTGGGTTTCCTGACCCTCGTCCTATACTTTATTTAGATGGTTTCACATTTCTGTTCTTCCCATGCTGTTCTGGTGCTCTATAACGATTTGAGATAATCCATGTTTTACTCACGGGCTGAAAAGGAACATTTTATTTATTTATTTATTTATTTATTTTATTTTATTCGGATTTGTATGCCGCTCCTCTCCGAAGACTCGGAGTGGCTCACAACATATATATAAAACAATTTAATCTAAATCTGAACAAAAACATTAAAAATAAAACCCCATACATACTCATCAGTTCCCCCTGAGAACATTAGATAATGAACATTATCTAAGTTAAAAGAGGTTTCAATCATCCCCACAAACACCTCAGTGAAAAGCTAGGCTTTGGGCCCCTTCAAAACACCAGTAGGGTAAGCGTAAGTTCTCAGGGGGAACCTCAGTCCATAGGACAAGCACTGTGATAGAGAAAGTGTTCTTGCAAGGTCCTGATAGGTGATATTGCTTAATTGAAGAAGTAGAATTATTAGAATTCTTTATTGGTCAAGTGTGATTGGATACACAAGGAATTTGTCTCTGGTGCAGTGTACACACAAGCAACAAGTGATAAATCATGTTTATAATCATAAAATACATTCATCATAAATCATAAGGTAAACACTTAGTGATAGTCATAGGATACTAAATAAGCAGTCAACATAAATCATACTAGGATACTAAATAAAACAATGAATATAAATTGTAAGATGCAGGCAACAAAGTTATAATCATAAGAAGATAAGGAATTGATAATAGGAAGGATGAGAAGGATAATAGTAAGACAGCCCTACTAGGTAGTTTGACAATGTTGTGGGAATTGGTTGTTTGGCAGAGTGATGGCATGGGGGAAAAAACTGTCCTTGTGTCAAGTTGTTTTGGTGTGCTATGCCCTATAGCAGGGGTGTCAAACTGCCAGCCTGCGGGCTGGTTTAATCATACCAAAACCAGGCCCACCCTATTGCTGGCTATGCAAAAAGAGTTGCGATAACGTCACGACAGGTCACATGATGTGGCAAATTTGACACCCATGCCCTATAGCATTGTCTTGAGAGAAGAAGTTGAAACAGTTTATGTCCAGATGTGAGGGGTCTGTAGATATTTTCTCAGCCCTCTTTCTGACCTGTTCAGTATACAGGTCCTCAACAGAAAGCAGGCTGGTAGCAATAGTTTTTTTTTTCTGAAGTTCTAACTATTCATTGAAATCTGTGTCTGTCTTGTTTGGTTGCAGTGCCAAACCAGACTGTTATAGAGGTGCAAATGACAGACTCAATAATTGCTTTGTAGAAACCCAAAGCATCCCAATCCTGCCATATTGAATCAGCTGGGCAAATACTATGGAGAATAGTCTAATGGACTGATACAGGTGAGCAATTTTTAACCCTGATCAAATCATGTAAAATGGAAAGTGGACGAGGTGTAAACAGGTTGTATTAAATATGCATCACCATTCTACATGAGTAGCGTGGTGGCCTAGTAGTAAAGACACTTGCCTCCCACTTGTAAGTTTGAGAGTTTAATCCTAAATAGTGGCAGATATTTTTCCCCAAGGGCACAAAGAAAAAAAAAATCCATGTAGGGGTCAAAAAAAGGCACAGCCAGTAAATGTTCAGTTCCATTCAGTCATCTTGACTCTACAGTGAACAGATACTATAGAATTGTAAAAAGGGAGATTTTATTCTGGATGGTGTTATACCAATATGCAGGAGCGTAGATCCATTTTTCAAATAGCAGATAAAAATTGCACAATGATGTCTATATATGTAAAGATTAGGGTCCATATTTGCATTATTTGTTTGTGGTGCAGTATTTTATAATACACATAATGTTCAGAGTAATTCAGTGTAAACAATGTATGTAAATTAACCAGAGGAGGATGAAAATAGGGCAAACTGTCTGTCTTCCAATTCCAGATTTAATATTAGAAGTTATCTTATTTTTGCTGGAATCCAAAAAGATTTCAGCATGTTATTCAACCATCCTGGAATAACTACCAAACCAATGGATAGAATCTACTCTTAGCCTGGGTCCCTTCTGCTTGACTTCTGATCATATTCAAATAATACTTTGTGGCTGAAATAACATTTAGACAATTTTATCTCCCTTTATCAAACTCTCCAGCTACTTGTCATGTGTGCTCATTATGAAGAGGTGGAATAAAGTGTAGAAAGTTGAGATTGATTATTTCATAGACTGGTTTTTTTTAAAAAAAAAACCAAAAACAAAACAACAACCTCCTTTTGGGCATTTTTCTTTGATAAGGCCTCTTGCTTTAACTTGAAGCCAATCTATAGATCCAGAGAGAGCTGTAAAGCTTCTAACATGACCTAAAATAGCTTTTGAGACTAAAAATGTCACAGCTTTTATTGTCCAATATCTCAATGTTCCCAGCCTTACAGCAGTAGAAGTGCGTGCAGGTCTCAGTAGATTTGGGGAGAGAGAAAGAGAGAAAAATTTGGAATAATAGAATTAAATCATATGGAAATCAGTTTTCAGGCATCCAGAAACAATGGGGTTTTGATATACAGGACCAATGTCTTGAAAAATACAGCTTAATCCAAACTTGAAAACTACGCCATCAAAATCCCATAAACATCTGACACAGTGCATGGTTATTAGGATATAATACAATCTTTGCAAAAGATCCATGCCTTTGCTTCTGAGGTCATAGATTTTTTGAAGGCAAAGATTTTGTTCATTCACATAAAGGATTTAAATGCACAGAGTACTGCATGGTTTAAATTCCCAAAAGGTTGAGATACAGAAGTGGGTGCTTACTAAATTATTTATTATTTCTCTCATACACTTTTTAAAGAGTAGCATAAATAGATCCCTCCAAAATTGCACAATTCTTCATCTGCTGCATTCACTTTTTAAAACAAATTTATTAGCTCTAAAAAAACACTAGAAAGATAGGAATTAAAAGTTAATATGTGAAAGAGAAAAAAATAAACAAAAATTAAACAAAGCCAAATCTACAGAAATAAAGGAAAAAGAAATACAAAGATATAACTTTCAATTTTCTTTTACAAAAGTCATAAGCATAAATTTATACTGATCTCTACAATATAACTTTCATTCTTTAATTTTTTTCCTAGGTTTCCCAACCATCAAACACATATGATTTCATATTTTTTCTGTTTCTCACAGAAAGTCCAAAAGGAGTTTCTAATCAGTATTAAAATTAATGAGTGAGTTTTCACTAATCAAAGCAGTTAAATTTACCATCTCAATCAGCTTCATTAACTTCCGCAGCCACTTGTCCATTCTGTGTAATACCAGATTCTTCCACCTTTGTTTTGCTCTGTTATCAAAGATAAAAACAAAGTTTCATGAGTTTTTTCCAGCTTTCTCAATCAGCCCCAAAATTCACATCTCTGGCTTCAGTTGTATATTAATTTTTAAACTCTTCTGAATTAATGATGTATTTCAAGGTATGTTTTTTTACATGTCCACCAAGCATGATAAAATGTCCCTTGTTGTTCACATTTTCAAAATAAATTCAAAGTATTTTTATATATTTTAGACAATTCTTTTCCAGTGACGAATACAAACATCATTTTATAACAATGTATTTATAATAATGTAATACCGTATGAATTTCAATCCTTTCATGCACATATGATCCCATTCTTTGATTTTTATATGATAGCCACAATTTTAGCCCATTTTATCATACATTCTTTTACTTGCCTTTCTTCCATTTCAAAGTTTATACCTTTTAGCAATAACATGTTCATTATTTGTACATAGTTCTGTTTCAAATTGAAATTGCAACATGCTGAATTTACTATATCAGTAAAATACTGTGAAATAGACAATATTAAGGCATGCAAGGGCAATTAAAGATAACCTTGTAAAAGTTATGATGGACTTGGGCAATGATGTCAACTTAGGCAACCTATTCCAAGGAATTCGGGAATGCTACTTATTTAGAAGATATAAAACTTAAAAACTATTTAAGAGTCTATTGTCAAGATTCTCAAAAAAGAAGAAAATGATGATGGTGGTGGTGGTGGTAATAATAATAATAATAGCAACAGCAACAGCAACAACAACAACAATAATAATAATAATAATAATAATAATAATAATAATAATAATAATAATAATAATAATAATAATAATAATAATAATAAAGTTGGAAGGGAACTTGGAGGTCATCGAGTCCAACCCTCTGCTAAGACAGGAACCCTACACCATTTTGGACAAATGGCTGTCCAGTCTCTTCTTAAAAACTTCCAGTGTTGGAACATTCACCGCTTCTGGAGGCAGGTTGTTCCATTGGTTAATTGTTCTAACTGTCAGGAAGTTTCTCCTTAGTTCTAAGTTGCTTCTCTCCTTGATCAGTTTCCATCCATTGCTTTTTGTCCTGCCTTCAGGCTCCTTGGTAGTCGGAGTAGTAGTTGTCGTCGTCGTCGTAGTAGTAGTAATGATGATGATGATGATGATGCCATGGTGGACAAATTGTATCAGCAGACAGACAAACAGCTAGATATAGAGATGATAGATGATTGATAGTTGATAGTTGATTGATATATATTAAATAAAGAAAGAGAGAGGTGGATGGCTGGATGGAGGCAGAGAGAGAGAGAGAGAGAGAGAGAGAGAGAGAGAGAGCAATAGAGATAATAGAGATAATAGAGAGAGACAACAGATGCAGGAAATATATCATTCTGTCTGTTTAAATAACCATTTTTTTCCTGCAAGGACAGAGCAGTAATGTCTTCAGGAGGAAGTGAAAATGGTTAAGAGAGCAGTTAGTCAAGGTCCCAGCCAATCAGTTCAAACCCCCACTGGCAGTTAAAAGGAAAAAACAGCTTAGACCACACATTGCTCCTAGAAGCAGAAGCCAAAAGCACCAGCCTGAAGATGATGAATGAGATTTCATCGAAACGTTGCCAAGACACTTCAAATTCTACGCGAGAGAAAACCCGAAGAACCAAAGACCTACATACAAACACCCGCGAAAACCTCAGAAAACAAATATATATATATATATATATATATATATATATATATATATATATATATATATATATATATATATATATATATATATATATATATATATATATATATATATATATATATATATATATATATATATATATATATATATATATATATATATATATATATATAATATATTAAGGACCAGTCTTGGTACAAGATTCTAATTTCAGGACTCAGAATTATTTTTGACCCTGTGGGCCTGATCCAGTGGTGGGATTCAGCCGGTTCGCACCATTTCAGCAGAATCGGTAGCTAATTTTTTGTTGCCCAGGCCCAGAATAGACTTCCGGAAGCAGCATACACACAGAGAACCGTTTTTTCACATAACTGAATCCCACCACTAGCCTGATCCCTCTATACTGTCAGACAGTTCTAATCTCACTGCCACCTTATCGATCTTGGCCTCTCTCCTGAATAGTTAGGCCAATTATTAATCAATGGTAAAAGAAAGAATCAGAGACACTGATCACCAAAATGATATCACCATTGTTCCTGAATTCTATTGCAAATTGTTAGGCATATATATTAAATAGGACTTTTGCTTCTTTATTTCCCCCTCAATAGTAAAATAATCAATTAGTTATTTTTAAAAGTTTCTTTAAGCTAAATATCAAGCTTATGTTATAAATCATAATACAGTGCTCCCTTGATACTTATTGTTAATTAGTTCCAGCAGGTGCAATGAGTACCAAAAATGCTGAGTACCAGACATAAGGAATAATGTAGTGAGTCACAAGGCAGCCAAAACTGAAAATTCTAGCTTCTGCATTGAATACCAAACAAACAATGAGTACTGGGACAAAATGCTTGTGTCAAAATGCATGGAGTACCATATTTGATGAGTTTCAAAGCAGCTGAGTACCACTGAGTTAAGCTATCAGTGCTAATTAAAACAGTTATGATACATATGGTCAGCACAACATCTTGACAAACAGGATCTGCTGTTTTTCTTTTGGTAAACTTGGAACACTTTGGCTGATAAGTCACTTAAATCAGAGATCTGAATAATTCTACAATTGGAGACAACTTAGATGATACACCGTGCACATTGATTTTTATCACTTTCCTAGCTGAAAAGAGCCACTCTTAAAGCTTTCTGTTTGTATTTTCTTCGCAAGGTCATTCATTTTTTGTTGTCATTCCATAGATAGCTCTAAGTTGTGCTTTAGTTATACTTTCATTGTTTGAAACATATAGAGGATTCCCCTTCTTTGGAATCAATATCTACCACTGAGGCTAAGTCGCTTTAAAGTGCACTATAAGCTACAGACACATCTATCCCAAAATCTCTTTCATAAAAGCTCTTTTGAAAATAGAAATGGAATGCTGTTTATCTAGCACCAGAAAAGCTTTATGGTTCTATCATACTGTAAGTAAATAAGTTACATCAACAACATTGATATCTGACTGTCCATTTAAGTGAACTAAGTCTAATATCTAGGGAATATATGAAGAGCTTCTTCAAAATACTTCTGGAGTTAAGAATAGTGAAAGAATCACACTAATTACTTTTCTTTTTCTTTTTTCATTTTCCTTTGTTTACTCTTTGATCCTGAAGTTGAAACTCAAGTACTTTGGCCACCTAGTAAGAAGGAAGGACTCACTGGAGAAGAGCCTAATGCTGGGAAAGATTGAGGGCAATAGAAGAAGGGGACGACAGAGAATGAGGTGGCTGGATGGAGTCCCTGAAGCAGTAGGCATGAGCTTAAATGGACTCCAGAAGATGGAAGAGGACAGGAAGGCCTGGAGGAATGTTGTCTATTGGGTCGCGATGGGTTGGACTCTAAATTCCCTCCAAAATGAGCCGCAGTGTCTAAAATTTAACCTTCCATGGAGTACTCAAATGTAAACTGAAGGAGTATTAAGACTCAGCTATTCATGGTTTCAGTGATGATTTCCTTATACTCAAAGACACATACATCTTTGGAAAACCCCAGCAAAATATCAATCAACATCACATTTAAAATGCTGAGATACTTAGGATTTTTTGTTTGTTTTTTCCTAAGTGATACTCTCCAGTTAAAACTATCGAGCAAATCTCAGCTATATAGACAAATAAAATATCTTGCAGCTTTTACACAAAGCAATAGTTTTTAACTTCAACAATTAGATTATCTAAAAATGCAAGAGTCCTACCTTGAGATACGTCATTGTTTTCAGGTTAATGGTCCCACTAGGTGGCCAGAAAAGGAGAAAAATACTTTAAATTAATATATGTAAACTAGCTAGAAACAATGCATACCAATCATGCTATCACTTTTTCAGAAGATCCAACAGTATTCAAAGTGAGAAAATGAAAGTGAACAATTATATTCTGTACAGAATTCAAAACAAATAAATATGCAATTATTTTGGCTTAGTTGGTTGTGCATGCTTTCAAAAATGATTTGGAAAAGTTTTTTTTTTAGAATTTGATTTTATATGAGTGCAGCACTTCTCTGCAGCTCATTCAAACATGTGTCCTTTTTTATAGGATTTTGCTCATTCCTGAAATGGATGGATGGATGGATAAACACCTGCTTTAAAAAGTCAGCTGACTAAGATGCTTTAATGAATAGTAAACAGATTACAGGGCATACTTAAGATCTGAAGAAATTCTTCCAAATCATTTTTAAAGGATATATAGCCTAAGGTTCCCATAACAATAGAAAACTCTGAAGAACTTGTAAAAACTTATTTTTAATTATATTTATATTTTCTGAGAAGATAACTATGATGATAATATTTTTTGTATAGTTTTCAAATTTTAATTTGAATAGTTATAATATTTTAAATAGTTTTCTATTTGTTTTTATGATCTGTAAGCAACCTTTAGGGCAGTGATGGCGAACCTTTTAGAGACTGAGTGCCCAAACTGCAACCCCAAACCTACTTATGCATCATCGGGTGCCGGGTGGGCATGGTCCATTGGCTGGGCATGGCCAGTTGGGTGGGCATGGCTGCAGTGGTAACGGCAGACTGGGTGGGACTAAAAAGTTCAATCAATCAATTCCAACTTTGCAAGAACTTTTTTTTCCCGCGAGAAGTTGAAATTGACTGATTGAACCTTTTTTTTTTTTTTTTTTTTGCACACAGTGGTGGAGGCCTAAAGGGAAAAGGTTTTATAAAACCCAGCTGAAGGCCTAGGACTGGGGCAACGACATGTGTGCCCACAGAGAGGGCTCTGAGTGCGGCCTTTGGCACCCGTGCCATAGGTTCACCACTACTGCTTTAGGGTGAATGGATGACATAAGAATTTAATAAATAATTTTAATAAATACATTGCATTTGTATATATCTTCCAAACATTTCATTTCAAAGTCCTTTTAAACAATGACATTTTAAAATCCAAAATCAAAGTATTTATTCACTACTAGATATATTGTATATGCTATATTCAGTATAGCAATAGCAATAGCACTCAGACTTATATACTTATAAATCACAGTGATTTACATCCCTCTTTAAGTGATTTATAGAGTCAACATATTGCCCCCAGTCTGGGTCCTCATTTTACTGATCTTGGAAGGATGGAAGGCTGAGTCAACCTTGAGCCAGTCAAGATTGAACTCCTGTGCAAGAAAGCCTGAAATACTGCATTCTAACCACTGCACCACTACTAATTAACTAATTTTTAGTCATCATCATATTTCTTATTCTTATATTTCTGTCTAGGCTGCAAGATGATGTGTGGACTGGTAACTGCATTCAGAACCTTGCTCCTTGTGTTATCATTTGAATGCTCCAGTGGATGAATTCTTACCACTGATCAGTTATTGCAAGCAAGCTAATTAATCATGACCATTAGGAAAAGAGGTTTGAAATGATAAGCGGAATTGGCATAGCTAGCTGATAAAGATTAAATGCAGGACAAAAATGATGGTTCATTTAATGGTCTATGGACAACAGTCTATTTGAAGGACAGTTTTTGAATGATTTTTTTTGAAGCACTTCTATGGACTTTAGATGAAGTGAATGTTTATGGCTGATCTAAAATATAAGATATTAGGTAATGCTGATATCAGCCTATATAAGCTTTTATAAATTAGCATAATGCACTTGATTTCAGAGTATCAGTCCAGCTATAACAGATGAGAAATAGATGGTGGAAAAAGCAAAATTCCATAGATCTCTTAGCATGCAAGCCTTACTCTGGAAGACAATATTCCTTTGACTGAAACTGCATGTTGCTTCAGTTGCAAACATCAAAACACTTGTATAAATATCTAAAATGGATATGTTGGATATAGCTATAAAATCAAGCATGACCAATACTCTCCATCTTTTAGAATCTGTTACATAAATCAGATTTATTTATTGTTTTACTGCATTAATGTGAGGAGATTTGGAGGATAAAGTGTTGAAATTCCATAATAAAAACACAAATTTAATGATATAATCCTTCGGTCAAATTGTTATCTCTCATAATCATTAATGTTAACAGCCCATAACGACATGCAATGTGAAGTTGCCAATTCTTATCATGGCATTCTTGTAAAATCTATGCTACTGATACTCCTTTAGGTTCTTCTCATCTCTATTTGGCATTATAAGCTTACTTTAAATCAGACATTTGAGTTTTTTGTCAACTAACAGAAAGTAAAAGTTAGGGATGACTGTTTTTTAGGGATGTGGGAATCCCTTTAATTCAATTCAATACATTGAACAAAATTGTTAAAACAAATTTAATGGTTTTATAAAAGGTGGGTGTGAACAAACAAGTCGATATGCAATGCATACTGAATTATATTTAATTTGATATATTGATTAATTGAAAAATTATGTTCAAATATATTACTTGGCTGAATTGCCTTCAAATCATATCTAATCATATTTGCACAGCCTATTATTTAAATGCAAATGTATTTAATGAAGGCAGGCTTCTTAGCTGTAGTCTTTCAACTGTTTACACTGGGATAGCTCATTTATATCTCCTCAAAGGTGTGGAACTTGAGGATTCTTAATACTGTGTAATAAAAATACAAACTACTTCAGTATTTTGAAAATTACAGCATGTGAACAAATAAAAATCAGCTCACCAAGTCCATTTTCTTTTATAACCTGAGTATAACTATCACTCATGATCAAGTTATTTCTCCTGCCAGATAAGTATTTCACTCATACATAATATTAGTCCATGACAACCTAAGCCCAAGAATGATAGACAATAATCCAGCCAAAGTTCAGTTCTTACTTGCTTACACACCATAGACAGAATCTTAAACATTCACTACTCTCGCTGTAATATCCTGGGAAATTCTAGAGCATGGCTAACCTAACTCTCTTTCTCTTTCTATCCAGCTTGGGCTGTGCTGCCTCTTATCTTTCTGGAATGTGATCCCTTCTTCTGAAGAAACTATCACTTTACTGTAGTCCATCATACTACTCCCTCCATAGGCACCATGACTTCTAGGAAATAAGATGAAGTTGACTCTTTTTTCTAATTTAAGCAAAGAAGGAAATTAACTTTGGAGTTTTTCAAATAAAATTTCAAAATCCATTCCCTCTTCATTTACCATTCATCATATTATCATGCATCGTTATAAACCATCCAAGCAAAGGGAAAATTTTGTTCTTTAATCTGGATGAGAAAGTCCTCTTGCAGATCATTAAGTAGGTTTTTGAGTCCATGATATGTGGAGAAATGTAACAAATTTGATTTTCTTCATATTAAATCTTACCAACTTAAATTTGCATTGCCTAAATTTTGTACCTACTTCAAATGAACATATGAGTTAGTGTAAAGTAGACCAACATTGATGGAGTGGGTTGGTATGGCACACAATTTCATGTGTTAGTTTGGAAATTGTGCTCTTAAAAACAACTTTATCAAAATAAAGCATCTCTTTGAGGTTCTGCAGATCACCATTAAGCTTTCTTTTTCTTTTTCCCCCCTATGGCATTTTTTCTCAGATAAAAGTATATCTCAGCTCAGAGGTAATTTACTGGAAGTTTATCATTTGAGCCTTTACACATGTAGAAATGGACTTTTCCCCTAAAAACACGGAGAATCTTGTAACTTTTGACAGAGGTGAGTTTTCAAGAATTATTATTTTTTTTGCTAAATGGACTGCAAAACTCCATATGACTATCAGACAGCAGCAGAAAGTTAAAAAATTTTCCCCCATATCTTCTTATTGGTGCCTGGATTTCTGTAATCAAGAATTGGTAGACCTAAGGGTCTTATTATTACGGTATAGTTTTAGATTGTGTGCTTCTAGGGAAGATGGATTGATTACATTTCTGATAATCATCCTTAATGTGGCTTATATCTTTCCCATTCTGTGTCAAATTATAACTGAATCAGTGGAAAATCAGAAGGAAATTAAAAAGGCTGTGATCATAGCAGCTGGCACTTCAGAGCCTGTGGCCTTGCTGTTTCTTGGATGGAGTCTCATACCTCTTCCAGAAATTGCCATCACACTGTAATTTATCATGTGACAAAAGAATTATTTAAATATGTGAAGAATTATATTAATTGAATTTCATGTTATTTAATTTCACGTTTATTCAGTCGAATGTACTGCTTTCCTAGTCCACCCCCGTTTTGGACCCACCTGCACTTAATTTTTAAAGAGCTATTCCTACAAAGGCAGGAAATGTGTTCAAAGGCAACCATTTATTTTATATAAAGATTATACAGTGCAATGTTTGTGACTCCTTTTTCTCATGGTAGGTTCTTCTTTTTTGTCATTTCCACCTTCAGATAGATCAGTTTACAACTGCTGTGTTCAGAACTCAGTTTTAAAGGGAGGTTTGTTTGCAAGGTCACATTAGATGGATGTGTCTAAAGTACTGTATATGTATTTAAAAGGGATAGGATGGGACTTCTTCATTTTTTTTCATAGCTTGGATATAATAGAAAACATTGAGAATAAGTATTGCAACCACATTTGGCAAGGCTTTATGTGGAAATTCAGGAGCTCTCTTGAAACCAACTATTTTTTTAAATAAATGTTCACAATATAGAATAGAATAGAATAGAATAGAATAGAATAGAATAGAATAGAATAGAATAGAATAGAATAGAATAGAATAGAATAGAATAGAATAGAATAGAACTTTGGAGGTCTTCTAGTCCAGCCCCCTGCTCAAGCAGGAGAACCTATACCATCTCAGACAAGTAACTGTCTAGCCTCCTCTTTAAAATCTCCAGTGATGGTGTGCCCACAATTTCTGGAGGCAAGCTGTTCCACTGGTTAATTGTCCTCACTGTCCAGAAGTTTCTCCTTAATTCCAGGTTGCTTCTTCTCTTTGATCAGTTTCCAACCGTTGTTTCTTGTCCTGCCCTCTGGTGCTTTGGTGGATAACGTGACCCCCTCTTCTTTGTGGGGGTCACATTATTATATATGCAAGAGAAGAAAGAAAGGACTAGATTTTCAAGAGTGGGAATTCATATAGATATGTTTCTGTAGGTATATATGCATGTATATGCATCTAGGGTTTTAGGAAAGCAAACAAGCTACTCGGAAGCTATTCTGAAAAACATGATATGGTAAATAATTAGAGCTCTGTTTTTGAGCTAATAAAAATTACATTTCAAATTTGGTCAGTCCTCAGATATTTCACTCAGAAATTGCAAGTTCCTCCCATAACTATTCTAATCAGAAACACTCCATGAACAGATTGATTTTGGAAGAAATGAAAGCAAAGGAAAAAAGGAAATCAACTGGGGAAAATAGATAATTAATGAGCAAAGCCAGATAAACTCACTGCTAATTTTTCTGATCATATTGAAGAATAAGAACTAATAATTCTCTTTCAAAAAGGTTTCTATGGAATTCTTCTGAATTATCATCTAACAACACAAAGAGATGAAATAACAGGTAGAACCCCTTTTCTTCTTTCAGGCCCACTCTCACCACTTCCTTCTGTTTGTTCTTCAGTTTTCACACAACAAGTAGATCCACCAAGCTGGTAGATCCACATCCTGCAAAACAGCTGATAGTTGTGGATCAGCTCCTCCATTAGAAGCAATAAATACATCACGTAAGAGGCCATTGAATGCATCATCAGTGCCTACCATCTTCTTTCCCAGAAACCTGGCCTGCCTGCAAAGGAAGATTTAAAAAAAAAAAAAAATAGAAACTATGGTTGAGTTAGTACCTAGGTATGTTGGTTGCTTGAAAATGATGGGAGTTGCAATCCAATAGCTCTGAGGACTCCCAGGTTGGAAAAGGAGGGGTTTTTTCCCCCACTCAAATTATAGACTAGGCCTATTGAATTGTTTACAATTGCCTTAATTCATCAATTATTTCCCTTCCTAATCAACTCAAAGTACTGATCAGTGTAATATTGGTTGAAGGCAAAGCTCACAACTCAAAATGAAATGCAATGGTTTTTGTTGTCAGGCTTTAATTCAATAAAAAAAATAACTTTTTTATTTTTTTTTAACGTGGAGACATGTTGCCAATAAACCAGTTTTGATGAAACAGCATATATCTTAACATTCTTGTGGTTGCATAGGGTAGTTTGCAATTGTTCAACTTGTGTAGTGTGTAACCAAAGGGAAGTAGGAATGAAACTGTATGCAGACCTGCAAGAGGGAGTAGCAGGGGATTCTACCATAATGTGTTTCATTACAAATATTGAAGAGAGGCTGTCCCATCACAGTTGACTGCCTCTCTTCATCAAACTAGCCTTCTGTCCAATAGAGTAAAGCAATTGTTCAAGACATTGTGGACTGTTCTGCTGCAATGTCTTCAAGCATGAATGCTGCACGTCACTGAAGCATTTGAATGGATGCATCAATTGAAGCACCATTAAAGTAAATCATCCACTCTTCTGTTTGCTATGTTTCTGTTCACATATTCAAAGAATATGTGAATGAAGCATTGTTCTATCAGTAAATGAAGAAAGAGAAAGGAACAAAGAAAGAGAAAGGAACGAAGAAAGAGAAAGTGCTAAAATAATAATTGACTATATTTTGTTTAATTAAGATGAAAGCTTTGAATTATTAATCAAGTAACTTCATGTGATTTCAGAAAAGAATACAAAAAAAATGAAAATGACCTATAATCATTTCAAAGCAAACAATCACCATTGGGAACAAGTAAAATCCATTTAGGAGAAACTTAAACATACTCGTTTGCCTTGAAATTAAACTGGCATGGATAATAGGTCTACATTTAATTAAATCCCATGTTTAATTAAACCCACAGGTGGCCCTTAGTATTTATTCATTTTTATTCCCAGTCTTCTTAGTCATCACTCCAAGGACTAAATGTGCATTTTTGTTAACTTCAAATTTTGAGTGTTTATTATCTGAATTCATGTAATCAAAGTTTTTCTAAGACATGTCTGCTTACTTAAATTAAAATTAAATTTTATTAAAATTGTGCTCAGATTATTTGTTGTGTCAGAGTTTTAATATATAATACATATACCTTTTGACATTGCTTACAGACTGTAAAACTTTCATACATCTTAGTTTGGTTCATGTTTTTAGAGTAAACTCTACTTTTTTGCCACTCTCTTCATTGTTATTTACAAGACCGCCTTCTGCCAGTAAATACCTCCCATCGACCAGTTCGCTCCCACAGAGAGGGCCTCCTCAGGGTGCCATCGGCTAAGCAGTGTCGGCTGTTGGCGCCCAGGGGGAGAGCCTTTTCTGTGGGAGCACCGATGATGTGGAATGAGCTCCCCCCAGAACTCCGGACGTGTCATGATCTCTGCACCTTCAGAAGAGAATTGAAGACTCATCTCTTCAATCAAGCCGGCCTGGCCTAGATCTCCTTGGGTTTTTAAAAGTTTTAAACAAGGCTGTTCGGGTTTTAGAATTGGGTTTTTAATAGGTTTTAGTAACAGCCTTGTATTAATTTAATTTAATTTATTTTTAAATATTTATTGTTATTATATGTTTTTATTGGGTTGTAAACCGCCCCGAGTCCTATGGGAGAGGGGCGGTATAGAAATTTAATAAAACTAAACTAAAACTAATTGGTCATAATTGCCTACAAAAGCTAACATCCTAACAAGTCGATTTTTGACAGTAGAAATGCACAATTTAAATAAAGTCCCTCCCTGTTGTCTTATTTATTGGTTAATGTATTCATATAGTCCCTCTGTTCCATTTTTACCCATTGAACCACATAACATTTCATATTTTTGTTAGAATATTTATGATGAAAGGGAAGGAAATATTTATGTAGTACAACTTCAGTAGTACAACTATGTCAAGAACAGAGAGGTTTACGAAGTGTCTTCTATTGAAATCAATGATGATTGATTTATTATGTGCCAACACATCAGTATAGACTCTTAGTGATCACACAATGATTAAAGAAGGTTCCCTGTCAAATGTAGTTTTCCAAATTTATCACCACAAATGTAAGTGGAATTTCAGACCTTCCTTTTCTGTGACACATTTATTTATTATTCTATTTGCCTCAATGAATATCACTGATTGAATGGGTTTTGACTTAAATAATGTGATCCCTAGCCAAGAATCCAAGAATCTTGGAAATACTACTGTGAAAAATACAGCAGTCTTAGCAGTATCAAAGCCAGTAAGTTCAAAATTTATAGAGTAAATATTTAATGAATCTTCTTGATAGAGCATCAAAAGCTCCAACTGGACACTATGACATTTTTTTTCTAATATTAATATTAGTATTCAAAAATGTGCAGCCACCATGAATCAATCACAGCAATTGTTAAAATGGGGTCAGCCCTAGATATTTTTTTTTTTTAGAGTCAGATTGCTACCCCATCTGCTAGAGAGTAATGCATTTGATAAAGCTGAAAAGAATCTTAAACAATAACAAACACTTCAGTTTGGCATGCTGTTAGCTTTCTTCTATCACCTAATATGTGTTTTCAATTTCTGTTGAACTACAATAGCTATAGTATAGGGACAAATCCTTTTAAATAAAGATTGTAGAATTATATTGTAGATTGGTCAAGGCTTTGACTTCCTGATCTCAGATATATTGAAGCAGTGCTATTTGCTTTATAAGAGATCATGTTTGACAACTAATGAGAAGGATTCAGGTAAGAACAAATTTGTTCCCAGCCAGCTGTGACCAGCTTGTGCATGTTTCAATTCTTGAGAAACTAATTATTTCAAAGTTGGAAAAGTCAGGAAGAAGTGGTAGCCATAGAGCTGATCAGAGTTCCTAAAAGAGCATCTTTACCTGCCAGGAACTGAACATTTAAAAATACATCTCAGCTATGCGGTCTTGGTATTCTGTATTCACCAATGTATCTTCTTGAAAACTAAGAAACCTGACAAGCAGACAGTATTTCTTTCTGGGAGCTTTTCCCTCTTCTCCAAGTGGAAATACTGGAAAACCCTGGCAAGCAAGTTGTTAGCTGATTAACATAGCACTTACTGTTGTGCAGCAGCTTCAGTTCACAATATTTTTGTATTTCCATTTGCCTATTTATCTGTTGGAGGCAAGTAGGTATAATGTACCATTATATATTTGCACTGAGAAATAAGTTGGCATGTGGAAGGAGGAAAGGGATGATGGAAAATAAAAGGTAACCCATTGAAAGTAAGAACCAGTTTGGTAAACTGGTTAAGGCAGGGGTTTTCAAACTTGGCCCTTTTATGACTTGTGGACTTCAACTCCCAGAATTCCTCAGCCAAGCACACATAAAAGGACCAAGTTTGAAGACCCCTGGGTTAAGGCATCAGACTAGAAACCAGGAGAATGTGAATTTAAACCTTGCTCTGATGCACAAAGTCACCTGGGTGACTTTGGGCCAGTTCTTCTCTCTCTGCCCTAGAAAGCAGGGAATGGCAAACCGCTTCCAAATTCTCATAAAGAAAAGTTGCCAAATTTAAACCCTGATTCAAAAGTACAAAACCCAAAACATTTAAAACTAAGCTGAAGGGTAACATTCATCAACGCTTCCCAAGCATTTTGTGATTTATCCAATGGAGACTGCCTGAATAATGCCAAATATGCACAGAATTATGTTATGATGAAAGTAAGACATAGGAGCAATATTACCATCCAGAACCATCCCTCTCGTATTCAGTTGATATTTATTGCCACAGGTTTTGCAATGTGCACACAGTTGGGCTCAAAGAACCAAAATACATCAACATCATTACTCTTTGCTTATTTTCAAATGTGAGAATTTGCATTGAATGAAATTTGTCTTATGCAACATCCGTAGCTTGCTCTTGCATGTAGCTATCATTGTGATGTAGTCTTTAAGATCAGTGGGTTGAACAAGCTAATAGTAAAGAATGAAGAATGTATGCATTCAGCAGAACTGGTTGTTAATTATAGAATCCCACAGGCATTTGGATTAAAGCCATAGTAATTTCCTCAGTATAAAGCCAAAATGAATTAAGTCAACATTAGCCCTAGCATTGTTCAATCATGTGGGGATGCTTTTCACTAACACAGAATGAACAGGGGGAAAAATGCTGTTGGCCATCTCTATTTCTCAACTCCTCTGCAAATGCATGCAACACTCTTTTTCTAAAGCTTAGCACAGCTAGTTGCTCTTCATTTTGCCATTAAAAAACAGCTATTTAACATTGTTCATTTGGTATTGTGCCACTGAAAAATTACATCGAGTTTAACTACATTCACCTGTACTACAGGCATCCAGTTCTATTATGAATATTTTACATGGGTTTTGTTCCCTTGTAGCAGTGAAAAAGAAAAAGAGAAATTAGCAAAGAAACATGTTGAATAGTTCTAAATCATTCAGGTTGTTGAAAACTGAAGACCTACTAGCATACAAGTGATGCTGAATCAAAGGTTGTATTATTTTATTTTATTATTTTATTTTATTTTATTATTTTATTTTATTTTATTATTTTATTATTTTATTTTATTATTTTATTTTATTATTATTTTATTTTATTTTATTATTTTATTTTATTATTTTATTTAATCATTTAATCATTTAAGGTAAACCTGGACTTTTCAAAGATCCTTTTCATGATGGACTGGGACTTTAAAGACTTGTTTCATTTCAACCCAAAATAAAACCCAAATATTTTGAGCCCAACTTTTTGAGTATTAAATTCATCTTTGTGCAGACATGGGACACCAGAAATACATATGGGCTATATTGACATAAGACCAATATTTCCTGTTCTATTTCAATACCCTTTTTAGGAAATGGGAATCCCAAGATAGCTTAACTTTGGAAAATCCTCATCAGGAGAAATTAAATATATTTAATTTAGATTAGCTTAGTTTTAGTATATTACCTCCTGTTCAGATTAAGAATGTGAAAATAGTGTAGTGAAAAAGATACAATCAATGACCAGACTTAAAGGTCTGTCAGGTTTTTATGTGCAACATACATGGAAGATACTTAAAAAAAAATGGGTGGAGCTCTAACGGTTGCCATTTTGAAATTTTTGACCATATTTTATCAATATCCTTGCATGGCTAGATTTCAAGTTGATTTATTTTTTAAAAGTTATTTCATTTTTTAATGTAAAGATTGTATATTTCTATTTGTAATTCACATAAGTAAATTAATCATACATACTGAATTAATTCACATAAATAAGTTGAATGGAAAACTACTGGAATTTTCCACATATTTAGCCTTCTTTCTTTCTTAAAATGTCTGAAATTCTAACACATTTAGAAATAATAATTAGCAGGGAATCCAAAGGAATAAAATAATAATTTATCCTTACATTCTTAGTAACATAAAGAAAGGTTAACTAGAGCAGACTATTTGAAGCCTTGCTGTATAACTATCTGCTTCCCTAAATAAATTTAAGCTGAGCTTACTCATTCAATATTTATTTATTTATTTATTTGGGTTTGTATGCCGCTCCTCTCCGGGGACTCGGAGCGGCTAACAACATATATATAACAATAAATTACAATAAAAAACCCAAACAACAATATCTAAAAAAACAATAAAACACACATTCAATTCAACAATCAACCACAATCATCCCCAGGCCTGCCGGCAAAGATGAGTTTTTAGATTTTTCCGGAAGGCCGGGAGAGTCGGAGAAACGCGGACTTCAGGAGGCAGTTGGTTCCAGAGGGCGGGTGCCACAACAGAGAAAGCCCTCCCCCTAGGGCCCGCCAGATGACATTGTTTCACTGACGGGACCCGGAGGAGGCCAACCCTGTGTGCTCTCACTGGTTGTAGAGAAGTATGCTGCTTTCATTCTGTCTGAAAGTAGAGGGAACACAATACTTTTATTTAAAGATTCTGGAAATAAAACCAATGGCTTTACTTCTAAAACTATAAGTTCGTTATAAAGTGTATTGGCTTTCATCAGCTTACTTAGACACTCTGCTTACTTCATGATGACATTATCATTTTATATCACATCAGATTCTCTGTAAGTTTGTGCACGGCAGAATATTTTGCAATAATATTTTTTTTAGAAAAAAATGGTGCTAGATGTTACCAAAACATGAGGCTAAAGAATTTGTGGAACGATAGCAGAATTAATTAATTGTGGAATATTAAACTCTAGTTATTGTTAACTATGGCAATATTTGGCAATATTGCTGTTGGGTAAGGAGGAAAGCAGAAAAATGGCTGAAAAAAATGTCATGGAACATTGAAAATGAAGACTGCATGACTTTTCCAAATTTCATTCTCTTGGTCCTGGATTCTGGAGAAATCCTTTAGTTAGTTCATTTCACTATAGTGAAAAAAATTGTTGCCCTACGATGCATCTTTTCTTCAAAAAAGCTAGGATGTAATGATTTAGTTTTATCTGTCACTCTTCAGGGTTATAAATTAGTGTGACTCCAGATTTATAATATTAGATGTCTATATTTAATTATAAGTTTGCTTTCTTTCTGCAAACTTTCTAACTATATAATAGAAAGAAAGTGGTGGGATTCAAATACATGAACAACGAGTTCTCTGTGTGGATGCTGCTTCCGGAAGTCCATTCTGGGCCTGGGCAACAAAAAATTAGCTACCGTCTCTGCCAAAGTGGTACAAGCTGGCTGAATCCCACCACTGAGAAAGACTTATTAATATTTTCTGAGTGGTCAGAGCTTAATGATTAATTTAAAAATCATCCTGAATGTTCTTTTCATGACATAATTTCTACTGGTTTCAGTTTTCTTCTTTGTTTTGTTGTTTCTGTCCTTTTCTGATTCTTCTTGTTTTTGTGTCTTTCTTTCTCCCCCTTTACATATTAAAACAATTTAAAATGCAAACATATACACTAATATCTCAAGTGCAAGAGAATCAGCAAGTTTCCTCCTAATTCCATAAATGGCACATTATGGGAAAATTGAGTTGGGTTGTTGCATATAGTTACATATGTAACTATATTACATATTCTGCAACCAATTTAATGCAGAAAAGGCTGCATTAACAGAGATATAGAATCAAGATCATGAGAAGTAATACTATAGTTTTATAATACCTTGGTAGATCACACTTAGAATACTGTATCCAATTCTGGTCACCACAATATACATAAAAAAAGACCTTGAAATTCTGGAAAGAGTGTAGAGAAGAGTGACAAAGATGATTGGGGGGCTGAAGGCTAAAACATATGATGAATGTTTGCAGGAACTGGGTATGTCTAATCCAGTGAAAAGAAGAACTAAGAGTGACATGATAGCAGTGTTCCAATATTTGAGGGGCTGCCATTTTCTAAAGCACCAGAAGGCAAGACAAGAAGCAATGGATGGAAACTGAACAAAGAGAGAAGCAACCTAGAACTTAAGGAAAAATTTATTGGCAGTAAGAACAATCAACCAGTGGAACAACTTGCTTTCAGAAGTTGTGGGTGCTCCAACACTGGAGGCTTTTAAGAAGGGACTGGACAGCCTTTTGTCTAAATTGGCATAGGGTCTCCTGCTTTGAGTAGAAGACCTCCAAGATCCCTCCCAACGTTATACTGTTAAAACTCTTACTCATTGCTAGCATCCTAGCTATTATCTCTTTATTCACAGCCTACCATATGCTAGCATGAATAAGAACATAATTTAATTTACAAATTACAGATGATCAATTTGGTTCATTAAGAATCTTTTAATTTGTGTATTTTTTGCTTCAAAAGGTACAGGGGCTTTACTAAATGACAGACTAATAGGAGAAACAGCATGAGTCAGATGGCTCAGGTACATTTCCAGTTTCTCTGCATGCTTCCGAGCAATTAAAATACTGGAAATTATACAAATGAAACTTGGCCATTTTCAGAATTTTCCACCACAAGACAAACTGGAGTGCTGACAATAATGGTGAAGATCTGCCACCAACTATGTGCAGATTGGACATACACACTCAGGCACACAAATTATTAGGAACTGTTCTGGATTGCTTTCAAAAGAACCAACATGAATGTTTTACAACTGTCCACAGCCATTTCTCTATGCTTCCTAGACCATTCCCATGGTTCTTCTTCTTTTTTTTTTTTTTTAAAAATAGCCCTGTTAAATGCAATTGCCATGCTACTCTGGCAAGTGTTATGTAGAACATCATTTGTATGAAGGTTTAATTCATGCCAAGAAGTCTAACTAAGTTCCACTTCACCTCATACTCTTCATCAAAATTCATCTGTCCATATGCTCCTAAAAGCTGTTATAGAATTAAAAGGTTCAGCACGGGATTTCCTGGAAGAGGCCATGGCTGAATGTAAGGTATACTCCATTCTATAAAATGTTCAGAAGCTCATGTTCAATCTTCTGCAAAACTATACATGCTGGGATTCTGCAGGTGTGAGATATCTTACTTTATCTCTTTGTTGTTGTTAGTTATGAAGTTGTGTCCAACCCATCGCAACCCCATGGACAACATTCCTCCAGGTCTTTCTCTCCTCTACCATCTTCTGGAGTCCATTTAAGCTCACATCTATTGAATCCTACTGCTTCAGTGACTTTATTTCTACATTACCCATCATTTTGTAAGCCTATGCCACATACATAATCTTCTTCCCTTCACATAAATTAATTACATAAAGCCTATGTAACTGTGCCTCTTGGCATATTGCATGCCCCTAAGGAAATTAACTCAAAGTCTCAAAAAGAAGGAAGGAGACTTATCTGCAAGCTGAATGTAACTCCACTTAAGCTGCTCCATGGCTGTGTTCCTCACAGTTGAGAGATGGCTGGATTAGCAGGTTTTTGCCGCCTGCCTGCCTATCTCTATTAGGACCTGAAACCAACTTGATGGCACACAATGAAGCAGTTACATCTAATTGCTCTTTGAAATATGCAACCTTTGCTGTATTTTTCTTCTGAATAATTATGATATCCTGGTGCACCTGGTTTCTCCCTTTGTAAATAGAAAAGAAGCTTCTTGAATAGACAATGACATACTCACTCCTATACCTGTTTTGAGTCCAGCAGCTTTTGAACATTTGTTCATTTTATTTGCAGCTGTTTGGAAATTCAGTATTGCTGTAGCTATTGGCTTGCTCATTAGCATCCATTGGACAGGGAATGTGAACAGAAAATTGATTCCTCTCAAGAACCATTCAGGTTTTGTATGTATGCTTCTATTAACTCCACCAGAATAAGTAATAATTTGAGTTGCAGTCCAAAATATCTGGTGACAAAATTGCATATGTCATGGAAATAGTAATTTCAAGCCCCTGCAAGATTAGGACATATTATTGTTTGTCCCTTTTTTTGGTACCTGATCTATCTGGGTAAATTGTATTATATGAAACTCTGAATAATGTACTAATATCTTGGAGAAGATAACAGTACTCTTTAATTGTTTTGCTTAAGCTCTTTCTTTATTTTATTTTTCCAAACTAGAGTTTATTAGGCTTCAGTCTCAATTATTTGTTGCTTTTCTATTTGCCATGCCACATTTGCTAGGCAAGCACCTTGTTTCAAGAGATTTATGTACTCCCTGTTGTTGGAATCAAATTATCCAAAATTTTCCTTATAGTTATATGATAAATATTTTCTTCTCTTCTTCTTAAGATTTGCTTTTCAAACTACCTGTAAATCTATCATATTCAAAGCAAATACAGAGACCACATGCATCATGTTAAATTGTCAATGGAAATTAAATCAGAAGAGGTAGCAAATTCTATCTTTATAACTGGAGAGATAAGACAGAAATATAAAAGCACGTATACAAATACACACACACGTGTGGGTTGGTGATTCATAGAAGTTTTTACTATGCATTCTCACAATTTCTAGAAAGGAAATTTATATATGATGTTAATCTTGTACACTATAGATTCTCAGTAATTTTATTCCAATGGATATAAGTGATAGAACCATTAATGGGTGTCACATCTCCAATTATGATATTTTTTTTAATAAGTTCAGTCCTTCTTTCTTGAAACCCAATTCTTTGAACTGAAAATACAAGAAGGGTTGAAAGTTCATTTGTGTCTATTTGTGTCTGCTAAATGAACACAACTCTGTTGCAGTTTTCTAAGCTATGGGCCAATCATTGATGTCCTATACAATCTCTTCTACAACAGGGGTGTTAAACTCGCAGCATCATATGACGTGTCGTGATGTATCACAACTTTTTTATCTGTTGCCGGCAATGGAATGGGTGCAGTTTTGCTACGATGCATCCGACCTGCAGGCTGGCAGTTTGACACCCCTGTTCTATGACATCTTCAAAGCCATGGCCAAGGTCAACGCAAACATTTTCACATAGCCATTTCTACATCAAGACATAGGTGTTTGCAATAACACCCCTCCCCCCACACACATTGTTTGCTATTTACCATGGAAATCTGGCTTTATAAAGCAACTGAAAGTACATAAAAACAAAAATCCATCTATTTGCAGATTCCTGATTTTTTTTCTAACTATTGAACTTAGTTCAGTTCATATACACAATCAAATATTTGATATTTATTTATTAGATATTTTGTACCCTGCCTTTATTATTTTTTACACTCCTTCTTCCTATTTTCCACACAACAACCCTGTGAGTTGAGAAAAAAAGTGATTGGCCCAATGTCATCCAATCTGCTTTCATGCCTAAGGCAGCACTAGAACTCATGATCTCCTGGTTTCTATACAAGCACTTTTAAAAAATACCCATCAAAATATATCAGAGCAGAATGCAAAATAGACCAGTGGACTGTCTAGATTTAGGGCAACTTTTGATATAGAAAAATCACATTTGTTATAGTGTCCCATAGATTATAATGCTATATAAAATTGGTTTCATATATTTTCTCTTATTTCTACTTGGCACAAACTAAATTTTGTGCTTAAACATACGACAGCTTTCTGAGCTGCAGCTGCAGAATCATGTCTGATTCTACACAGAAAAAAAAACAGTTTCCAGATTGAATTATCAATTTTTGTCCTTTTAACTTTTTTTAGGAGTACTGTCCAACTAGTTATTTTCATTTGCTCTTGGCTCTGAACTGGTTTGATGGTAATAGGCTTTTGTGAAGAATTCAGCTGCATAGCTGAATATTATGCCAGACATTTTTTAACTATAGCAATTTGATATAAGTTCTATCATAGCTTTAGACTTATAAGTCAAAAGGTTCTTCTCATTTATTTAGTGTTTACAGACGCTGAGTTTTTTGTTTGTTTGTTTGTTTGCTTCCTGTGAAATTGGAACACTAAGCAATCTGTGAGGTGCTTCAGAAATAAAAAAAGAGAACATTGTCCCTGGAGGATAAAAGAAGGATGACTGTGTGTATATATGTGGCTATTTCTTCTCCATTTTATATTTATAGCTGAAGCTGACTTACCCGTATTTGCTTTTTTCCACTAACGGGATCTGCATGGTTTTCTTTTTTAACATACCGGAGGTATCCATGGTAAAAAATCCAGACAATTCTGAAGCATGAACATTCTGGTCATGAAAGGTCACTGCTAAGAATGTTTTGAACCTCTAGCAATATTTGAGAAAGTTTTAACTAAGTGTAGAATGAATCCATTCTTACAGCTCCAAGCCTTTGAAATAGATTGAAGGTGGCATAATGCCTTCTACTTAATATTCTAGGCACATGCAAAGAGGGATATTATATTCTGCAGACATGGGAAGCTGGGAACTAGAATAAGCAGTTATTTGAACTTCAGTGTTGAGTGCCAGACTTTTTCAGGTGCTGTCATAACATGATCTAGCAGCTATCCCTTCCAGTTCAGATCCTGAAAGAATATTGTCTTGGGGAAATGGTTGGCATCTTCAAAAAAGGCATTTAAATATTACAGTTCATACAGTTCATATATATGTTGAGAAAAATAGTCGAACACACAACTACTTATTTTTTATTTTATTTTTTTCTTCAATTTTTTTATTTTTTAAACCAACAAAACAAAACAAAACGTAACACACATACACACACAGTGCATACTCCTCCTTTTTTTTAAACAGCAATTTCGTAATGGTACTCTTCTATTATTTACATTTCCCCCCCCTTATTGTTCTTTAGATATATTTGTCCTTGTTGTCCCTTAAACAACAACTGTTTAATAAACTTAGCTTTTCTCAGCTAACTGCTGACGTCATCAGAGAGGAATGCCGGAGGTTCAAAAGTCTGCTTATTAGACCAACTATGTATATACACACACAAAGAGAGAGACACACAGACACACAAAGAGACACACACAGAGACACACAGACACACAGAGACACACACACAGAGACACACACACACACACACACAGTGATGGGATTCAGCCAGTTCACACCACTTCGACAGAACCGGTAGCTAATTTTTTGTTGCCCAGGGCCAGAATGGAAATAGCATCCACACAGAGAACTGATTGTTCACATATTTGAATCCCACCACTGATAGACAGACAGACAGACAGACAGACAGACAGACAGACAGACAGACAGACAGACAGACAGAGAGAGAGAGAGAGAGAGAGAGAGAGAGAGAGAGAGAGAGAGAGCAGCAGAAGATCAGGGAGAAGAATCCAACCTTCTTCTAAATCTTATTTAGTAGTTTTCAGACCTAGAGCAATTCAATAAACTGAGTAGTTTGCATAATCTAGGCCTAAATAAGGCATATTAATATTTGCTAGGTTAATAAAAATAATGTTATTCAGGTTAGACTTACTTCACAATTAGTATGCATCCACTTTTCTCCCTTAGAAAGTTCTGGTAAAATGAAAATGATTGTTCATCATACTATAAATACTCAAGCAAGCAGGTTTAGTCTACTATCTTTAACCTGAGTAGGTTATATATGATATACAGTATTTTATGTTTCTTGTTTTTGTTGAAGTGGAGTAGAGCAGCTGTTTAAAGAGCTTTGCTTATATGATATTAAAATTGTCAATATCTAAAAGTGAAATTCTGTTTATTAGATAGTCTGTAGTTCTGTTTTAACAATTTTCAAGAATAAAGTTATGAAACTAGAATTGGGAAAGGAAGAGTGGTCATTATATATTATGGCATATATTTTAATAAATTTGCATGCTTAGTATTCAGGATCTGGCATGCCAATGAACATTTATCTTAAAAGAAGATTTGGGGATAATAAAAAAATCTTGCCACCCGAAAGGTATCACATCAGAGCCTTCTTGCTGTATTGTTATGTTGTTGACTTTTATATTTTAAATTTGCAGTCCACTTGAGGAAATGAAACAGCACATAAGCCAAAGTACTTGATAAAGAAAAAAAAACATGGATAAGTGATCTAGAGTAAAATAACTGACCTCAGTTTAGCAGTCTGTAGATTCAATGGACAAGATCTATTTGGCAGTGGCAATGGTTGGGAAAAGGAAGGAAGAGAAGACAGAGAGGATACCCATTATATCAAGGGATGGGTAAACTGTTGGGATATAACGTGTTGAGAAGGATAAGAGGAGGCATCGTGAACCAAACTTTCCTCACTTGACAGCCTTGCTGTAATTTTGGATATTGCAGCTGTTGATAAGCTTAGAACACACCTTCAATTTCAAAGAGATTTGATTTTAATGCATCTGTAAGGGCCTGCCTCAATTAAGCCTCCCAAGAAAACAGAACTCTTGAAATGGACATCATTTCAAAAGGAACTTTTATTGAAAGGTGTTGACAGCAGTAGTAGAAGGCAGGATCTGAGGGTTTCCCATGTGAATCAATAAGTCAAAAGAGTCAATGGAAACTCCACCCCAACTGTCCAACCAGACGGATCAAATAGGCCAATCCACAGGTGTGAAAATGTTGTGAGAATGGAGCGATAAGGCACTGCTTCCAAGGTTGTTAGGTCTCTGTATCTCTTCTTCCACGCCCGGAGATAAGGCAGATGGCCAGAGGCACATTGCATTCTCACCCCAAAGAAGAAACATCAAAGAGGATAGAGCAAGGAACAAAGAAAAGGAGAAACACTGTAGCAACAACAAGCTCCCCCTTCCTCCAGAAGAATGGCAGAACCCAAAAAAAGAACAGGAATCTCCATGCCCATAGAGAGGCAGGGTTCTGACAGAACCTACCGGTCCTTTAAATTGACTATTTACCACATTGTTGGTAACTCCACAATGTGGAGTGAGGAAACTGTGATGTTCAGATGTTGCTGATGTTGCTGAACCCAACAATCTTTATTATCATCACTATGAGGGAGAATGCTAGTTTTAGTACATCAATATCTGTAGACCCTTTAGGTTCCCCATACCCATATTGAAGCTCTGAAGATGTTTCAGTTGAATATAAAAGTAGAAATATGAATCTTTATCCCCAAAAGTAACTACCAAAATGAATTTTTGGCATTTCAGATTGTCACTAAAGACCCAGATGCTTCTGCTTTGGTAAGCCTTATTTTCTGCAATGTTCATTATTATTATTATTATTATTATTATTATTATTATTATTATTATTATTATTATTATTATTATTATTATTATTATTAATTTATTTAATTTCTATGCCGCCCTATTCCGGAGAACTCAGGGCGGCTCACAACATGATAGAAATTACAATAAATACATAAATATAAAAACCCTTAAGTTAAAAAAGGAAAAACCAATCATCCACAAACATACACACAAACGTACACGGGCTAGGGGCAAGGTGTTAGCTGCCCCAGGCCTGCTGGCAAAAGTGTGTTTTAAGCAATTTATGAAAGGCGGAGAGGGTGGGGGCAACACGGATCTCTGGGGGAAGTTGGTTGCAGAGGGCCGGGGCCGCAACAGAGAAGGCTCTTCCCTTAGGCCCCGCCAGGCGACACTGTCTGGCTGACGGGACCTGGAGAAGGCCCACTCTGTGGGCCCTAACCAGCCGCTGGGATTCATGAGGCAGCAGACGGTCCCGTAAATAACCTGGTCCAATGCCATGTAGGGCTTTATAGGTCATAACCAACACTTTGAATTGGGTTCGGAGACCAATTGGGAGCCAATGCAGCTCGCGGAGTGATGCCGAAATGTGGGCATTTCTAGGCAAGCCTAACACTGCTCGCGCGGCTGCATTCTGAATGACCTGAAGTCTCCGAACATTTTTCAAAGGTAGCCCCATGTAGAGAGCATTGCAGTAATCGAACCTCGAGGTGATAAGGGCATGAGTGACTGTGAGAAGAGACTCCCGGTCCAAATAGGGCCGCAACTGGTGCACCAGGCGAACCTGGGCAAATGTCCTCCTCGCCACAGCCGAAAGATGATGTTCCAAATTTAGCTGTGGATCGAGGAGGACGCCCAAGTTGCGGACCTTCTCCGAGGGGGTCAAAAGCTCCCCCAGGCTAATGGACAGATAGATTGAAATATCTTTGGGAGGCAGAACCCATAGCCACTCCGTCTTGTCGGGGTTGAGTTTGAGCCTGTTAGCACCCATCCAAACCCTAACAGCCTCCAGACATCAGCACATCACTTCCACTGCTTCACTGAAATGACACGGGGTGGAGATGTAAAGCTGGGTATCATCAGCATACTGATGATATCTCACCCTGTGTTGTCGGATGATCTCACCCAGCAGTTTCATGTAGATATTAAACAGCAGAGGGGAGAGGACTGATCCCTGAGGGACCCCACAAGGGAGGAACCTAGGGTTCGACCTCTGACTCCCTGCCAACACCGACTGCGACCGACCAGTGAGGTAAGAGGTGAACCACCGCAAAACAGTGCCCCCAACCCCCAACCCCTCCAGTCGGTGCAAAAGGATACCATGGTCAATGGTATCGAAAGCCGCTGAGAGGTCAAGTAGCACCAGGATAGTGGATAATCCCTTATCCCGGGCCCGCCAGAGATCATCCATCAGCGCGACCAAAGCAGTTTCCGTGGAGTAGCCGAGCCTGAATCCTGACTGTTGAGGGCCCAGATAATCGGCTTCATCCAAGGACCATTGGAGCTGGAGTGACACCACCTTCTCAACAACCTTCCCTATAAAGGGAAGATTGGAGACAGGACGGTAATTGTTTAAAACAGCTGGGTCCAGGGAAGGCTTCTTGAAGAGGGGGCGCACAATTGCCTCCTTGCAGGGAGCCAGAAAGGACCCCTCCCTCAAAGAAGTGTTGACAATCTCCTGAACCCAGCCCCGCGTCACCTCCCTGCTGGCCGAAACTAGCCAGGAGGGGCACGGGTCCAATAAACAGGTGGCGGAGCTCACAGCTCCAATGGCCTTGTCGACTTCATCAGGTGCTACCGGGTCAAACTCCTCCCACACAACATGATCAAGACGAGTCCTTGTCATCTCAACTGAATCATTATCAGCCGATACTGCATTCCAATTGGAGTCAAGGTCCATCTGAATCTGGGCGATTTTATCTGCGAAAAACTTATTAAAGTCCTCAGCACTACCCTGCAAGGGTGCATCACCCCCCCCCCGATTAAGGAGGGAGCGAGTTACCCTGAACAGGGCGGCTGGGTGGGATTCTGCAGATGCAATCAAGGCGGAATGATACGCGCATCTTGCCGCCTTGAGCGCCACCTGATAAGTCTTGATATAAGATCTTACAAGTGTTCGGTCAGATACGGATTTACTTTTCCTCCATCGCTTCTCTAGGCATCTCTTCTGGCGCTTCATCCCCCTGAGTTCCTCAGTAAACCAAGGAGATCTCCTGGGTCTGCTACCACAGAGAGGTCGGAGCAGCGCAATCCGGTCAAGAGCCCCCTTCGCAGCCATATTCCAGGCCGTAACCAGGGACTCTGCCGAACTGTGAATGAGAGAATCCGGTATTTCCCCAAGCGTCCTCTGAAAACTCTCTGGATCCATCAGACATCTGGGGCGGAACCACCTAATCGGTTCCACCTCCCTGCATGAGAGGATTGGAGCCTTAAAAACAAGCCATAGCAGAAAATGATCTGACCATGACATAGGCAAAATGTCTAAGCCCCTTAAATTCAGATCATTGCTCAACTGTTCTGAGAGGAATACCATGTCGGGAGTGTGTCCCCTCTCGTGAGTCGGACCCTGAACTACCTGAGTCAGGTTCATGGTTGCCATGGTGGCCATGAACTCCTGCGCCAACCCAGAGGATTCACCGACCGACGGAAGATTTACGTCCCCCAAGACAACAAGCCTGGGGAACTCAACCACCAGCCCAGCGACCTCCTCGAGTAGCGCAGGCAGGGCTGTTGACACGCAGCTGGGAGGCAGGTACACGAGCAACAAGCCCACCTGAACCCCTAGGTCCAACTTCACAAGGAGCAACTCACAACCCGCAATCTCAGAAACAGCGAGCCTGCATAGGCTAAAGGTCTTCTTGGCTATAATAGCCACTCCTCCCCCCCTTCCCTGGGGTCGTGGCTGATGCCATACCTGAAACCCAGCTGGACACATCTCAGAGAGAGGAACTCCTCCCTCCGGGCCCAGCCAGGTCTCGGTCACACATGCAAGGTCGGTCTCCTCATCCAAGGATCTTGTTTAAGATTGCTCTTAAACAATCCTTGACAAAGCTGCTTTCATTTTAACAGTGATAAAATGCCTTTCATCTGTGAGTACCTGAGCTGATTTTCCTATTAAATATGAACTTGCACAGCAATGCTTGTTGTGGAGCAGTCAGATTCATTGTTGTTATTATAACTCAGTTCCAGTAGAAGAGCTTGGAATCTGAAGTGATAAATGCATAGGTCCTAATATATTCCAAGCACTGTGTCTACATGCAAAAACCTTGCATGTGATTTCTACATTGATTTTCTGCCACAACATCCTGTTAACCAGAAAGATTGAATCTTAATAGAGAACAGGATTTAACCAAGCCTCATAACACAGCTGAGCATTTTGTAAGTATAATGATGAGCCTTTCAATAAACATGAATATTCTTTGGTTTTGCATTTTGATACTCATTTCACCAATAGGTTTTAAAGTTATTAATACAACTTTCTGTTAATACAAACAGTTGCTTCCTCCACTGCGTGTTTCTAACCATGTCATATTTTGTGTTTCTTCTCGACACTGATGCAAAGTTGAAAATCATCAAAAGTAAAAGGTTGCAATATTATCTATGACCCTGAATTATAAATAAACAAACTGATTTTTTGAAATGATACATCTGGAGGGTATGTTGTTTTTATTCACTATCCTTTGCATTCTGATTCTGTACATATGTCTAATTATAACACATTTCTTTACCAGATTTTGTGCTGCCATTCCACTGATATTGAAAGTCAAGACTGCTTATATCCTAAACCAAACAAGCAAACACAAAATAAAGTCAAAGTAATTAAAGTATATATAATAAAATCTTTGAGATTATGGGCCAGGCTATACAGAAATATTTTAACTATATTCAAAAATCAGAGAATACAGTAATCAAAGAACTGCTTTTCCTAGTCTGGGAGCAACACAACAATCACCCAATTAAAAAAAAATACAACGTATTCAGAAAGCATTTGTGGATACTAATATCTTGATATGTTTCGTGGGACAACCCATCTTTCTGATAAAACACTCCAATCAGATTATAAGGCATATCAGAGCAAGACATTTAATAATTGAATTAGACAATCAATTCTTGGAATAAAGGAAAGAACTAAAGATAGGGTTAACTGAACCTAACTTTATTAATTTAAGTTGCAATAAAATCTAACCATTAACCTCCTTTCCAATAAAAAATGTCATTGAGTTTTGGGAACAGTGAAGGCTTACAGAATCAACAAGTATCTGTCTTTCATTATTAAATGTTCCAGATTTAATTTTCTTTTTTCTTTTTTTAGCCTGGGATTGTAAAGAAAAGAAACTTCTTGTCCAACATATGTGAGATTGTATTCTACAAGTGAGAACTTGAATAGACTAATTTGTTTAGGATTTTCCCTTACCTACACACAGATAAAAATTCCTAGTAATTTAATGACACAATGACTAATTAACCTTAACTACTAAAGTGCTAGCAAACTCTAAGTGCATCTGTTAATCCATTCTTCTCCTTATCAATTAGCTGTGTGGGACTGATTTCACAAAGAAACCTTCACATTATTTAACAGTGATGTATATCCAAGAACACTACTGTAAATATCTACCTGCCTACCTTACATATGCCTGCTATGCCTGGTTCCTTCAAGAATAAATCATGACTAGCCCATTGAGCTAAAAAAAAACCTTATGTAGTGGTTAAAGTGTTGAAATAGGACTTATGAGACCCAGGCTCCAAATCCATTATCATTAATGGGGAATCCTTTAGTAAACTTAGGTCATATATCTTCAGTCCAGATTTTCTCATAAAGTTATTGTTGTGGATGTTAAAATAGAAATACCCATATAAAATGTAATTGCTGCTGTTTGCTAGTGAGTAAATAATATGTTCTTTCTTTCTTGGCTTACCTCTTAATCAGAAGAGCTTGTCTCTTTCTGTGAAAGGCTGAGTGGGTAGAAGCAAGTCTATGGATCATCCACCACTCTTTGTGTTTCCTCTGTTTAGTTTTCAAAAGTGTCTTTGGGATTGCCCTTCAAAAATATGCCACCCTTGCAGCCCATATAGCTATAACCTCTCAGTTTTGCGAAATTGTTCATGCTATTCTGACAACCATTACCAGACACTGGGAAAACTATTTGATAGGCCAGGGTATAGATATATCACTTTGTATAACACTGTGGTGCCCTCCTGTGCTAATGTAATGTATGTTTTCTATATTATTGGTCCTAATTGTGGTGCTGTCCTGAAGGACAAGAAGTGGGGACTGTGAAAGGAAAAAATATCTTAATAATTATTTATGCATAAATCAAACATATTTCTTTGATAGTCAATTAAAATAAAGACCGGTGTCTGCTGAGCCATACTTAGTAAAAGGAAGAACTGTGACCTTTGCAATAAATAGTGAAAGATTGTGGTTGGCATACATTTCTCCACAGGAACAGAGTGCAGAACCAGATAGCATAGGAATTGAGGAACTGAGACTTGTTCACAGGTACAATGACATGAGTAGAAATGGTAATGAAAAAAGTAGTGGTCAGAGCAAGGACAAGGAAGAACAGAAAACTGGCTCGGTAACTAGGATAACAATAGAAGAATGAGGAAGTGGTCATTTCCAGGAATAGGGAGCTGACCTGAAAGTCAGTTCTGAAAAAAGGGAAGTAGCAAAAGATGCTGTTCCAGAAAGTCACAAGTTGATGATTTTAACAAGAAAAAGGAAATGGGATGGCTATTGGGTGGCACCAGGGGTAGTGCTAAGGTATAAAGCAGCGATTCTCAACCTGTGGGTCATGACCCCATTTGGGGTCACACGACCGTTTCGTGGGGGTCGCCGGACACTGCAGTCCACCATTTTTCTTTTCCCCATTTCCCCTCGGGCGTCGCGCGTGCGCCGCACATGCGCAGTTTGGCCCATCATGCCATGCATGCGTGGATCGGGTGTCACGCGTGCCGCACATGCGCATTTTGGCCTGTCGCGCCATGCATGCACGGTTTGGGTAATTGTGTGTGCGCCACGCATGCGCAGATCGGCCCATTGCAGCCCTCCTCCCCAGCCGGCCCTCGCCACTGCCACCCCCTTTTCTCCGCGGCGGCCAATGGAGGCAGCGGGGCAGGGGCGGTGGGGCTCTGGCTCCCCTTCCTACTCCCAGATGCCACGGGGGGATGGCCGGGAGCGCGGGGGCTGCCTGCCTGCCTGGATCTGGCTCTGGCTCAGCCCTGTTCGCTCCCTCCCTCCCTCGCTCGGTGGCAGTGGCTGGAGCAGGCAGTAAGGCGCCCAGCCAGTGGGCACTGCGGCCGCACCAGGCGTGCAGCAGGCCGGCAAGATGAAGTACCTGGTAAGTCCCTGCCGGGCGTGGGGGGAGGCTGAGCTGAGGAGGGAGCCGGGGAGCCTGGCCAGATGCCCCCCGCCCGGCTAGCCGGCCCAGCCCGGCCCGACCCAAGCGGGACTGGCACCGAGAGCGAGCTGGCCGGGCTGGGCTCCCCAGTCCTGCCGCCCACCTACCTACTTGCGGCCGCTGCCGGCCCTGCGGAAGGCGTGGGAGTCCCGGACGAGCCGGGCAGGCAGAGCACTGTGACCTGGACGTTGGTCCCAGAGCGCAGACTTGGGGGCCGGAGGTGGCCGCCGGGCACCTTTTGCTTCTCTCGGGTCAGGCACCTCTCGCCACAGCCGGGCCGGTCTCGGTAAAGTGCAGGCCTGCCTCGAGGTCTGGCTGCCCCGACCGCTTGGCCGGCTGCCAGAGGGCAAGGAGGAGGCCGGGCCTGGACGTGGTGGAGCGGAGTGGGAAGGAGGCAGCTTTGCGCCCGCCTGCTCCGGATCGCTCCTCGGCGGGCCTGCCGGAGTCTCTGAGGTAGCGGTGGGAGGCAAGGCCAGCCCGGTCTGGTGCCACCCGGCAGCCCCAGGATTGCAAGGGGGAGTGGAGTGGTGGGTCCTCCTCTCCCAGAAAGTCCGGGGAGGGAAGCAGAGCAGCCAGGTTGGTCCTCCCGAGGCTGCATGAAGATGGACTGGGGCTGCTCCGGACGGCCCTGGACCAGGCGGGGCACAAGTGGAGCTCTGCTTCTGCCGGGGGGGCCTTGCGGGGCTTGGCTTGTGGAGTGCTCAGCGGGGAGGGGGCTCCTGAACCCCCCACCTCCGGGGCTGCCGCTCCATCCACAGAGGCCGTCCTGGGTCAGAGCTGGCCAGCGGAGGGGAAGCCTGGTGGATCGGTCGCTTTTACGGGGCTGTGCGTAGTGTGGAAGCCCCCCACCTGCCCCAGATTCCAGCTCCCTTTGCTTTAAAGCGTTGCAGTCTTTTGCACCTCCCGCTCCCGTCTGCCAAGGGCAGGGGCTGCTTTGGGGGCCCGAATTCTGCTCCGGGGTTGCCTGCGCTGCTTGATAGAGACTCCCGGGGGAACAACCCCATCCTCTTCTCCCCCCAGTCCCAGTTTATGCTGAGAAATCATGCAAAGGTTCGGGTCATCATGTGCGCGCCACACATGCGTGGTTCAGCCTGTCGCGCCGCACATGCATGGTTTGGCCCGTCGTACCATGCGTGCGCGGCGCGGGTCGGGGTCACGCCGTGCATGGGCGGTGCAGGTGGGTTCTCGGCCTGAAAAAGTTTGAGAACCGCTGGTATAAAGCCTGCCTCAAATATTTGGGTGTTGCCATTTGGCTTAGCCATTACACCTAATAAATGTTTGTCCTCCTAGCCCTTATTGCAACTACTTGAAGTACCAGACTTGACTGGATAATGAAATGAGGATAAGCTGCTTGCTGACCTGGAACAACTGCTTTACTGTAAATAAGACACATAACTGATACTGCACTGAAGAGTTCTGGAGTGATGTATTTTGAGGTGTCTATAGCAACTTTATAATGTATGACTCTAGAAACCTTTATCAGCTAGTGGGTGGCACTATGTTGTTTCTGCCAGGAAACTCTCTGGAGAGGACAAAAAAAAGTGCAACAAGTATTTTTGGGTCATATCTAAAGAAAGTCTGGAGATTTGGGTAAATATTCAACTTGTAATTCTATACCACTGGAATTATACAAGGAATATCCTTTAGCACAAAAGAATAAATTGTCAGTACAATGGTTCAACCATTGAAATCCCATACTTTTTTTTTAATCCTAGAAGAAACTATTAGTAACTTTTGTAAATTTCTAAGTTTTTAATAGCAATGTGTTGCTGTAAGTAATGCATGATCAATGTATAAGTCATAATGAAAGCAGGGTTGCTTTTTAGATAAAAGTTTGGATATTGTTGTTTGATTTCTCTCATAACTGACTTAAATCTTCTACCTTCCAAATCTTTAAATTCATTTTTAACTACACTGTGAGGTTTAGCTATGTCAAATTTGCCCCAGAAATTTTACTAATCTTTTGAACATTCTTGTAGTATTATGTCTCCTATTTTGCTCTAAATTACATTTTGAGCAGATTTTTGCTGGCAATTCCAAAAGGTCAAAATATAGGGGAAATAAATGACAGCTTTGTCAAGAAAAGCATCTGAGAGAAAAAGGGTGGTTATAGTTTATAGAAGCTATGTTATCTTTAATAGAATTCTGTATTAATTCAGGGCATGCATTCTTTAAACATGTCATTCATTTATGCACAACTAGCAACTCTAATTGGCTATTCAAAGAACTCAGCTTCAGGCATAGGTTTGTCCTAGAAAAGAGAAAGAAGCTGATGCACCCTGATATGTGTACAACTGGGAGCAATCTGGCAGGAATAATCCCAGTTTCTGACTGTTAAAACAGAATGTCAACAGTGCTATAATTAAAAGATGACATAGCTGAAATATATTCCATTCAGGACAGCATATGTGTTATTGATTCAAGTTTTGAGAAATGAATGTGCATACAAGTGCACATATAGATACACATGCACATAATATTCAGTGCAATAGCACTGGATTCAAGAAGCTTATACATCCTACAACAATGTATTTTTCTTCCGTTCTACATTATTTGCAACTTTTGCTCCCAATTTAGAAAAAAAAAATGTCCTTATGGGCAATTTTGCCTTTTTTTCCATTGACCCAGCCAGGCAATCCATTATTGATATCATTCTACTGTCATCCAATAGTAAAAAGACAAATACTTTGCCAAGGAATGAAAATAATGGTGAGAATGATGAGATGCTGATAACTGTATTTTTCACTCCCAAAAAAAGGGGGGGTTCTTTTCCTTGCATTAGAAAAGACAGAATTAAAAAAACCCCAGTATTTTGTTTTTGAGAACATTTGTTGTACCGGCAGAAGGATATTTAGTGATATCATAATTGAATTAGTCATTCATAAGAACAGGTCTTTGAAGCATTTATTCTGAATTTTCGTTTGTGTTCCCATTTTTGGAGACTGAGATGTTCTAGTCACTTCAATTAAGAAGCTAAACTACCTTTATTTACCCATAGTTCTTGGGTAATTATGGCAATTGGAAAAAGAATTGCCATCACTAAGGATGCAGTAATTAAGCACAACATCACATGACTGCTTAGTGACAGCAATTCTGGCATTTCCAATTGCCATCATTAAGCAAGTCACCACAGGTTGTAAGTAAGGATATTAAGTGGTTGCCATTTGCAATCTCCTGCCAGCATCCCCATTGACTTTGCTTGTAGGATGCTGGAAAAGAAAGTTTCAGTGAAAATCATCTGATTATGGGGAGGCCATGACCAGAGAGAACATTTTGGATAGTAGCGAGTAGCATTTGCTTAGCATTGTCATAATTTCAAACAGTCACTGAACAAGTGGTTGCTAAGTGAGGATACCTGTACATAAATAAAAGATAATATAATGGTTGCACTGGTTAAACCAGTATTATAAAAATGTGGGAAGGAAAGCTTAGTTTTTTACTTGTCTCAAAGAAATACAACTGGGTTTCATGTCTGGGTAATGCAATCACAATTCTATGCAAAATCAATTTACTCTAAATCTTATCAGTTCCCTTCAGAGGAGCAAAAGAAAACTCAAAATAAAGCATAATTGACAAAAAAAAACATTTAGAAGAGAACAAAGATGACTATGTTTATCATTATATACTGCAAGCGGGTGGTGAGAAACAAATCAAATGCATGCCCATTAAATTGATTGGATCATCTCCAATAGTTGTCGAGTTGCAGTGGCTCATAAAATCCTAATATAATATGGAATAAAGGTTGTTTAGGCAACTGAGTTCTCAATCCCTGCTCACTAAAACAGCCTTGCCAGACACTTGTCCAGCATTCCAAATAAAAGGACATTTGCTTCCTACGAAATTGCTTATATTTTAGATATTTCCCTTGCAAAGTACTCATGATAGGATAGAGGAAAGAGTCACTTCTCTATGTGTAGGTCATTTTCTTTTTATCAACTGAAATCTTAGTGGAAACATTTGGAAATTCAGCTCCAGAAACATCAACACTCCACACGTTTTATCCTATTGTCCATTACACAGAAACATTTTTTTAAAAAAAAAATGATGGCAGGAAAAGACCCAGTGGTCCATTAAGTCTGCCCTTTGGTTTATTTATTATTTTTTATTAATTTTTGTCAGATGATAGACATGTGTTTATCCAAACATGTTTAAACTCAGTTACTGATGACTGACCCACTATCTCCACTGGAAGTTCATTTCAAGGTTCCACTACTCTTTCTGTGAAATGATGCTTTCTAACTTTTGAACTTCCATCTTGTCAGTTTGGGGTTATGCCCTATGTTCTTGATTTTTTGCTTAATATTGAAAATACTGCATTATAGAACCTTATTCAAACCCTGAACATATTTAAAGGTTTCAATCATGTCCCCCCCTTCCCTTCAGTCCTCCAGGCTGTACATTATCTGCAGTATGAGCAAAAATATTACCACCACCTTTGAAATTCCATGTTGTACAGCTTGAGTGTTATGCCAAATGTGCTTTCATCATCTGTTCTTAGCCAACAAAATCCCTCCAGATTATTCTGCTTAGGACTAATGTTGTAGGTAAGTCCCAATTTCATTCTGGAAGCAAATTTTAGAGTGAATCAGATTAAGCACTGAAACTTATGGAGAAATTTTTATTTAATTTGAGATGCATGAATAAAAATGAAATGCTTCTATTCTTGGATCCTGAGATTGTTAGCTGTTGTGTGATTTTGTTGGGGTAGCCTGTAAGCTGTTATTGTTCTGTGTTGTTCCAGTCAAACTAATCATGTAAAAGTTTAGGACATTCACTTCTCTGTCCTTCCTATTCTTCAGCTGACCTAGAAGTTCACCTGTTACATTTCTTGTTTCACAATTCCCCATATAGAAAAAATATGCAACTTTCACTGCCATTATAACCCTTTGTTCACTCATAGCTTATTGTCAAAATTTTCTGGGGGAAAAAAATTCTGAAGGAAAGACTTAATTCAAGATCCATAGATATTGCACAATTTTATTTCATAATATGAAAGAATCATTTGAATCTTTCTTCCACTGAAATGAATGAAAGGTGTGGCAAAATATGGTCCAGATAAAGTTCTAGGACTTTATTCATCTTTTCTTTTCTTTTCTTTTCTTTTCTTTTCTTTTCTTTTCTTTTCTTTTCTTTTTCTTTTTCTTTTTCTTTTCTTTCAAAGACAAGATGTATCTTACAGGACTACTCTTTTAAAAAGACTATCAGATACCTTTTCAGACTTTTTTCAAAATTCTTGGACCATTATTATGTTTTCTCTCTCCCCGGAGCAAAAATGCTGTTCCAGTAAAGAATGGAGTAGAGGATTTCCAGGGACTGTAGAATAACTTATTTTATAGAAGGTGCAGAAATAGAATTTCAGATTCAGTATAGTCCTGGCAAATGCATAATAGCAGCATGTTCATACACTGTAGTTATTTCAAGAGAAATAACAGTACTGTCTTTTTCTCTTCTCATTTTTTCTTTGTGAGACCAAAGTAGGAAATGAAGGAAAGCATCAAATTTGCTGCTGAAAGAATGCAATTCACTTCTAAATGTCACTATGTTTGTAGCCCAGGTACCAATAATTGTTGATAGACTTAATACATCTTTGTATGTGCAATGGCTATCATCATCATCGACTAATATTGTTTAACATGGTCTTTCTGGAAATCTATTATGATTTGTATTTTCTTTGTATCATATTTATCCACCCATGTTCATTACAATGACTATGCTATGCATCTCATTTCTGTATTTAAACGACTCGTTGCAAGTTGCATGTGAATGAACCAACAGCTCTAGTTTAAGATTAATTATTTTATTCACAACTTTTCAATCTTGCTTTTCATTTTTAAAAACAATTCCAAACTCATATAAAAAGAAATAAAAGTGTTAACTTTAAGAAGTGAATAATCCATACAATGGTCCCAGTGGTGGGATTCAGCCAGTTCGCACCAGTTTGGCAGAACAGGTAGCTAATCTTTTGTTACCCAGGCCCAGAATGGACTCCTGGAAGCGGTATCCACAGAGAGAACCAGTTGTTCACCTATTTGAATCCCACCATTGAACAGTCCCCATTTAGAGAGAAAGTTTGTATCTGATGTGTGTACAGCAAGTGAGTCATGCTCCCTGAAATGTGCTTCCCCATCCCTAAAGGATGCACACACACACACACACACACACACACACACACACATTTAGTTGTCTATGTGGAGTGAAAATATCCATAAAATAGGCCCTTCTCAATGGGAGAATGACTTTATCTGGCAGTTAAACTTCTCTAATCCCATTATTCTCCCACATATTCTTTGAATGAGTAAAAGGAAGTGCTTAAAATCCCTACAGTGCCTTTAAATATCATATGCTTTAGCTTGATGAGTTTGCATATTCAGTAGCCAATTATGATGGGCTTCTTTAAATAAGTATAGGTATCAGTTTAATTCTACACTTGATTGCTCTATAGTCAACCATTTAGAAGCTGAATGTATTACCTGGCTCAGTTGCAAAACAGATGATAGGCAATTATCTGGAATGTTATTTCTGTGATGATTCACACATATTTAAACACATTTTAAGCCAGTCTTCTCCTCTTTCCCTGGAACAGTTACCTGGTTTAGCAAACTACATTGGCTTTTGGCATATTTCTGCCTACATGAGGCCATGCTTCATTTCCCTTGATCTGCCAGATTTGGTTCTGGCTCCATGCCTGCCCTGCCAAATTCTCCTGGAGCTGTCCATGGTACATTGGCTGTTTACCTTGTCATGTGAAAAGTTCTCTTAGCCAACAGTCAAACATTGCATTTTCCATTTTCAATAGGAATGCTGCAGTTGGGATGTCCTTTTAAGCTTGTTACTGTTGAGTCAAGTGGCCAGAAGGTTATGTAGCTCTGTATGTCCTTTAGATTTTATTGATTCAGTGCTCAGTATATCCTCAGTATCTTGTTACAGTGGAAAACACAGCTATCATCTTGTTCTTGTTGCTGTTGTTGCTGTTGTTGTTGTTGTTGTTGTTGTTGTTGTTGTTATTGTTGTTATTGTTATTATTATTATTATTATTATTATTATTATTATTATTATTATTATTACAATATGCATGGGTCAATCAGATGTATGTAGTTAAGGTATGGGCAATTAATTTCCCAAGGGACCACATGAGAAACTGGGTCTGTTGTGGAAGGCTGAGTCAGTAGGGTTGTGAAGGTGTGCAGGCACACACACAAACACACAACACACACATTTTTTGTTTAAAAAATAGTCTCCTTCAAAATAAAAGCAATGCAGATGTATTGTCTGTATGGCATATACTTATTTACATTTGATTTCTAATTTCTGGTTGACCTCACATGGACTGGACAGGGACAATCAAAGGGTTGGATATGGCCTGGGGATGCAAAATGCCCAAATCTGATGTAAATGCATATGTACTATTGACAAATGTTAAAAAAGAGAATATGGTGTGCTACTATGCAATTATCACTGAAAACAAAAATACTGAAATATAAATAAGGATAAGTATGCATCCATTGTTATTAAGTCAGTTCTTCCCACAATGTTTCCTTACATTTTTTTATCCCCCACTATTTTGTTCCCACGTTATTACCAAAAATATATTCCAGTTCTACATTTTAAAACTGTCACTATTTTAAAAGTCATTATACAGTATATACAAAAGCACACAAGTGTTTGCAACCAGTGTTCCTGAGACCATCTGTTGTTTAATCCTGACCATTTCACAATCTGCTTGAAATAGAAAGTGAAATGTCACAAAAATAACCTTCAAGTCTTCTTCCAAGTTGCTGTTTGCAGTTCTTGACTTCATTATTGCTGATTATTTGTATTACAGTTTTGATTAGAAAGCACAGATGATTTCAGAGGCTTTAGGATCTGAAGCACAAAGAACAGTTAAGCTCCTCGATCAGCAATTAATTCTTACCAGAGACGTGGGATGCTGGTGAAAAATTTCCAGGGCAAGATAAGAAACTCACTTTGGAAGCTTAATAAAAGCCCGTCTCTAATGAAAGATGAAATTCGTAGGCTTTGAAATTCTATTCTAGTTCAGATCAATATCCAGTCTGGATAATAATTACCGCTTCCACTGGATCCCCATCTTCTCTACTTCCTTTTCCCATCACTAAGATCAGTTATTTTCCACCACGCCAACAAAAACATCCACCACTCCGTGTACTTATCTGTACATCATGGGGTAGTACCCCTTCTGTCTACCTTTGATAGAGAAATCACATATATGTTCACCTGTAAACCTAGACTACAGGTAAAACATAGTTACCCTCTGTGTGTTTGTGTTTGTGTGTGTATGAGAGAGAGAGAGAGAGAGAGAGAGAGAGAGAGGAGCACATTGCATGTTTAACACAGCAACTCTGTTTTACTAATCCAGGTTTATAGGTAAACACACACACTGTACATACATACATACACAATATTATGACTTAACTTGATGGCCCCATTCAGGCATAAACTAAGGAGAAGGATCTCAGTTAACATATTGAACTACCTAACTTTTTTCCACTCTAATCTTATGAGAAACAACTACTGAATAATATTGGTTTCAGCAATAATATTACTCAGAGAAACATGGGCTGCAATGTCATTATTTAGAAAGTTATATAGAAAGGTAAGTTATAGGTGATGTTAAAACAGTGGGAATGTGTGTGCATCTCCAGACAAGCAACTATGAGGGTGGAATTAATTATAGCATCATAGTTTCCCTTCAGTGGGCATTAAATAAGGTGAGATTTTGTTTTGAGTGTGTGTGCTTCTGAAAACTCACAATAAGTAACTCCACTGCAGCATGTAATGTCAATTGTTAGCAAGCCACCAATACATACTTGGTTAAAAAAGGTAGCTAGATTAATCTGCTAAATAAATTAATAAACAAACATGTACACAGCCATCAAAGACCTCAAGTGTGCTTCTCCACACACTTTCCAGCACTTTGAAGCACATTGTATCTGCCAAAGAAACTTGCTATGAATTTGTGAGGAAGAATTACCAATACAGGGCAAGCACTGCTAAGGGTGTTGTTGTGCTTTCAACAACAACATGGCAAGAAAACATTTGGCAGGTTCCAATAGCTTATTTCAGCACTGGGGTGCAATGAGGGAAGCTACTTGTGCAGTCTTCTTATTGTCTGTTTGTGTATTTATGCTTTGTGTAGTCCTTAACCTACCCTAAGCATACTATTTTTGCTTTCTATTAGATTACAATTGGTCTTTTGGAATTCAGCTACAAAGCTAGCATGGGAAGAGCTTTCCTTATTTCAACATACAGAAAATGGGCACAGAGAGCATATGCAATTAAGATACACATTCAACAGTGTATTTCTCATATCTGAGTGTAATGTTCCATGACCTGGATTACATTGCTGCTTTATAAAATAAAACTCAATATTTATGCAACTGCTAAATAAAAAATGTGATAGCAGAAATATGGGCATGGAGAAGTTCATATGGAGAGGCAACCTGTATTGCACTTAACTGCATTTGGCAAGTCTACAGTACTTATCCCTTAGCACTTGATCCAATCCATTGGGCAACCACTCAGATTTACAATAAGAGCAGGAAAAGGAATTTTGAAGTAAAATCATTTATTCACAAAAACAGAGACATTTTGCTATGCCATTGCACTGGTTTTACATCTATATTTTAAGAATATTAAGTGTCTGCATTTCTCTGAAAGTGTACTTACAATCTTAGTAGCTTTTGCACAGTCTTACATTTGATATGTTTAGGATTCATCTACCCAATTCTTGCCCAGCTGAAAGGTTAGTTCTCATGAGAAAATGTTTTTTTTTATTTCCATCTTGTTTCTAGCCCAACAAGATGTTACTGAGGCAGACAGAATCTGGTCCAAAGTGTTTTTCTTGCTGTTGAAGCCAAACTCCCATATGAACAATATAGGGTGAATGGAGAAGGTGTTGGATATTTGCTGGGCTTTGAGACCTGCTGTAGGACCATCTTCTTATATCTGGCCACTGTTGTTGTTTTTTTGCTTCCATGTGCATTTGTGCTATAGCTACCAAAGAAGATGGGCTTTCCTTATCATCTGCTGCTTCTTGTCCTGCCCTCAGGTGCTTTGGAGAATAGCTTGACTCCCTCTTCTTTGTGGCAACCTCTGAGATATTGGAAGACTGTTATCATGTTCCCCCTAATCCTTCTTTTCATTAAACTTGTCATATCCAATTCCAGCAATTGTTCTTTATATGCTTTAGTCTCCAGTCCTCTGGTCATCTTTATTGCTCTTCTCTACACTCTTTCTAGAGTCTCAACATATTTTTTTACATTGTGGTGACCAAACCTGGATGCAGTATTCCAAAAATGGCTTTACCACACTTGGAACACTGAATCCAGTTTTGGTTCACCACAATGTAAAAAAGATGTTGAGATGCTCAAAACTAATAAAGATGCTTAACACTAATAAAGCCTGAAAACATCTGAAGTTCCCATCAGATAAGATAGGATAAACATGTTCCAGGTTTCTTCTATGAAACATTGCTATTTAGCAGAACTTAGGTAGCATGCCTTTTCCATGAACAATCCTACCTTGTGGAAAGCCTTGCCCTGCATTATACCAGATCCCACTCTTTTAGTCTTCTGGAAGGCTCTCATCAAGACCTTTTTACCCTGTGATGGTGTCTATGGTTGGTTGTTGGAGTACCCCAGGAGGATGACTTGGTTTTCATTTTATGGGTCTTATGCTTTTTGTGGTTTTATTGTTGCTGTAAGATGTCCAACTTTAAGATAGGAAGCCATAAAACCTTATAAAGAGAGAGATGAAGAAAGGAAGCAGGTCTTGGCATTGACATATTAAGCACCTCTTCATCATTCCTTGCCCAAGCAGTCAGCTACCTTACATTCCAACATCATATAGCTATGCTCTTCATTGCACTATACTGTAGTCATACTAGCCATTGCTGAACAGAATTAAACTGGATTTGAAGGGGAGAATAGTCAACCCTGAGACCAAATCTTGGCTGATAACCTTGTGACTTGGTCTTATGTTCTTGAATTAACTGTACTGAGATCAGGCTAGGGATATGTAAGTGGTAGCAAAAATAGACAAGTTTGGAAAAACTGAAGAACCATGAAAAAGACCAATTAGGTTCAAAGGAAGAAGGATTGTTTAGCCAAGAAGTGGAAAGTGATAGATTTATTTATTTATTTATTTAATTAGATTTCTATGCCGCCCTATTCCAAGAACTTAGGGCGGCTTACAACATGAATACTCACATGAAGAAATCTGGCATTAAAATACATTGTAAAACCCCTTAATTAAAAACCAATCATCCAAGACAGACATGCAAAACAAACATACACTGGCTGGGGCAAGGTGTTAACTGCCCCAGGCCTGTCGGCAAAGATGCGAAAGGCGGAGAGGGTGGGGGCAATACGGATCTCCGGGGGGAGTTGATTCCAGAGGGCCGGGGCCACAACAGAGAAGGCTCTTCCCCTAGGCCCCGCCAGGCGACACTGTCTGGCTGACAGGACCTGGAGAAGGCCGACTCTGTGGGCCTTAACCGGTCGCTGGGTTTCATGGGGCAGCATATATCTTATGCATAGCACCTTTAGAGCATAATGTGGAGAGGCAGAATAAATAAATGTGGACAGCTGGTATTTGACTTTGCACTTTCCCCTCTTCCCTTTGCATAGTTTCCTGCATCAGGAAAAGTTGCAAAATTCCAATGTGTAACCAGTCACTGCCCTGGAACTATGGAACCATTGAATTATGTAAGGACAGTAACTCCTCCGGGTTTGTTCCTTCATGGTAACTAAATAAAAGATAGGTTGTAGAGACAGTTGTTTTTATATCGGCATACCTTTTTCCTAGCCCAAGAATGGGAAGAAAGTATATTGCCACTGCTATGTGGATGATCCCATACTCTAACAGAATGTTGTTTTGCTTCCCAGTTGGCTTTGCTGTCAAACTGTGGTGACATTGCTGATTATTAGCAGCCAACAATTTGTCTCTGAAATTTGATAACCAATTTTCAACCGCATGTGAGGAGAACTCTAGGGACCACAGCAAAAGCTTATAGCTACAGGCAGCTGATGACAAAGGTTGCCCACCCAGCATCCTCTCCATTGTGCAGAGAGTTTTCAGAAGAGAATCTTGATGTGGAAAGACTTTTAAAAGATCAGGCAAGAGCAATAGTGCTTTCTCCACTTAAACAACAAATAAACATGTGTTAGCTTTGTGGCTATTTTGATCTCTCTTTCAAGTTTGAATTAGACAGGAGTGCTGGAAGCAAGCTGAGATTTTCTCAAAGTGTGTCCATAATATTATGAAACAAGTTCTATTCCTTACTTAGGTTTTACATTACAACATAAGGAAAAAGAGGTGGAGGTTGGGTTATAATATTATGATGCAAATTTTGTCATTTGACTTCCTTGCTGAGACCACCCATAGAGTCCCTTGTTTATGGCATGGCAAAATAAATTCAACATATCATGGAACTTCTCACAACTTTCAGTTCCTGTATTTTTGAGCAATTACCTTCAATTGTCTGCTGATTGAATTGATTTGACTTCCTGGCTTTTAAACAATTAATCATCTTATTTTAATTGCATTTACCTTGGAACATTTGGTATGCAGGAAGAGAGCAAAGGCAGACTGCTCCAGCAGTTCGTAGAGTATATTTAGTAGTTATGCAGATAAATTCTTTAGTCTGGCAAGATTTCTGTCTACAGGTGAGCAACAATGAAGAAACTACTCTGAACCAACTTCTTGCATTCCTGTTTCCTTGGGTTGACAGTACTATGGTGATAAATCAAAACCATTAATTCTTTGAAAGAAACAATTTACTATGCTTGGGTTTTTTTCACTAAATCCAGTGAATTTTATATGTAGCTAGTATTAATTATTAATATTCATATGCCATCTTCTAAAGCAGTATTCAATGAAAATTGAATAAAACAATCACCACTATAAAAATATCCAATGGAAAAGTTAATTCAGAGGTTGTCAATCTGGAGCCCTCCAAAATGTTTAGGTTGTGTTTTCTGTTGACTCTGCATAGTTAGCCAATAAGAGTGAACTGTAGCAATTGTAGTCCTAAACTTTAAGATGAAACTGTAGGACAATACAATTATTGAACAATGTCAAAGTGTCCACAGTTATACCAGTAAGTGATTTAGTCTGGCAAGATTTCTGATAAAATGAAGATGATGTAAGATTTTTCTTCCTAAGGACCAATCAGTTCTTTTACCTAAACACTAAAATTAAAAGACAATTTTAGAAGTCTATTAGACATTTTGGAATATTTGGAACAATGTAATGAAAGACAAGCCACACTGATTCTCTTAGAGAAGGACTTAGACAATTTGAACTGCACTTTCTTGTTCAAGATCTTGGAAGATATGAGTTTTAGAAAGAATATAAAATGGGTAAGATCTATTTACATTTCACAGGACAGCACAAATAATTGTTAATGGAGATCTAATAAAACCCTGCAATATGCAAAAAGGAACAAGACAGGATTGTGTATGGTCCCCTCTTCTGATTATTTTGGTTCTTGATATTTTGAATAGTTATAAGATAAGATGAGAGAATTATAATAGTAAAAATTAAAAGAGACTTATAATTGCAGATGATTTGGTGTTGGTTTTGGAAGATCTCATAAAGATAATTGAAACATTAATGGGTAAATTAAAAGATTTTTATTGTGTTAGCAGGTTTTAAGATAAATAAACAGAAGAGAAAGATTTTAACAAAAGAAATAGAAGGATCAAACAGAATTAATAAATAAAGTGGCTTTTAAGATTGAGAAGAAGGTAAAACATCTTAGTATCATTATGACAAATATGAATTGTATGTTATTTCAAAATACTGAAGTGATGTTAAGACATAGAATTTTTTTTTTAAAAAAAAGTTATGTTAAGATGGCAGAAATTACAACTGTCATTGCTGGGGAGAATGTCTGTGAATAAAAATGAATGTATCACCTAGAATGATATTTTTGTTTCAAACAATACCGGATTTAATAATTGGTGCACTGTTTGAACAGTGGCAGATGGCTGTATCTAAATTTGTGAGGCAAGGGGGGGGAAACCTCACAAATTAAACAAAAGGTGTTACAAGATGCAAAGAGAAGAGGAGGATTGGGTCTATCTGATTTGAAATTGTATTTTGCAGCTGATTGTTTGAATGAAAAAAAATGAGTGTGGCTGACAAATAGAAGGCTCTTGGAGTTAGAAGGACATACCCTGAAGAGTATTTGGTACTCTCTGAGCTAGGTTGTTTTCTTGCAGATGTTTCATTACCCAAACTAGGTAACATCATCAGAGCACCAATGATGTTACCTAGTTTAGGTAATGAAAAGTGTGCAAGAAAACAACCAAGCTCGGAGAGCATCAAGGATCCCTCATTTCAACCCTGACCTACAAATATTTTCCTTTATTGGGATATAACCTGTTACTGATTAATTTTAATGCTAATCGAAAGTATTTTGTTTTCTATTTTCTATTTTTCTTTACTTTTTTCCTTTCCTGCACTTTTAGCTTTGTCTTTGATTTCTTTCTTTTTCTTGTTTTCTTTTTGTTTGTATTAGTTTTTAATCACGTTTTTAGTTTTTAATCACATTTTCTAAGTAAAACTACATATATATGTATATATGTATATTATAAATAATGTAATATATATATGGAAATGTAGTCCCAAACAATATTTCCTCCAGTGAAATCTATAAAATAAAAGCATATATTTTCAGAAGGAAAGAACATGTTCAATGACATTGTAAAAATCTATATATAAATTAAGCATTTATATTTTCCTCAGTAAAGCATTCATGGATTCTACTGGCTGTAAGAGAAGCTACGTGATATTAAGAATAATAATCTACCAAACCACAGCTTTTGATTCCTATTTCTCTAACCCTTTCTCACACTGAACTCCATTTTATTTTCTGGACAAAAATAAAACCTTTCTTTTTTACATTTCAGATAAAATAAAAACAATCAAATAAATAATGTACTGAATATTTCAGTTCTTGTTTTACTGATTTCAATGTAATGTAATGTATCTATTCATATCATTTATTTATAGTGCAAATATATACGGTATATTTCTTTTACTTGTCCTTGCCAAGTACAATGAAATAAACTTTCCAACTTTTATATGTATGTGTTTTTTTTTCCTGGAATGTGACTGAAAAAACAGGCAGATTTCTGCCAGTCATGACGCATATGTAAAAAGGAAAAGTATATTTACAATGGAAAGAGATTGTGGAACAAAGAAATACATTTAAAGATGTGTTATCTTTCCTTTAGACCAGCTTGTAATCATTTGCAGCTTTTATAATGAAAATTATGCATGAGATTGACTCAGTAATTTCTGTAGTCGTAGCTATTTCTTTCCACACAACTTTTTTCTGTGAGACAGATCTCAGAGGAAAAAGAAGAAATGTGGTATTTCTTTGTTTTCAGATCAATTTGAATAATCAGTCATAGGGCTTTTCTCACAGGCCAATGTACCACCCACCAGTCCTTCATTCAAGGGAAAAAAAAACCTATGAAAGCATAACAGTCCTTATCAAACCAAAGCAAACAGTCCTAAGTAAACCAAAAGACCCAGCAACCCCAGAAGAAAAAACAGGACTCATCTACAACATACAGTGTAAGAACTGTGATAACTACTATGTAGGACAAACAAGCAGAAGACTGGCAGAACAGATCCATAAACACCAACTGGCAGTCAAAAGGCATGATGAAAATTCTTTAATTTTACGACATATAGACAGATTTAATCATAGTTTCAATTGGGAAAACATGACAATCCTAGACCAGGCCAAATTCAAAAATGCCAGGGAATTTCTAGAAGCCTGGCACTAGAAATCATCCATCAACGGGCACATAGACATTAACAACATCTATAGACTATGCAAAAGAGACAATCAACCAGCCCAAAAGAGAAAAGGACTCCAGCACCTCTCCACCAGTAATCAGCATCAAGATCAGCATAGATTAACTCCAAGGTCAACTTCAGACCAACAATCAAGAAACTCCCAAAGAGCCATTAATAAACAGCCCAATCAAAGAATCCCCAAAATCATTCCCAGCCACATAGGCAGGCAAGATACCAGAATATAAACTGATAGCAAACAGCACTTCTTACTAGCCCTGATGATGTTACCTAATTAGGGTAATGAAACATCTGCAAGAAAACAAGCAAGCTCAGAGAACACCAAGGACCCCTCAGTCCTTATCCTGTCAGAGAAAGTTAGCCATCAGACATCTAGAGCAAGTTAAGGGAAGGCTTTGTGCTTCTCCACCCCACCAAATATCACCAGATTCTGGATAAACAAAGCCTCTTCAGCATGGAACAGTTGCTAAGAAGGAGGTGAGTTTTGACAAATGGCTAGGCTAGCAAGTTAAATCATATATCAAAATACATCATGCCAAGCTTTTTATATGTCCTAGCAATTGGGACACAGCAGAAGAAAAAGAAAACATAACTATGGGATTGACAAAGATAGCAAAGAACCAGTTTTCTATGTCTTCACAGGGATGTCGAGGCTAGGAGAAATGATAGAAGGAGGGATTCCATACTTTATTCACCAGATTTCCAGTCATGCAGAGCTGATCTATGAGATTAGAGACCTGGCAGTTAAAAAGAAGGGTCTCCCCAATCTACCTGTTAAAACTCACACCTTGTGGAAATTTTTTGATTATTTCACCTGGATACTCCTGTCATTTCAGATGATGGTGTCTGAAGTCATATGGAATTTGGTTGTTGTTTGGCATGATTTCATGGAAGAACACTAAGAATTCACTTATTCGCTTGTTTTGTGCAGAGATATTAATTTTTCATTCATAAGTCTGAGTCATAAGATTCTATCATGTTGCTTACTTAATAGGCAGTCAGATTGACAGCTCTTAAGTAGTACAGGAGAATTATTTTACTGGATTAAATTGTTACTGGACACTTTTCAGATGATCACTTTTTCTTTGGATTGAATTATTTTAAAAGGAATAATAGGTTTGATCAGACTATTTAAGTTAATTGGGATGCTATAGGAATAAACAAGTACACTTCCTTGTGAGTCCACAAGACTGACAGAGAACCAGGACTCTTCCTGGTCAACTTTTGCACAAAGGTGTCTTTGCCATTAGCATAGACTTCAAGGAACTGGAAAATAAGGAAGCAAAGATTCCACACAAACAGTCATGCAGACTATCCAGTGCAGTGGTTCTCAACCTTTCTGAGGTTGAGACCCCACTTGCCCCGCCCATGCGAGCCGCAACCCCGACCCAGGGGCACACACGTGTAGGCGCGCGCGCAAAAAAAAATTTTTAAATTTTTTTTAAAAAATCAAAAAACAAAAACAAAAAGGCGGCCGGACGGGCGGATCTGTGCATGCACGGATTGGCCCGTTGCATGCGCCACGCATGCACGCATCCGCCCATCGCGGGCCGCCATTTTGTTTTTTTTTTAATTTTTTTTTAAAAAAAAAATAAAAAAAAAATAAAAAAAAACAAAAAACAAAATGGCGGCCGTGATGGGCAGATCTGCGCATGCGCGGATCGGCCCGTCGCACGCGCCACGCATGCGCACATCCGCCCGTTGTGGGCCGCCATTTTGTTTTTTTTATTTTTTATTTAAAAAAATAAAAAATAATAAAAATAAAAAAACAAAATGGCGGCCGCGACGGGCGGATCTGCACCTGCGTGGATTGGCCCATCGCACACAACGCGCATGCGCGTATCCACCCGTTGCGGTTCGCCATTTTGTTTTTATTTTTTTTAATTTTTTTATTTTTTTTTAATTTTTTTTAATTTTTTTTTAATTTTTTTTCCGGCGCGAAGGGCAGATCTGAGCATGCGCGGCACGCGCGCGCCCAAAAAAAATAAAAAAAATTAAAAAAAAATAAAATTAAAAAAATTAAAAAAATTAAAAAAAACAAAAATAAAAAAACAAAATGGCAGCCGGTGGTGCCCGGCGACCCCCGCGAAATGGTCTCGTGACCCCAAATAGGGTCGCGACCCCAAGGTTGAGAACCACTGATCCAGTGCAACACAAGGGAACATACAACTCCCATTCTGTAAGGAAATGTTGCTTGACAATGGAGTTCTCCATTTGTCAAAAAAATACATGTGTTCAGCATCTATTGCATGATGGCAAGCATCCAACCATGACATCATCCAATTAGTGATGGCCTAAATTTAGTCAACTACTGCAGCTACATACCCATCTGGAAGAGTTCATGCTGAGTTCTCAGTATGGAAGAGGCAAAGTAGGAGTAATGGAGATTGAATAAATATGAAGATAAATTATTTTGATACTTTGGATAAGAAAAAATCTTTTAACTCTTTCTTTCTACTGCCTTTTCTGAAGTGGACAAAACAGTTTCCCTAGAAAGAACAGTAGCTAGCATTGAACAACTTATGTTTTAATAACTAGTGCCTACCTGCTTCCTTCTTTGTTCACATGTCAAGAGGCAATCAGGAAACTCTCACAGTGAATTCCTCTTTCATCTCCTTGACCTTGGATTAAAACAAAAGTTCCAGGAATTGCTTTAAAAATACCAAAACAAATGGACCATGCTGAACATATTTTGCACACTTCAGGATATTTGCTGATGTACCTGATTTCAGGTTGGTTTTTTTTCATGAACTCTAAAATACATATCTGGAAGAATAATTTCACAGGTATGATTTTCAAGCATCAAGGGAATAAGTAAATACATCACAAGAAATCTTAGATATCCCCAGGTGTCTTTTATAACTTGTCACTAGATTGAATGAATAGATCAAATATGAGCAGTGTTTCATGGTGTCTGTATAATAAAAGACAGGGTATAAATCAAATGACTAAATATTATGCAGATTATTCCAGGACTCATATTTTCATACTGTGGCTTCCAAAATGACTTGAGCTTCATATTTCTCTTTCTATGAACCAAAAAACTCCCATTCTTCTCATTTCAAAGGAATAAAGAGGGAAAAAATGTCCACATATAATCAGAGCTATATGTACATAGGGCTTGTGGGTGTATTTAAAAATTAGGTATGTTTATATATTTGTAAAATGTAAGAAATATTTGAATGACTTTTTTTCATTTAAAATATATCTATAATCAAAATTTCATCTATGATCAAAATTAGTGGTCTTGGAAATATCCAGTTCTTTTTTAATCAATCATTAACTCCTTCTTCCCCACCCAAAAGCTACTTCAAGCTACTTTTGGAGTCTCCTTCAAAATACCCTTTTATGTAGAATTATATACTGCTCATAAACACAAGCTCAAAGCTTCTTCAGTTTATTCACTGAAATGAGTGGTTCTTTGGAACTTGGCAATAATGCACTTGTAAACTCTTAGAGCCATTATTCTTTTGAAGAACACCAAGGTCCTCTATTATAGCCCATGTTCTTTTAAAGTATTATGTCAGACCTTGGAGTGTTCAGCATATGGCTTTTATTGAAAGAGTAAGCACACTTCAAAAAAGAAAAGAAAAGTTGAGAAACTCTGCCCTAGATTAACAAATGCTTAAAGTCCAATAGGTAAACAGCATTTTTGAAAATGTTTTCCTGATCCAAAAGAAAGCCCTGCTAATTTTCTGTTTTCATAGTGGGAAGGAGAAAACATCAGAGAAACTATTCAATTCTTCATGTATGAAACAGGATGAAAGAGAAGGCATGAGCGTTTGCAAAACAAGGGGAAGGAGAGCAGAGATAAAGAGAAAACAATAGGCAGTCTCTTGCTTGCTATGCTCATTCCTATTCCTAATACTGTTAGTAATCAATAGGATAAAAGAGAAAAAGGAGTTGATAGAGTTCATTTAATTTAATTTGTAAACTATGATAGCTACCTAAATAAATACATATTAATTTCATTGGTTTGATCTGGCTGTGATTTTTAATTTAATTGTACTTTATTTTACAATATTTAAAGCTACATAATCAATTCAACATACAATTAGTTAGCAAAATTTCCCTATCTACGGTATATATGAATACAGTATTCCAATGTTTAAAAAGTGTAGACTCTAAATACATAGTCTAAGGACATAAACTGGATTAGGCCAAGGCCCCTCTTAGCCAGTCCACAATAATTTCATAGTAACCAGTCAGATGCTTCTGGGGTTGCTCATAAGCAGAAAATAGAGACATATCCTTCCCTACAACTGATATGTGGATTCCTGTTGCTTGAAACCCAGATGTAATAAAATAGAATAGAGCTGGAAAGGACCTTGGAGGTCTTCTAGTCCAGCCCCCTGCTCAACAGGAAAACCTATATCATCTCAGACAAGTGACTGTATAGCCTCTTCTTAAAGATCTCCAGTGATGGAGCGCCCATGATTTCTGAAGGCAAGCTGTTCCACTGGTTAATTGTCCTCACTGTCAGGAAGTTTCTTCTTAATTCCAGGTTGTTTCTCTCTTTGATCAGTTTCCAACCATTGTTTCTTGTCCTGCTTTCAGGTGCTTTGGAGAACAACGTGGCCCCCTCTTCTTTGTGGCAGCCCCTCAAATACTGGAATACTGCTATCATGTCTTCCCTATTTCTTCTTTTCTTTAGACTAGCCAAACCCAAGTTCCACAGCCGTTCTTCATATGTTTTAGTCTCCAGGCTTTGATCATCTTAGTTGCTCTTCTCTGATTTTTTTTCCCAAACTCTCAACATCTTTTTTTTAATATGGTTGCAGTATTCCAGGTGTGGTCTTACTAGGGTTTTATAAAGCAGTACTAATACTTTGTGTGATCTTGATTCTATGCCTCGTTTATACAACCCAGGATTGTATTATCTTTTTTGGCTGCTGCTGCACACTGTTGGCTCATAGTCAAGTGATTGTCCACTAGGAGTCCAAGGTTCCTGTCACAGTTACTGCTTTTGAACCAGCTCTCGCCTAATCTGTACTTGTACCTTTGATTTTTTTTCCTGTCTAAATGTAAAACTTTGCTTTTCTCCACACTGAAACTCATTTTGTTGGATAGGGCCCATTGTTCAAGTTTGTCAAGGTCTTTTTGGATCCTGAGTTTGTCTTCCAGGGTGTCAGCTACTCCTGCCAGTTTAGTGTCATCTGCAAATTTGATGAGTTCCCCTTCTACTCCCTCATCTAAGTCATTTATGAAGATATTGAAGAGTACTGGGCCTAAGACAAAACTTTGTGATACCCCACTGCTTACTTCTCTCCATGTGGATCTAGTGCCATTGAGGACTACTCGTTGAGTACGGTTTGCCAGCCAGCTACAGATCTATCTGGTGGTGATGTTGTCTATTCCACCTTTTTCTAGTTTACCAAGCAATAGTTGTGGTCTACTTTATCAAATGCCTTGCTGAAATCTAAGTATACTAGATCCACAGCATTTCGCTGGTCTACTAGTTTAGTCACTTTATCAAAGAATGAAATAAGATTGGTTTGGCATGATCTATTTTTAACAAACCCATGCTGCCAACTAGTTATAACTTTGTTTGCTTCTAGTTGTTCACAATCTGTTTTTTATTATATTTTCTAGGATCTTTCCAGGTATTGATGTTAAACTGATTGGTCTGTAGTTTCCTGGGTCCATTTTTTCCCCTTTCTTGAAGATGGGAATCACATCAGCCCTTTTCCAATCCTCAGGTACTTCCCTGGTGCTCCAGGATTTTTTAAAGATATGGTGCAATGGTTTTGAGATAACAACTGCCAACTCCTTCAGAACTCTGGGATGTAATCTGTCAGGTCCCAGTGATTTATATTCATCAAAGTTGGGTAGGTATTCTCTTAGCATTTTCTTCTTTATTTTAATTTTTGTTTCTAGTTTGTCTTTTGCAGTGGTTTTTTTTTTGTATGTTGAGCTGTAATTTCTTTTTGTGTGAAGACTGATACAAAGAATGAGTTAAGCAGCTCTGCTTTCTCCCTGTTGCCTTTTATTTCCTTGCCATCTTCTCTGTTTAGTGGACCTACAGTTTCCTTGACTTTTTTCTTGTTATTAATATGTTGAAAGAAACTTTTTTTTATTATTATCCTTGATTTCTGTTGCGAGTCTTTGTTCGTTCTGAGTCTTTGCTTTCCTGACTTCATTTTTGCATGTTCTGGCTGTCTACTGATAATCAGCCTTACTTATGTGCCCCTCTTTCCATTTTTTGTATTTGTCCTTTTTTGTGTTTCAGTTTGTCAGAGAGACCTTTGTGCAGCATGCTGGTTTCTTCTTGAATTTCTTGTTTTTCTTTTTCAGTGATATTGTGCTGGACTGGGCTTTCATGATTGCATTTTTCAGAGTTTCCTACACTTCTTGGGTTGTTTTCATCTTTAGGATTTTCATCCATGGAATCTTTCCTAGGTTCTCTCTGACTTTGTTAAAATCAGCTCTTTTGAAGTTTAAGACACTGGTTGGATTGTTTACTATTGATAATGTTTGCATTATATTAAAGTCCAGTATGATGTGGTCACTTTCACCCAAGGTTCCAGCAACTTCAACTCCCTCTATCACTTCTTCTCTACTAGTTAGAATTAAGACCAGTATAGCTTTATGTCTAGTTCCCTCCTCTACCTCTTGGATGACAAAGTGTTGGTTAGATTGGTTAGGAATCTGTTTTATCTTCTGCTCACTGCAGAGTTTGTCTCTCAGTTGATATCTGGATAGTTGAAATCTCCCATTACTACTGTGGTATGCTTCCTACATACATTTGTTAACTGGTTAGCAAAAAGTTCATCTATTTCTTCTGATTGGTTGGGTAGCTTATAATATACAACTATGGCAATGTCACTTTTTTTCTCTTTTATATTGAACCATATACACTCTGGAGAGATTTTATCTTTGATCATGTGCATTTCTGTAGATGTGTAGTGTTCTCTTACATACAGTGCAACTCCCCTTCCTCTTTTTGTAGACCTGTTTCCTTTGTACAATTTGTATCCATCCATTAGTCCATTCTAGTCATCAGTTTCATCACACCAGGTATCTGTAATGCCAACTATGTCATACCCATCCTCTATTAATTCTAGTTCACCCTGTTTGTTCCCCAAACTTTGAGCATTTGTATATAAACATTTAAGACTTTTAAGCTTGTCCGTGGGTATGTTTCCTGCATCTCCTGATTGTTGTGTGAATTTTTCTTTTTTCTCATCACTACCTACCTCATTGTTTGATTTGTTTGCTTGGGATTTATGATTGGTTTTGGGTTCTAGAGATTCTAAAGAGTCTAAAAGTCCCCCTTCCCCCTCAATTTTAGTTTAATACTGATGAGTTGGGCCAGTATTAAATAATATTAAAACTTCAAGACCAATGCCTATTAATATATATATATACTGCTGGAGGATGGAATGGATGGTAACAAAGGAAAAACAAAAGTGCTGTTTATTTATTATTAGATAAGTGTAGGACAAAGTATATCTATACAGTAAGTATTGTTGTTTATATCTATTTATCATGACCTAGCACAAACATAATGCTTAGAACTTAACTACATGTCCTAATTTTCTTTTTATTGCTTTGGGTATAACACAAAAATGCTTTGCTAGCAGTTTATTCTCTTCCCATGCTTACTTGTCCACAAGCTTAGGAACACTATCAGCTCTTCTCCATAATACTCTGTTGTCCAGTTCTCCAGCACCTGAACCATTGGAGATCACCCTGTCACCAACTAAGATTCAGGCTGTATCTTTCTTCTGCAGGTTTCTCTTTAGTTTCTGGCACCTTCCTGGTTCTTTCCCTGTTGAAGTTCCTTTGGTTTCTAGCTTTCTCATCCATTGCTGTTTCTTTCCATGCCTTGTCCATTTCAGCAGTACTGCCTGCCAAACTTAAAGGAAAACTCTCTCCTGCTGTCTATCTGTTCTGGTTTCCTTTATACTTCTCTTTTCTGAATGCTATGTGCCAGCAGGTGCTTCTAAGGGGTTTTCAACTTTTTCTCTCTCTCTTTCTGTGAGTGCCTATGTGTCTAAGCTGGGCAGCTAACAGTCAGAAAATGCAGAGAAGAAAACATTGACTTTGACAGTTGCATGTAACTTTGTTGTTTGAAGGCAGGTCATCCTTCCACAGTAACTTGACAAATTTATTTAATCCCTTTTTCAAGCCACCTAAGTTGGTGACAGGTGATATTGAATGCCACCAGATACAGTAAATATGCCCTGGGCAAACTGGTACTTTTTTTTTTGTCAGTTTGAAGCATCTGCCAGTTTCATTAAATGACACCCTTCCTCCCCAGTCCAACCCCATATATAATGGAGACGAGCTTCTCACTGTCTATTTTTCCATGCCATGCGTGATTTTATACACATCATATGATTCCCTTTCAATTGCATCTCTAGTGTGGAATCTCCTTTTTACAGCTATTGCACATAGAGTCAACATATTCCTTGAGCTATTGACCCCAACATCTGTTTTTCCCCCTCTGATTACAGGCAACTCAGACACTTCAGAATATATGTTGCATAAGGTTAGGTTTCTTCGGCCCATTAAGGTGCCCTTTACACTTACTTAAATTGAAGTGCACTTTCCATTTGATTGACCATTTGCCCAGTCATAAACATCCGTTCCTAACAATAATGCTAACAGAAAGACAAAAGGAGAGCACAAGTTCCAGCTTCTTATGCCTGCACTGTAACATTGTGCTAAGAATGTAAAATACAGAGTTTGTGTTGCAAGGTTGCAAGACACATTTCATAACTTTCTTTCCTCTCCTGTCCCAGATCTAGTCTCCTTAATGTGAGGCCCAGGAGAAATCTTTATGGGCCCCAGAATGTCACCAACACTGATGTAGAGGCACCTCCTGACCACATGATTTTCCAGATGTTAGTGCTAACTTTTTCATGGACCTTGCCTTGCCTTTTCCTACTATGTCCATCCATTCATCCCTTTAGAATGTTGGCCTTATCTTTTATGGTATTTTTGGAAGCTCTATATCAGGGGTATCAAACTGCTGGCCTGCAGGCTGATTTCTTCACACTGAAGCTGTGCCCACCCCATTGCTGGCAATGCAAAAAAGAGTTGCAATATGTCATGACATGTCACGTGACATGGCGAGTTTGACACCCATGCTCTATATACTTCCAAACCAAATGGTGCCAGCATCTTTGAGCATTCCTTCAGAGATCAATGTTCAAATATTGTTCTGTCACTTTTTGATCTTGTTATGTACCACCAACCAGCTTTCAGCTTTTTACCAGAAAGAATATCTCTCAATGATTTGTATGCCCAATTGTCACTAGTCATTCGGTCATATCTAACCTTTGGCCAGTCTATCGAACAGCACTCTCCATGGTCCTCTATCTTGCACCAACTCTTTCAAATCTGCTATGATCATCCCGGTGTCATACTTTATAGTGTCTAGCCAATGGATACTAGGGAAAGCCCTTCTCCTTTTTTTTTTTTTGCTGATCATTCCCATTGATTTTTCGAGCGAGTTAGCTAGCATGATATGGCCAAAGTATGATAGCCTTTGTTTGGCGATCATGGCTTCAGATGATATTTTTGGTGAGGTTCAATCTAGGACAGAAATGTCAAACTTGTGACATCACATGATGTCACATGGCATATTGGAGCTTTTTCCCCATTGCTGGCAATGGGGTGGGTGTGGTTTCCTCGTGACATGTCCGGCCCATGGACCGGCAGTTTGACACCCCTGGTCTAGGACATCTTTGTTTGTGATTTTTGCAATTCAGGTGATGCATAATACAGTAGATGGATGTTCAATACAAATCCAATTACTTTTTCCCAATGGCAAATTACTGTCAACCAAAACTGTCTGCCTTCCAGTAGGAGCATGCTCAGTTTGAAAATATATGGATTCACCATCCAAGGATTGAAGAAACCTTTAAATTCCTTCCCCAAGGCCCTAAATCTTCCTGAAAGTACCACAATTGTTACTGTAGGAATATAATGAAGGTATCACATCCTGGAGAGTTTTCTCTACATCTCTCTGAATGTCTTAAGATTTTTCAGTCTACTGTAGTTATTGTGGTTTTGAATAAATGGATTTATTTCCTGAGAATCAGGGATTTATTGCATACAGCTAAACCTATAACTTGTGTCCAAAGCACATAGGCAAATATTTGACATATTGTGCAATAAATTACAGAAACCCCTCTGGTTTGCTGACTTCTCATTTCATACTATTTTAGTATATTTAATAGTATACCATTAATTTTTAACTATTGCTATCTTGTTTTCTTTGGAGTTTAACAGCGGCCTTATGCAATCCCAAAACCTCAAGGTAGTATTAGGTTTTTTTTTAACTTATTGAGGTAATTAAGGCTGATGGATAGTTTCTGGACAATTACATAAGGTCCAGTAATCCACTAAATCACAACCTATTTCAGGCATGTCAAACTCGCAACATCACATGACATCGAGCGACATATCGGAGCTTTTTCTCCATTGCCGGCAATGGGGTGGGCGCGGTTTTGGGATGACGTGTCCGGCCAGTAGGCTGGCAGTTTGACACCCCTGACCTAGTTGATGAACTTATCACTATCATTTGATGTATCAAATTAATTTTAGCTGCAGAAATCATCATTCTCAAATACAAACAATACTGTATAAACAACATAATTTTCAGTGACTTTTTACAGCAGATGGTCTTGTTTGGGGGGGGGGCAGATTGATCTCTAACATTGTATAATGAATTTTGAGTATTATTAGTGAAACCATGGAACCCAGGTAGAATTTCAGTCTCAGAGGTGCTTTCTATTGGCTCCTTAGACAATTATGGATTCTGAAGCCTACCTTGTTTCATTTGCTGTTTGCTTAAAAGCTGCCAACTTGCCTTATGCTGTCAATTTTCAGTGACTTGATAAACACTCAGTTTTTGCTATTGGTATCTGATTCAAACAAGAAATAAAGTACAAAGAGTGCATCAACTCCATAGCTGGCCCTACTAGATGGGTCACAAATTTTGAAAGCTAGTTAACATTATCATTCAGAAATGGTTTACATCAATCTTCTCTCAATAACTGTGTCATTTGTTGTTCTTTTCCCATTTTGCATGGCAGAGAACTAGAGAGGATGGTTGTGTGGCTATAATACACAGAGAGAGAGATAAATGCACAGAGAGAGAGAGAGAGAGAGAGAGAGAGAGAGAGAGAGAGAGAGAGAGAGAGAGAGAGAGAGAGAGAGAGAGAGAGAGAGAGAGAGAGAGAGAGAGAGAGAGAGAGAGAGAGAGAGATGCGTGTTTGACTTTCTAAATAGTATTCTAAATAGTATCCTATTTGGAACCAAAATCTTACAGGGCAGTTATTTCAGAACAGGAGCTGATTTTGATGAAATTATCCCATTGCATATGAGCCCTTTGAGCACTTGGTTGATGTGATAGCTTTAAAGCACCCAAGTATAACCTCATTTGCTGGGCCTGGCATTAAAATACTCTTATTTTTTTCCCCTTCTACTGATCCACCACATAGAGCATTTTCTGGTCTCCTAAATGGAATGAAAGTGTCCCTCTCAGCTGGATTCTAATTTAAAGGCAGCAATTCCAGCTGTTATTGGCATTCAGTGGCAGATCCATTTCACTTCACTACAAGAACTCTTGTTGCTGATGGGAATAATGGAGTCATTTCTCTTATTGCCATTTGGGTGAAAATATCTCTCCCCATCCTCAGTTTAATAAGGAAGCTGGGAACACTGCTAGGTGAATACTGTAGTCCAGAAAATAATAGCTCACAAATGTAAGGTTAGAAACCTTTTCAACTGTCAAGGCCATATTTCCCACCATCTCATGATCTTTGGGTAAACTCCTGTAATGCTGGAGTGGAGAAGTTAAAAACTTTCAGCATCTCTGAAAGCTGCCTCTTTAAATTGGGTCCTGGAGATTGGCAATTTTTTTAAAAGCCACCATTTTAGTGTGATGGAGCAGGAGGGGGTGGGAAGTAAGATGGCAGGCAAAATGAAGGAGAGTAAAGGAAAGGAAAAGAGTAAAGGAAAAAAAGAGCAAAGGTATTTATGGATATCCATACTGACATAATCAGAGAGAGAGAGAGAGAGAGAGAGAGAGAGAGAGAGAGAGAGAGAGAGAGAGAGAGAGAGAGAGAGAGAGAGAGAGAGAGAGAGAGAGAGAGAGAGAGAGAGAGAGAGAGAGAGAGAGAGAGAGAGAGAGAGAGAGAACTATTTTTCCTTAAAGATATATCTTGACTTTCTACCAAAGAGGATACTCAGCATTAGGAATAACAATCACATATCTAATAGAAAATCATTTTTCTTCTTCTAGTAAGCCCTCCATGTTGCTGATAACCATTCCTTCAAGGACCAGGTTATTATTATTATTTCCTTTCCTTTCCTTTCCTTTCCTTTCCTTTCCTTTCCTTTCCTTTCCTTTCCTTTCCTTTCCTTTCCTTTCCTTTCCTTTCCTTTCCTTTCCTTTCCTTTCCTTTCCTTTCCTTTCCTTTCCTTCCCATGCCATACCATCTTTCTATCCTGTGTTTTACAAGATTCTCACACAAGAATTTTTCCTTCTTCCAACGGCATTTTTTTTAAAAAGGTAGGCTAATTTGTGAGTATGCGCACGCAAGCACACACACACACACACACACATTCTTTACAAGTTTATGTCTGATGATTAGTTTACTTTTAATAGTCTCCCATTTCTCCCAATTAGAGGCAAATAAAGTATCATAATTCCAAGCATTTTATAGCATGTTATGGGACCAGAATATCCTATCCTCAAAGGGTTCACTGACCACCATAGTGACATGAAATATGAGATTGATTAACTCAACTCATGTTTGTCTAAAGGTAGACTTGAACTTGCATTGCAGTCCCTTTTTGCTATTCAAAATGACATTTTATTATTATTATTATTATTATTATTATTATTATTATTATTATTATTATTATTATTATTATTATTATTATTATTATTATTATTATTATTATTATTTATTCGATTTCTATGCCGCCCTATTCCGGAGAACCCAGGGCGGCTCACAACACAGTAGAAATCAACATATAAAATACATGTAAATATAAAACCTCTTAATTTTTTAAAAAAACCAATCATTCAGCATACACACAGACATACACTGGCTTGGGGCAAGATGTTAACTACCCCAGGCCTGCCGGCAGAGGTGTGTTTTGAGTAATTTACGAAAGGCGGAGAGGGTGGGGGCGACACGGATCTCCGGGGGAAGTTGGTTCCAGAGGGCTGGGGCCGCAACAGAGAAGGCTCTTCCCCTAGGCCCTGCCAGGCGACACTGTCTGGCTGACGGGACCTGGAGAAGGCCAACTCTGTGGGCCCTAACTGGCCGCTGGGATTCATGGGGCAGCAGATGGTCCTGTAAGTAACCTAGTCCGATGCCATGTAGGGCTTTATAGGTCATAACCAACACTTTGAATTGGGTTCGGAGACCAATTGGCAGCCAATGCAGCTCGCGGAGTGATGCCGAAATGTGGGCATTTCTGGGCAAGCCCAACACTGCTCGCGCGGCTGCATTCTGCATTACCTGAAGTCTCCGAACGTTTTTCAAAGGTAGCCCCATGTAGAGAGCATTGCAGTAGTCGAGCCTCGAGGTGATAAGGGCATGAGTGACTGTGAGAAGAGACTCCCGGTCCAAATAGGGCCGCAACTGGTGCACCAGGCGAACCTGGGCAAATGTCCTCCTCGCCACAGCCGAAAAATGATGTTCCAAATTTAGCTGTGGATCGAGGAGGATACCACTCCAACCCTGTGATATAGCCTTTGAGATGTTTAGTACACTTTAATAAAAATCTAACATTGTATTTTTAAAAAAATCTTTTCAGCATTATTTTGATGCTTCAATATTGGAAAAAGTCTTTGCCACTTACCGAACGTGCTTTTGTATCATTATCCAGTCTTTGCTAAAGTGCCTTTGAAAGTCAAGCATTTGGATGAATAGTTTTCTAATAATCGTTTAACACTTTGGTGATATAATCAATAGCACCTGTCACCTTGGCTAGATTATTTTTAAAGTAATCAAAAAATAAAGGATTTTTGATCTGTATAGATCTTGTAGAGATCTAAAATGCAGTATGAAGATAAAATGTCCCCAAGCTGCAAAAGTGACTCTACTCAGCAATGTCCTGATTTTCTAAATTGCATATATCATTTGTTGCAGCTCCAGAGAATTCTGAGATTTTCTAAAGTGGGGTGAATACTTTATTTCATTATTCTTAAATGGGATGCCTGGATAATCATTAATTTGATTGAGCTTCTTACACTATATAAATTGTTAAATTTCTTAAAATTAACTAGTCGGACTGCTCTGGACATTAATATTTTTTTTCAGCTTTACTGCATTCCCAGACATAGACAAATCTACAGCATGTATTTCAATTAGGCAATTGAGCTAGTTTCAATTATTTTTCCCATATTAGAGACTTAGAAGTAAGGAAAGTTATGTGCCATGCTCCAGATATTTGGTTTTAAGAGTAGAATTTCTACCTGTCAGATTTCAGCAATGTTTCAGAAGTCTTGTATAACCATTTGGCTTCAGCTGCCTATCAGTCAGCAGGGAGGTGGACAGATGTAAAATGGAGACATGTTATTTCATCTGTTAATTTTTTAATATAGACGTGTGTTTGTGATCCATCAAGCTGAATGTCAAGCAGAACATATCAGTGGCTTCCTAAATCATCTTTTTGACATTCTTTTTTAGAACTCCCCAAAAATGGTATATGGTAAGAAACCATTTCTATTAAGCTTGACAGGTAAGATTATATAGTTGATGCTTTTCCTACAGAACAGACCTATCTGTTTGGATGCAGAACTTCTTACATTTACAGGTTTATCATCACCCGTACAGGATCCTTACCCAGGAATTCATCTTTATTATTCTTTGAGGCATTCTGAGAATGAGAGTTAAACCTACCTAGTAAATTTATGATTAACAGGTGCAACCAGCTGCTTTGCAAATAAGTTGGAAAATGTTAAAGCTGTAAAGTAATCCTGTATTGTAGGATACAGGAAACAGATTTTTTTAAATGAGAATATAGGTAAGCAAAAGAACATATTTGAGGAAGAAAGAAGAATATTTCCTTGAGAAATATGCTGAGAGTTTGGAATAAATATAAAACAAGGTTCTCTACAAAGGTCTCACTGTGGGTTTTCCCACAAGAAGCCTTTTTTTAGAAAACAGATGATGATGAGGCCAATTTGGTGGATTTATGGTAAAATGATATATTTCAATCTGGGTGAGCCTACCCTCAAATCCAAGGAGAGCTAGAATTAGAAGACCAGGTCTGCCATTGGGTTACATATATGCAATTGAAGGAAAGATTCAGGTTCTATAAAAAGAACCATGGGTTTAATTTAGCTAAAAAATGAATTGGAAAGCCTACTGTGCAGTAGAGATGAACATATTATTGCTAAAGTTTACAAAACGTTATTGAATTTAAATCTGGAAAATGAACCAGTAAAACATTGTATGATTCAGTAGGCAAAGAATTCTGGGTATAATATAATGCTTGAACAAGGAGAAAATATGTGAAATAAAGGATAAAAATTTACATTAAATTATAATCTAAAAGAAAATATTTACAAGATTGTGTACCGTTGGTACTTAACATGAGAGAAGTTATCAAAAATGTATAAAGGTATTTCAAATGAATGTTGATAATGTAAATGTAAAGAGGGGACTTCTTACCACTTATAGTGGACATGTGATAAAGCAAGAAAATATTGCAGTAGGATTCATATGTTAATACAGAAAATTCTTAAACTAAATATATAAAGAAAACCAGACACTTTTGTCTTGGGGCTAATGGACAAAGACCTGGGGAAAAAAATATGGAACCTTGATGTTATATATGTTGACAGCAGCAAGATTACTCTGTGCTCAGAAATGAAAGACTACATTGATTCCTACAATGAAGGAATGGTTACAAAAACTGATAGAGCTAGCAGAAATGGCTAAACTGACTGTACTGATTAAAGAAAAGAATACAAATACTTCTATTGCCACGTGGAAACCGCTTCTAGATTTTGTGCTTGAGGTGGAAAAAAATGAAATTTTGATCGTGGGCTTTAACAATTAGATAGATTTGATGTTAACGAAATGGCTAGATTATATTATTTTGTAAAAGTAAAAAGTTGAGGTTTAAAGTTGATACTCTATTGCACCAAACGAAGTCAGAAGTCAGTACCTTTTTTCTCTCTCTTACCTCACTTCTCTATTCCCTTTTCCCTTCTCCATCTTTTCCGCTATTTGCTTTTGTATTTCTATTGTATTGTATATTATAAACTAATAAAACTTTCTTTTTTAAAAAAGAGAGAGAAATATGCTGAGGCTCCAGTCTAAAGATCCATCAAGCTGAACGACTTGATCATGTCTTGTTTGTGTCATGATTCTTGAGGCTGGAGGGAAATAGAGGAAAGGGGCTAATTTGAGGAGATACACAATAATTGTGTGTTTGTGTGAGAGAGACAGAGACCAAGTGAGAATGAGAAATATTTCAAAAAGATATGTAAGGACGGAACTTTGGATTTGATAAAGAAATGAAGAAAAAGAAAGAGAAATACAGAGAGTGAGATGAAAAGGATGTGGGCAGGATATTTGTAATTAGCAGGAAGTTCTTCCCTCTGTGGGAAGAAAGCTTGTTCATGCTCAATAAATGAGAGAAGGAAGGCTTGAAGTGCAGTGCATGAATACCAGGATATCAAGACAATGTGATGTGAAGAGCTTGAAGTTCCTCTACAAAAAGCAGCTTAGAAGGCTATTTGAAGAAGAGAGAGATGCTAGGACAAGAAGGAGAGGAGAAAAGCAGATTGAAAACTTAGAGAAAATAGTTGCCTACAGAACACATTGGCCTAGTAATTAGTATGAACTATTTTACAAGCATGTATACTATTTGTGTTGGTCATGTTTCCTAACACTGTAAGTAAAACCTAACAACAGCTCACAGTTAAAAGTGGGATATTCTTGTTTCTTTGGGGTGGCCAAGAAGGGAAGGCAATAGTCAACTCTTAGAATCCACGTCATGCACTGCAGGTTATGCAGCAATAGTGTATCCTAGCAAACCTTGATACATTCAAAAACTGTGTGTGCCGTAGCATTCTGAATAAACTGAAATTTCCAAATGTTTTTATAAAGAATAACTTCCGTAAAATGCATTGCAATAATTCTCTCAGTGTCTACATTTGAGTGACAGCTAGCACGGACTCTGGGTCAAGGAATGGGAATATCTGGCACATAAGATAGATCAGTGCAAAACTCTGCCCAGCTACAATGTCCAGTTGATCTTTAAGAAAGACCTGTGAGTCCTGGATGACAACCAAATCATGCATTAAATCTTTCTGGGGCTATGCTTTCCTGTTAACAGTTGAAGATAAAAAAATCTCTGGCTTGAGAGGGCCTAAAAACCCAAAGCCACTCCATTTGTCTAAATTTGAGTCATAGCCAGTTCTTTCTCATTATTAAAATCTATATCAGCTCTTAAGTGGATTCAGAGCAGAAATAACATATTGCACTTAAAGTAGATCAATATTTGTTCATTTTTATTAAGCATAATCCATGTGTTCATGTGTTCATGATATATTCAGACCAAATAATGTGCTCAAATTAAGAAATAAAGGCTGTAATATAACTATACTTTTCAAGTGGACTTTTGTCAGCAATTACTATAGCACTGGATCCAAATTCTGAATTGAAATAATGGGTTTTCAAAGAAAACATAGTATCTGATTCTGCCTACTTCTCTGCTCAGTGAGGTAGTAGTAATTTTCTGAGGTTTTCGCGGGTGTTTGTATGTAGGTCTTTGGTTCTTCGGGTTTTCTCCCACGTAGAATTTGAAGTGTCTTGGCGACGTTTCGACGAAGTCTCATTCGTCATCTTCAGGCTGGTGCTTTCGGCTTCTGCTTCTAGGAGCAATGTGAGATTTTAGCTGTTTCTTCCTTTTAACTGCCAGTGGGGGTTTGAACTGATTGGCTGGGAGCTCGGCTGTGTTCTGATTGGGTGGAGGTGTGTTCTGATTGGTTAGGGGCTTGGCTGTGCTCTGATTGGATGGGGGGTTGGCTGTGCTCTGATTGGCTGGGGGAGTGTTCTGTTTGGGTGGGGGCTTTGTTGTGCTCAGGTTAGTCAGTGTTACAAGGGGATTAGAGATGGTGAACTGTATAGCTGTTTGGCTTTGCGTTCGTGGTCGTGCCTCATCTTCATGGTGGGTGTCAGTTTGCTTCGTGTGTGGATTGGAGGGGTTTAAGGTGGCTAATGATGCAGCTGTGGTCTGGCTTCTGGTTTGTGGTCGTGCCTCCTCATCAGTGTGGGTTTGGGTTTGCTTTTTGCCTGGATGTGTGGTGGTGACATCCTGTGTGGTTTTTGTGAGTGTAGGTCTGGTGTCATTCCCCGTGCTATGGACTCGTCTGTCAATAAGGGCGAGTTTCCAAATGGCTGGTAGGCGGGAGGTATCATCTCGTTTGTTCATGCTGTGTGGGCATTTTTCTATCTCGATGGCTTCTCTGATTATTCTGTTATTAAAGTGTTCAGTTTTGGTGATAGTTCTGGTCTTTTTGAAATCAATTTCATGTCCTGTGGCTTTGAGGTGTTGGGCCAGGGAAGAAGTTGGTTCCTCTTTTCGGTGTGGGTTTAGGTTTGCTTTTTGCATGGATGTGTGGTGGTGACATCCTGTGTGGTTTTCATGAGTGTGGGTCTGGTGTCAATCTTTGTGTTAGAGACTCGTTAGGGACAATGAACGCAAAGCCAAACAACAGCAACGCAGCTCACCATCTCAAATCCCCCTACATATAAACACCCGTGAAAACCTCAGAAAACAAATACAGTATATATATATTACTACTACTACTTTGTGTTTGTGTGTGTGCGTAAATATATTAATACCAATATCAAAGTGTTCAAATTGTTATTAATCTCAGTGATGATGAATTGTTACAGTTACATATGGATATTTTTCATATAATTAATTTTAAATAGACTATTTCTTTCAAATTTGACTGCTGATAAAATTGCTCAGAGAAGAAAGAGGATCACAAAAGGCAATAAATTGCCTCAAAAATATGAAATATTTATGACTCATGCCTAATTCATTTTTAATTAAAGATATGAGGCTAAAACTGGGCATGTTTCAGTCTGTATCTGCAATCTGAGATAAGAGGGTCCAGTAGTTTAATTCAATTGGTAATAAAAAAAGTTTCATCAATAATTGTAATGAGACAATGTTAAAATATCTGCAGAGGCTTTTGGTGAAGGGAGAGGATGTCATGATAGGAAAGAACAGGAATATTAAATCCCTGACTCAGAAAGAAAAAACTTTTTTAGGGAGAAGGTTTAATGAGATGATAAAACTCATTGTTTATCTAGTTCTGTCAATGACAGAGAGCCTCAGAGACCCTCAATGTTATTTACATATGGACATAAAGTTATATCTTTTAAATTGTGTATAACAATTCCAAAAGCAGCAGAAAACTGTGATCTATGTTTCATTTTGGGGAAAAAAGCACCATGAAATACTTTAAAGACATTTGATCCAACTCATAGCTTTGAAACAGGTGAGATCCCCACTTTGATTCACAAATCTGCTTCCCTGAGATGATTTGATCAAAGTGTCACTAAACTGAAATACCCCTTTGAAGTTTTGCACAGCTCTAGAAAAAAGTATCTGTTGTGTATGCAATAACAAGTTTTCTTTTGATTATGTAAGTACATTAGATAGTCATAAGTGTTGCTCAAAGTACTTTGTTCTAAGTATAGTATGGTTGAATAGACAAGCATTCTATTACTGCAAGAAGCCTAAAACAACAGAATTATTGGAAGTTATCAAAAGAATTTTACCTTTGGCCAAACATTTTACCCCAAATATTTCTGAGGTCTAAGGAACAAAGGATCAGATGAATGTGAGAAGAGATATGGTAAATATAGCAGAATTGTTAACCACCAATTTACACATATCTAGGACATATCTTTGAACTCTGAACAGCTTTGCCTAGGCTAAAAAAATATGTTTGCAGAGAAAATGTTATTCAAGCTAATGTAGATTCTTTCATTTAGAAAATAATGCACCGATGAGGAATACCTGTATTGGCAATAGTAACATGTGAAAAAGAATCTTAGGAATACATTTGGAGAGAAACGGAATATGTACTAAGCATGGCTGGAGAAAGGCAAACAGAATTTTTGGCTGAACCAATAGACTATTTCACAAAATCACAAAAAGTACATCCAGTCAACATTTGCTAATTACCTATTCATTTCTATCCCTACCTCAGAGAAATCACACTTTATTATAGTTATAGACTAGCCTAGGAAGGGTGAAACACAAAAAAGCCCTAACATTTTTAAAAGCTATAAAATATATCTTCAAAATGAAAAAGGTCTTCTGCAGTCATGACATAAGCCTAAGACTGAAAATCAGGCTTGTCAGATGCTATATTTTTTTCTATCCTGCTCTATGGAGTAGAGAGTTGGTCTCTGACAGAAGGCCACCTGAAGAGACTAGAAGCATTTCAAATGTGGATTTACAGGCGGCTGTTACCTATAAGTTGGGTTGACAAGATCAGAAATGAGGAGGTGATAAGCCACCTGGGAAAGCCAAGGGAAATCATCAAAACAATTAAAAAACGGAAATTAGAATATTTCGGACATGTGATGCGACACCCATAAAAATAAGGCATACTCCATTTAATCCTCCAGGAAAAGATTGAAGGCAAACAAGGTCCAGGTAGAAGAAGAACATCATGCCTTCAAAATCTAAGAGACTGGTTTGGATAAAACTCAGCAGCACTTTTTTGTGCAGCTGCTGATAAAAACAGGATCGCCAACATGATCGCCAACATCCGATAACGGATATGGCACAAGAAGAAGAAGATAAAATATATTTTATTTATTTATTTATTTTATTTGGACTTATATGCCGCTCCTCTCCGAAGACTCGGAGTGGCTTACAACATATATAAACAATATTCAATCTAAGTCCAAATTAAAAAAGCATTAAAAATAAAAACACATTCATCATTCACACAACAATCTACAATCATCCCCAGGCCTGCCGGCAAAGATAGGTTTTAAGATTCTTTCGGAAGGCCGGGAGGGTGGGAGAAACGCGGAATTCGGGGGGCAGTTGGTTCCAGAGGGTGGGCACCACAACAGAGAAGGCCCTCCCCTTAGGACCCGCCAGACGACATTGTTTCGCTGACAGGACCCGGAGGAGGCCGACCCTGTGCGCTCTCACCGGTCGAAGGGAAGTATGTGGCAGAAGATGGTCCTGTAAGTATCCTGGTCCAATGCACAAAGTTAGGAAACATTTAAAAAACTAAAATGTGCATATATAAACAAAAATCTAAAAACATAAAAAGGGATAAAGCATTAAGTAAATATAAAAAAAACCTCATAACAATTCTGTCCCTGTCTGTTTTTTTTGTTTCTACTGCATTCAAATGTTATGTCTTTCTTAACATACCCTATGGAGAGAAGTACATTCCTATGCATCATTTATTTTCACTTATTGTCGTGTACAATTATTCCTTAAAAGAGACCATATACAAGTTTCATAAGCTCATGAAGCTGTGTTTAGGGCTTTGTTTATATTAAGCATGCACATTTGCTACTTTGAGCTATCTCCTGGAGTTTAATCTTCCAAGTCAATTTGTTTCCACAACATGGACATTTAGTAACTCGGCAGCATTTCATTATTGTTTACCAATCGTGAAGTACCCAGGGAATTTTTATGCTAACCACAGAAGAACAAACAACTAAAATCCCTGTAAATCCAAGACACTTCAGGTACCCAAGGATGTAATTGACTTCTGGAGTTAACTTACTTCTTGTTAAAATTGAAAGGATAAAAATACACCGTTCAGTTTCCTCCTCATTTACATCCTCTTATTCTTAGCGTTGGTTCATATGTAGTCTTGAAAAGTCATTGATTCATAGATAAGTTTCATAGATAAGTATAACGATAAGATAAATTTCATAGATAAGTAATTCTATGTATTTTTTTAGTATTTTATTAATTTTCTATTATTACAATTCATTATGCTTAATGAACAATGTGTTGTCCGGGTTGATTTGTTTTGCTTAGTAATACAAGTTAAGTTCTTACTCTCTATCTCATTTTTCCAGCCATTAATAAAATAAGTTGCATGTTTGAAAATATTCTGTGTCTTCTTTTTCTTTGATTATCCATTTTATGTATTCTATGTTGGTTTGCTTTTATGTTGTTTTGTTTTTAATTGCAGCAACTTGTTTTGAAACATTTCAGGGAAAATTTTAGGAGGAAAAAAGAATCAGAAGAGAGAGGAAATAGAATTAGGTAGAAGGAAATCTTACAGTTCCTGTTAGTAGAAAACATAAACAGTAATGGTCCTTTTGGGTGACTTTCAGTTCTTTAGTATATGCTTCTATGATTTAATAAAAAGGAATCTACTGACACGATACTAAATCACACTGTGTGATTATTTCAGGGTCTCTGAAATTTTCTCAGCTTGGTCTTCTCCATGCAATGCTGGCACTTCTACTTCCTTGGAAAACTCTAACTTTATGATTACATGCTTTGTTATCATTGGGATGTCTCTGCACATTAATATTTTATCTGGATTTCTTTTTCATATTTTTCCCAAGTAACAGATGTTTCTTTATTTCATGGCTACAGTCACAATGCCCACTTTTTGGAGTCGAGAAAGTTAAAATGCATTATTAGTTCACCCAGCTACATTTTTAAGTTTGCGATTCTTCCCAAACTGCTCACTTTTCTTTTTCTACATTTGTTTTGTGATCTAGTCATTCATTCTCTCCATGTGATCAAACCACTTTAATACATTTCTTTCATAACGGTCATACACATTTATATTTAATCTACCTTTATTCAGCACCCGTTTATTCTTGACCTTATCTCTTCCTGCTCCAATAAAGGCACATTAAGTATTTCATTCAACTAATATTTAAGTTTATCTTGACATACCGGACTCCCACTTGCATATACTAAAGTAGATAAAAGCAGCATTTTATGTACAATTTTTTTTGCCTCTTTGGACAAGAATTCATTCATTAGAGGAGATGATTTCTTTTCTGCCTACCTTATATTTAAATGGTTTTTTTTTTTAAAGTTCTCCATCCATATTAATACAAATGGAATGAAGTTATATATTGCAGTATGCCCAATTTGCTAGATAAAGTTGGAAGTATAGAGACTCTTGGAAAAAAAGGGGGGCTCTCATGTAACCTGATCCCAAGCAGCAACTTGAATGGCACCTGGAAACATACTGGTAACCAATGCAGCTCCCACAATAGTTCTGTTACATGTCTAGGCACCATTTACTACCCAGGCAGCTGCCTTCTGCACCAGATGTAGTTTTTGAAAGTCTTCAGCAGACAACCCCATGTAGAACATGTTGCAGTAGTTCAAGGTTGTGATGTTATTTAACAATATTCTAGTTAGTGGTGGTAGTAGACCTTCCACTCCTGGTATGCCATTACTCTTTAGCAGTAAAAGAACAGATCTCATATGTCACTATAACAATTCATTGTTCATTTATCCAGTTCACAATTCATAGACATTCAAGAGGGCATAATATATCCTTCTCTAATGCAGTGTTTATTGTTGAACCATTGAACAAGCATTCTGCTTGTCACTGTTTAAATGCTGTCATATATCACAATGTGTATAATAAGATGAAAACAATAAGGCACATGGACTAGCTGCCAGGTTTAGAGTTAGTTTTCCTTCACCTATACCATGTTATGTAGTCAATAAACCAGTAAGATTTTCAGAAATGAAAGAAATCCTGGACACACACACACACACAGAGAGAGAGAGGGGGGGCTTTTTTTGTCATAGAAGGTCCAGAACGGGCGTTCCAGCACTTTTTTGGGATGGAACCTTGTAGGGTAGGCAAGGCGGGTTGTATGACGTGTGTGAGTTCAGGCACCTTTTCTTTCTTTTCTTTTTTCTTTTACAAAAAAAGCACTGGATAGATAGATAGATAGATAGATAGATAGATAGATAGATAGATAGATAGATAGATAGATAGATAGATAGATAGATAGATAGATAGATAGATAGATTACACAATGTGTATATGCATATATATACATATGCATACACACACAAAAACATATACTGTATTGTATTGTATGCACATATGTATATTTCATTTATCACAAGGGGGGAGTGAGATGGCTCAGTGCTTAAAAACATTAAGCTTGTCAGCTGGAGAGCTGACAGACCAGATTTGAGACCTGAGCTCTACGCAATGGGGTGAGCTTCTTTTACTTACTCCAGTTCCAGCCCACCTAGCAATTCAAAAGCATGCAAATGCGAGTAGATTAATAGCTACCACGTTGATGGGAAAGTAACAGCATTCCATGCACCTTTGACATATAGTCATGTTGGCCATATGAACACGGAAAATGTCTTTTGACAATGTTGGCTCCCTCAGCCAAGAAACAGAGAAAAACCCTAGAGTAAAACACAACTGACAGGGAACCTTTTTTATTTTATATCACAATGATCACAATTAGCAACCCATCTTCAGCACCACATTCATACAAAATTTTCCACATATCAACCCCTATTCATTTCAGTTTGAAAGAATTTCAATCCACAAATACGAAATAAGCTTTCTTTTAAGTGTTTATGCACTTGTCAATAAACAGTTGTCAATGAAAAGCTGATCCACACAGCGTCTGTCCAATGCATTTTTCAAATTTTCTTCATTATCACATTTTCAATCAGCAGTGCACAAAATATTTTCTTAGGTACAATTAAATAGAGAAATTATTCAATTATATGTCAACAGATTTAGTGCTGAATTTTGAAAGATCACTTGTCTCCAACTCTACTGTGAATAAGTCAAAATACCTTTATTTCATGTGATGTTATACAAAAATCACTACTAAATGACACTCCAGAAATAAATGCTTTCTGACCTACATACTGTATTAGTTTCAAAAGTCAGAATTTTAAGGAATGTATGGACACTGAATGAATTCTGGATCAAGACAAACAATTTCTCCAACATTCATACTGTTATTCTCATTATTTTGTATAAATGACTTTAGACAAGACACTTTCAAATTTGGTATCAATTCCCCCTCTCCCCATTTCCAAGCAGGATCCAATTAATTAGTAACTGCAAGGCAAAGATAGTCAGAAGCCTCATACAAGTTCAAAGGGATGATAATTCCTACCAAAATATACCAGGCAAAGGCAGCATTCATTATTTGAATGAACAAAGAACTTTCTAAACTTCTTTGGGGTGTCCAATTCTGGATAATTTTGAGCAGATGTGAATACATGGATCCTTAGGAGAGCATTTGGAAATGATTGAAGGAGAGGTTGTCTGTATTGTTTTATTATTATTATTTTTCTGATTTTAACCCTGTTACAGAATACTTTGTAAACCACAAATCTAGACTGTAATATAAATAAATAATAATAATGTCAAGAAGTAAATACATCAAGAATTGTTTGCTTAAAATGGACACACCTTAAAGGAAAGTAGAGCATGAACATGGTTGGTCTATTGTTGGTGGAATAAGTCCAACAACAGACTGCACTCAGATGAAAATTGAAATAGATGAAGTTCTTGGCTCACATATTAATTCAGCTAATGATGAGAATGTTTTCGTTCTTGCTCCACCTTGCTTTGAAATAGCCTAGAGGAAATGACTGACTGCTCTTTAGAAGGCCAGATCCTGAAGTTGAAACTCAAGTACTTTGGCCACCTAATGAGAAGGAAGAACTCACTGGAGAACAGCCTAATGCTGGGAAAGATTGAGGGCAATAGAAGAACGGGACGACAGAGAATGAGGTGGCTGGATGGAGTCACTGAAGCAGTAGGGATCAGCTTAAATGGATTCCAGAAGATGGTAGAGGATAGGAAGGCCTGGACGAACATTGTCCATGGAGTCGCAATGGGCCAGACACGACTTTGCAACTAAAACAAATCTGTATCAGATGCTTTTCTCAACTTCCCAGTACTCCTTTGCTCCCGTTTTCTGGCTCTGCAGAGATTGCAATCTTCCCATGATCTGATTGGATGAGCCTATAATTCAAAGTCTTAGTTGCATAGGTCAATGTCCTGAAGCCATTTGACTACTGCAGCTATGTCTGCAAGCATTTGGTAGGAAAATGGCTTCATGAATATGAATAATACCCTTTTGTAGCACTGAGATAAATATTATCATATATTAAAGAATACACACTAGTGCTGTTATGGACAGTATTAATATGAAGGCATCATGATTTGACTTTATGATGAGGTCAGCAGGAGGGAAATCAATCTGTTTTTATCTACCAGAACTTTGCAACATTTTGGACTGAAAGGGAAAAAGGTGGTTCAGAATGCACTCAAGAGTACATGTAGCAACTATCTGTGGCTTCTTTAAACAAATGCATCTTTTCCTGGGAAGCTTGAGACAATGCTTGAGTATTTCAAATGAACCAAGCAATCTATCTCTTCCTAAATTAATATGCCATTCAGAATGCTTCTGTTATCATGAAATTGCAATTTTGGGGTGGTTCTGTGATACAGTAATTTATCTCAAAAATTGCATATAGAAATATATATTCTTGCAGCCTATTATATACAAAAATCCATAAAGGAAAAATGCATAAAAAAGTATATTAGAAGAAAAGGTTCATACAAAAACAAATGAGAGATTTAGACTTAGAAATGGATGCAAGAACAGGATAAAATTGATTGAATATACACAAAACTGACATGAATTTGAATTTTAAATGACATGAACTAGAAACAGACATACTGCATGCATTCACAGTTTTAAGGCAAAGCATGTATAAAAAATAAAAAATGTTATATAAATCATTTTTTTCTGAATGGTCAAAAATATTTTATTGGTTTCAGTATATCCAAATAAAAAGCACAATTATATTTGAATTTCAAAAACTTTTAAGAATTGATAAGTTTGAAAACTTATAACACAAAATTCAAACATTTGTTAGGGCTTATTTAGAAATTGTTAGTGAAATATGATTAAAAAACTGGTCATGTCAAATTATTTAATAATTTGATAATTATTAATTGGGTACAGAATTTAAACAATGGGAATATCAACAGGAGACAAATATTACATTTATGGGGAGTATCACTGCTAGAGAAACCTGGTACAAGATATGTATACCATTCAAATATTACACCAATACTAATTGTTAAAGTAGTTAAATAATTTTCAAAAAAAAGTTGGAAATTCAATAATCAGATTGGATCAATCTTTCACATTTGGTGGCAATTTTATTAACCCAGGAGGTTTTCTTTTCTTTTTATCTATGTTTCATATACTATATTGTTAACTATTAAATATTGGCTTTATAATGTTAATGTTGTGAATTTTTGATTTGATATAAGAGACCTTAATAGGCAGCAATAATATAATTTTGATTTTTTTTAAAAAAAATAGTCTTATGCTGCTTGTAAATCTCTTTTTTCTTTGGTTTATGTTATTTGTTTTATTTCCATTTTGTATTCCTTTTTGATTTTTTTCCCTCTCCTTGATTGTGTTTTTAAATATCTAGACATATAGTACTATCATTCTAAGAGGAGAAAATGAGCAACTGAAACATTGTGATGCCATATATCTAATATCAAACCTTTTGTTCAATTCCTTAAAGAAGGATAGATAGTAAGATTAATCAGAAATTTCTTCAGTTCAATAGATTCCTTCAATTGGTTTATTTTTGTTGAAATTGGTTATTCATAGTCTCTCAAATTAAGAAAATGAAGGTTTTGGCATATTGATGCAAATGAGAGTAGTTGAAAATGATATTTTTGTTGTTTGTACACTACATTTTTATTATAATTCTAATACTGAACTAAAATGCAATACCCCCTCTCTTTCCTCTCCTCTACCCATTCATTTCCCAATTTCTTTTTGTTTTCACCATTTATTCTTAGACTAAACTGTCTATTTGGCTTGGTACATTCTACTTATGTAAGGATATTGTTTGGAGAATAGCTATAATATATCTTGTCAAATTTAAGATCATAAAGTAGTATTAAAGATTAAACTTTTTATATCTCTACTGTCTTAAACAGCTTGAAAATGCCTTCTGTGGAAAACTAGTTGTTTCCACATTTATTAAAGCAATGGAGGGCAGTACCTATTGAGGATGTTTAGCAAACATTTCGTTTCTTTGAAATATGAATTTATAGCTTCTGTTTTAATTTAATTTAATTTAAAATAGAAAACTAAACAGTAGTTATGACAGCCTTGATTTGTAGATTAGATCTATAATTAAATGAAATTGTTAGTCATTGAAATCCCAAAGGTGCTTTTTCAAAAGGCAACTGGACTTTCTTTATTTTTCCCTGAAGATGTTTCACTTCTCATCCAAGAAGCTTCAGAAGCTTTCATTGAATTGAAGAAATTTCTTGGATGAGAAGTGAAACATCTTCAAGGAAAAGCAAAGAATGTCCAGTTGCCTTTTGAAAAAAAGCATATTTGGGACAATCATGACCTGGATAACTCAGAATCTCATTAGACATTTAGTCACTGAAAGTTTTCTATTTTCTTTTCCAAGGGGGAGAGATCTTTTCCATGTTCCTTTAGATGTTTCAATCTGTATTGATACCTTCAAGAAGAAAGAATTTCATCCTTTTAATGCAAATCTTATTACATAATGTTGAGCATTTATTTATATATTCAATATATTCCTATAGTTGCCAGTTTCACAAAATGTGTCTTGGGGAAGCATACAATAAAAAAATAAAACATAAAGAATGGTTGGAGTAATTAGGTATGACTAGTCTAGTGACAAGAAGGATGAGGGGTGACATGATAGCTGTGTTCCAATATTTTAGGGAATAACACAAAGAAGAGGAGGTCAACCCCTTTTCCAAAGCACCAGAAGGCAAGAAAAGAAGCAACGGATGGAGACTAATCAAGGAGAGAACCAACCAAGAACTAAGGAGAAATTTCCTAACAGTGAAAACAATTAACCAGTGGAATGGCTTGCCTTCAGAAGTTGTGGGTGCTTTATCACTGGAGGCTTTTAAGGAGATACTGGACAGTCACTTGTCTGGAATGACATAGGGTCTTGAGCAGAGGATTGGATTAGAAGAATTCAGAGGTCCCTTCTAACTCTATTATTCCATATTTCCCAAAGCATTAAAATATACCTTCAATAAAGGGATAACTGAAGACCTATCTGTTCCCACTAGAGTTGGGACCAGGATGTTAAGTAAGCTCATCCTGAGAGATATAGTGTAATTTGGTATCTCCTGTGTTTTGTTGTTCTTCCTGATTTAGGACTATTTTCATCACTGGGAACATTGTGATTCTGTTTTTATTACTGTATGCTGCCTAGAGCTAAATTTTGACAGTTGGATGGCCATGTAAATCAACAAACAAAGAAAGAAATAATCAGGTTGTCCATGAGTGGAGAGTGCTTTAAAAAAGCTAGAATGGCAATGGAATATTTAGAACCGCACTATTTTGGGGTTTATGTTGATATCATATCTACCTACCAATACTGGGGCCTCAATCATGCTATTGTAACCACTAAATTGACTTTGTAACCTTTTTTTCTTATTTTCACTTCTGAGGATAATTACACAATAATGTATGAAACATGTTTCCCTGCTATTTTCCTCAGTATTTTTATGAATGCAAAGTTTCTAGACCAACTGGTGTTAAATTCAGAACAGAGACACAGTAGGGAAAAATAAGTGATGTTACTTATTACTGTAAGTATTACTTAATCCACATAATTAATTGCCTGAACTTTGGCATTAATTTAGGAATCAGAAAAAGTATTTTATTCTATATTCTATTCTATTCTATATACCTTATAGTCTACTTTTTAGTATGTATCATGATTTTAAAGTGTACTATTATTGGCATAAGCCAAGACTAGCATAACTGTAATTCAAGAAATTATCCATAAAATTTATGATTTGACTGATTTCAGAAAACATATCCAATATATTTGTCAGTGCCAACTGGTGTTTTAGCTTAGTGCTAAAAGTCTTCGGAGTCTTCGGAGAGGAGCGGCATACAAATCCGAATAAATATAAATATATAAATATAAAATATAAAATAGATTGGGCTTATCAGTAAAATGTCATTTCTCTCAATTTCTTGAGAGAAATTGAAAACATGGGTCATATGAAGAGTAATTGTTCAAAAGCTTGTTCTTTCGATTCTTTATTTCTAAAATGGAATAGTCCATAAAAACAATTCATTTCAGAAGCCATTCCATCAATCACCAAATAATGGTTCAGGATGGTTCACATTTTTCTAAGCTGCATGCAAGATTGGGGCCGATAACAAGCTAGTGACGAAGGAAAAAAAGTGCTTCTTTGACAGGTGAAACAAAGGGTGAAATTTCAATTTGCCATGCCTTTGGAATGAAAGATAGTGTCCGATACTTTTTAGAAAAGAAGCAGAAAGCAATTACTTGATGTTGCAGTCTAAACATGTTTAATTGGCAGTAAGTAATTACATGCAGCTTGTAATATCTTTAAAGCTAGATTTACAGATCATTAATTTGTTGCTTTCAAACACTATATCATTATTTTTCCTGTTATCTGTTTATTTATTCAATTTATATCCCACTTTTCTGCTCAGGTGAGTCTCAAAGAGATGAACAAGATGAAGCTATAAGAACAACCACAACCCCAAAAGGGAAGCATCTAAATACTACTTATACAAATGTCAGTTCACAATTTAAAGTGTCTTTGCAAGTTTTTGTAAATGCTGATGTTATTCTGCAGAAAGGGGGAGAATACTATATTTGGGATAGTCTCTTTCCTTTAATAGAACACAGTTCCTAGTCTTTAACAGGCAACCTTGGTCATATATGTCCTCAAAGTGCTTTTTCAAAAGGCAGCTGGACTTTGTTTTTCCTTGAAAACATTTCACTTCTCATCAAAGAAGCTTCTTCAGTTTTTCAGTTCTTCTTTGGGACAGCCATGACCTGGATGACAGAAAATCTCCATAGACACTGGGTCCTATCTATTCTTGAAGTTTGTTTTTTCACAACTTGTACTCTCAAATCCACATGTACTCCTTTCCCATAAACCTTTGGGGCTTTCTCCAGAGCTCAATCTTAGTTTCAAATAAAACTTGAAAATAAAAGGGACCAATTTTGCTATCCAGATGTAAATGTACATTTTTTGTAATGTATATAAAAGTAAACAGTAGAAGTTGCAAACTAAAAACGGAGAGATTTTTCTTTGTCTCCTGATTTTGCATTAATTTATCTAATTGTGCAGAATATCAATTACTTTTGCAAATGTAATATGGCAATATGGTAGTTTTCCAGATTTGCAATACAGTGCTTTAAAAAAATAATACCAGAAAAATAAACATTTGAGACCGGAAATGCAAAGAAAAATGAATTATGGATACGTTATGCATTAAAATAATACAATAGTGTATTATAGAAAGAGAAAATGTAAACTATGCATATTGTATAGCAATGTGTATAGCAACATTGTATAGCAATTCATACATGCAAATATGTACACTCATACCCACAAACATTTTCATCCCTTTCTCTTTTATCTAGTTTGAAAATAAATATATAACATGATGGAAGAATGCTAGCCACTGTTTTCTAGAGAGTTCAAGGGAATTTTAACTTCCAGGCAGTTCTCCCTTTCAAAATGCAATAAACCTTAGGTTTTTCAGCTCTCTCCTGAATGTTAACTTTACGAGGAAAGTTCAGGGAATGTTCTTTTTTTTTTAAAATATATTTTATTGGTTTTTTTGATTTTTACAGAAAAAAGAAACTACTCAAATCAAATCATAGTGTTAAAATAAACAATCATCCATAAACAAAACATAAATACATTTTTCAATACATCTAATACCAATAACTCAACTGAAAATAATCATACCAACAATTAGCATTACTGCTCGGTACCCCCACCACCACATCCCCCTAACCCTATCCTTCCCCCCTCACTTACCAACTAACTACCTACTTTCCTCCCTCCTTCTCTACTTCTCTATACCTATCCCTACTCATCCCCCCTCTTACCAACTTTCTTTCTACTTCCTTTCTACTTCCTTCTCTATCTCCATCCTACTCTTCCCCCTTCTTATCAACTTCCACTTACATCAGCCTTCACTCCTCCTTCCTCTTTCCATCAGATGTGGTGCCCAGAGGCCACCCGAGCAACCCCTCAATGACAGTAATTATATATTCTTACCCCAGCCCCAATTACAGTTGAGAAAACATCATATATAAAATTATAAACCCTCCCTAACCCTCCCCCCCCGACTTCCCAGAGTGAGTACAGGGTAAAACAAAAGAAAACCCACTACATCAAACAAAATTATTATATAATCCTAACAAGAATTTTAAACTATATACTATATACAATCTCTAAATCAATTCAATCCATTAAACAAAACAAACAACTCATCTTGTTAAGAATAATAATTTTCATTTACATATCTAAACCATCAATCTAAGTCAAACCTTAAATCACTTCAATCCATTGAGAGGTTATATAAAATCACCCACACCATCAAATTTTATATATATCTTCCAATAATCAACCTCTTTCAAACCATTAAACATCAAGAAAAAAAATCATCTTTTTAGAAAAATAAACAAATAATATCAATAAACCCCTCAATTCAAACAAAAAAAAATTATGTTCTTAATCAATTTAATATATCTTCCATTAAACATCCTCTCTTACATCTTACTTATAAAATTGGTCTTTGATTCAGCCCATAGTCTTAGATTAGCCTTAATTCCTTTCATTTAATTATAAATTTCATTTCTTCAATCGACTTCTGGGCTTTCTCAACTGTCAAATAAACCTCCATAACAAATACAGTCTATTTATTCCATTTCTAACTTACATTCCTTCAACTTTATCCAATCACATAATGCTTATCTATCCCATCAATCAATCAATCTAATGTCAAACCTAGATCATTTCAAAGCAAATACATTCTTCATCAATTTAATTATATCTTCCATTAATCATCTTCTCTTACATCTTACTCATAATCTTAGTCCTTAATTCAGTCCATAATTTTAAATTACCCATAGTTCCTTACATACAATTTTAAATTTCATTCCTTCAGTCGAATTCTAGGTGTTTTTTTTCAACCAGGTAAACCTCCATAACGAAGCCTCCCTTCCAAATAATAAGTCTCTCTTCTTTACTTCTTCAGCCCCATAAGTAAGTTGCTTCTTAAACTGAATCAATGTCTCTTTTTTCTCAATTAAATCCTCTTCTTGCTGCTTATCTAAAAGGAATAGCCATCCCTTCCTTTCTTGAAACAAATCCTCTTCCTCTCCATAGATGAACTGTTTATCAAGCAAGATCCATTTCCCTTTATTCTCTTTATTCTCAGTACTATCTTCTTCTTTTTCTTGTTCTTCTTCTAGTTTAGATTGTATTATAAAATGTTCAACAGTCGGTTGCAAATCAGTTTCATTTGGAAGAAAGAATCTGGTTAATTGTTCTTGTTCTTCTTCTTGTTTAGATTGTATTATAAAATGTTCAGCAGTCGATTGTAGATCAGTTTCATTTGGAAAAAAGAATCTGGTTAATATTTCTGTAATAGTCTCTTTCAATATTGCTTTAAACTCTTGCTTAAAACTCTTCACTATTTCAAGCCTTTCTTCATGAAATTCATCAATACGGTCCAGAATAAGTTTAACATTTAAATGTAAATTCCACTCCATTTTAAATTTAAAACAATCACTCTGGCTTTAAATCAATTCCAACAGCCGTCCCTCTGGCTTCGCTTACGAGAACAAGAAGAGAGAAAAAAATAAAGAATTCACTTTCACTTTCCAGCACTTTCCTCTAACAATGAAAGCAGTGAAAGCTATACGCCATTTTGAAAGCATTATGTTGATTGTAGAAGTTAGAAATATATAGCCAGAAAAACAATAAAAAAATACTTGCAATCCATTAAGAACTCCTGTATTCACTCAGTCTGCTTACAGTCTCTCCTGTGTTGTATTTTTATAAGCAGAAGCGGTCGCGGCGTCTTTCTCTGTCTGATGACAGAAGCATCTCTGGGCAGGAGCGTCCTCCGGAGCTTTAGGGAGCTCGCACTCTTGATCCCTGAAAACTTTTTTTTTCAGGGATTTAAGAGGAGCTCAACCCTGCTCCCGATGCTCTACACCTCTCCTTTGCCCGAAGAGGGGATTTTTCACCGCAAAAAACAGCTGGTGTACGCTGTTTTTTGCGGCTTTACAAACCCAGAGAATGGAGCCTCACAGAGGAGACTCTAGCGGCGCCGGCGGAGCCACCGGAAGTCAAAGTTCAGGGAATGTTCTCATAAATTATGATCCTGATATAGGTTCAGTGTCCTTGTGAATGCAATTGCCTCAAACATGCAACTGCAAGCAAGCTATTAGTCTATCAAGTTGTTTTTGGCATGAAGAATCAATATTTTGACCGTTACCATTGCTCTTTACAAACCTAACATTTTTGTGTTCGGTTGGATCCAAAAAGCAGAACTTGACTTTCAAATTTTGTTCTGCTTAAGCTGAGAATTCAGTTATTCTGTTCCATTGGTTTTGCCAGGATACTAAGCACATTAAGCAGGACATATTTGGGGGGGGGCATTTTCTTCCAGGGACATCAGTAAGACTTGCACTTTATGCTGAGATCATTTTGTTAACATCAGAATACACCTTTTCCTTCCCATCTACTATATAGTTGTCATCTGAAACTACTTTCTGCATTTTTCCTTTGGATAAGGACTAAGGGCAACAGAAATAATCCCTTGTTAGAAAATACTGATCTCTTTCAGGGTTACAAGCACAACATGACTTATCTCTAGCTGAATATGCAGCTGTTTAATCGGATTTTTAAAATTAAAGCTGTAATCATTGAAATTGAATCAGTCACAATGACATTGTTACAGATCATTAGAACATCTTTCAGGGATTTAAAAAAATCCAGAGAATTTTAGTTAGTGAGACAGGATAGTCCATGGATTTATATCAGCCATTCTCTGGCACTTTCAACCAAGGGGGCCTGAATCTGGTTCTACCATATTTTTTTCTTATTTTACTGATGCACACAATTGTTTAGATCTGCAAGGAATATGGATATTTTTTCCTATTATTTTTTTTTTACTAGTATCAGCAAGAAATTTCTCTTTCAGCTACATTGATAAATACTGTTCTAAACTAAACTGGAAAAAAAAACCAGTTAAAATTCGCACTCTGACTTGCTCTCATTTCTTCCCTCGCATTATCATATTGTCACATTAAACTAACTGTGTAGTAGTGTGTTACTTAGGACATCAGTTCCTACCAGATCTTGCCAAGAGGTTAAAAGTTGGCAATTGCTAGGGGTAGTAATCCCAAATTAACAAACATTCTGACTGCTTAATTAGAAATTATCCATGTAATAAAGTCAGGAAAGGCACATAATAATCAGGGAGAAAAATGTAATGCCTTGGTAGCAACATACAATAAGAGCAGATACAGGCAAAATTTGGCCAGGGGGTACACTCTGTTGTGGCAGTTGTGGATGTTTTAATTGTCCCCAGGAATCATATGGATATGTATAAACAATAAGCTACTTAACTATAATTGTGCAGGAACTTTGATACCCATATTAAGATTTACAAAGTAAAAGTATTTTAATGTTGCTTTATGGTGCAAACTATAGGACCTATTTAAGAAAGGCTGCTCTACTTGAACAAAACTAGAATTATTTCTTGGAAACTGACAAAGATACTCCAAACACCACAGTCAGAGATTATTCCAAGAAGAGTCACTCAGCATCCTTTGCCTGTGCTCCTTTCCCAGAGCTGAGAAAGAGTGACTGGGTCATTAGCTGGCTTTGTGCTTACAGTCTCCCAGTTTCTAGCCTGGTGACTTAACTACTACACCATTACAACAAGAAGGGTGATCTGGGAACTGCACCATGTGGGATAGATAGCAGATTCTGCTTGTGGGCTACATTTGGCAAACCTTGCTATAAAATGATGCAGCAAACTGTAAATGGATAGAAATAAAAACTCTCTCTTTTTTGTGAAAGGCCGATATTTAGAAAACACAAATGTAATATTTAGGTGTATAGTTTTAAACACTTTAATTTGAATAAATGATTCAGACTAAATTAAACATGTACATTCCTGGTCTTTTTGTAGCAAAAATGATGAACAGTATACTCCAGTATATTTAATAACTGTGTGTGTGTGTGTGTTGTCTGAAAATAATTTTAACAATTCTAATTTTCTTTTTTTAATGGTAAACCAGCAGAAAGACAATTCGGCAAATTGATTTAGAAGGCTTTCATTAATTTATAGCTCTTGTTCATAATAGCACAGTTAGGAATGGAATCTGTTGCATATTTTGATTAATAATATGCTGGATATTAAAGTGTTATTGTTTCAATTATCTGGTTTCCCAACAAAATCACTAAGAAGACATTTTTAAATCAGCCTTACTTGCATATGGTTTGTTTTATCTGAACAATGTACTAAGTCATTAAGCAGGTTTATTTTACACTGTTACATTTACAGTACATATAAGTAATAAAGCACACAGCTCTGGATTTTGTATCTAATTCTCCCAAAAAATCACTGGCAGATTCTCAAACTAATTAATTTAAATAGAATACTATAGTCCAAGTTTTTGAAGCACAAATTCATTCTATTTTTGATCCATGGTCTTTTGGAGAATTTGACTTGTTTTGTGTCAAAAAAGTTTATAATTATTAATAAAAATAGATGCTTTTCTTAACATATTTCTCTCCTCACCACACTTTCTCATTTCTATAATGCATTTTTGCTAAAATATTGTCTCTGCTACATTGAAGTGCTACATTTTCCACCAAATTTGTGGAGGGGCCAGTTAGGGATGTGAATATTTTGATTTTTTTTTCAGAGGGGGGAAAACATTTTCCAATGATTTCTGAAAGGCGGAACTGTCTTCTGAAAAAGCCCAACAAGAAGAGTTGCTTCATGAGGTGGTCCTTTGTCATTTCATGAAGACATGAGGTTGAAGAACACAGTAATGATTCACAATGAAAGTTAGGACATTTACGATTAACCACTTCCCAACTAAATAAATGTTAGAATTTCATCCTCAAATGTTTTATTTGAGGATAAAGAATATCTAAGTTAAAATCAAATTTAATCAGTAGGAATAAATGCAAAATATTTTGCTTAGTATTACTTTTGTACATATTTGTAGGTATTGGTTGTTCACTATATGCACTATTTGCACGTTTTCTAAATGTATATTTGTAGATAGGTTTATCATTTGCAAATACATAAAATTTATGTAACTTAGAATATATTTTCTCCCATTATGTGCTTTTTGGAATACCTCCAAGTGCATGCAAAATATAGTCATCCTCCTCACCCTCAAAAAACAAACAAACAAACCACTGTATGTACAACATTGGAAATAAGAAAAATATACACATTGAAAGTTATAAGTACTCTCATTGTTCATCCATACATTGTACAAGACATTGTTAGTCCAGAATGATTGGGCAACAAATTTTTAGCATTAGGGGAGGGGAGAGAAAAATCTTCCTTAAAAATAACAGAAGGTCAACAGTTGAACTAAACTGGAAGCCCATTTAGGAATCAATATTTAGATTTCTGCTCCTGAACTGACAGGAGAGTTGATTTACTGACCTACATGGGCCTTTTGAACTTTATAATTGTAGAGCAGATGGTATTTTAAAAGTAATTCATTTAAATCCTATTTGTTACCCCTCATGTTATTTTCACCATAACTTTATGAGTTAGGTAGCACTAATAAAATAATTAGTCCAAAGTTCTCCAACCTTTGGTCAATTAGTACTTGAACATGATTTTCCTAAGAGTCCAAGTTTAAAATCTGAACTACTGTACTAAGTCAGGCTTTAAATCTTTGTATATAGTTCATATCTGCTATATGAACCCTAAAGAAACTTAAGGGGGCAAGATGTTCCATAGGGCAGAGGCTCCTACAGAAAAAAACACTAGCTCCCATTAGATGACAATATTTAGGGGAAGGAACTACAGTAGATGTGTGCCCATCCTATCTGACCAGGTAGGACAGGTAGATATCCTTAGGGAAAAGTGGATCTTCTGGAATCATGGTCCTGCTTTAAAGATAGTGATCAGCACCATGAATTGCACCTGAAAAAAAGTAGAAACCAGTGCAGTTTATGCAACAGAGGTGTTACATAGTCAAACTTAAGGGGCCCCATTACTGTGCATACTGCTGCATTCTGATCAGTTGAAATTTCTGGGTTATTTTCAACAGCAGCCCCATGTAGAACATGTTGCAGTAGCACAGACTACACATTCCATATAAAATATTAAATCAAAACTTGTTTTGTGTGTGTGTGTGTGTGTGTAGTTGACTGAATAACACTTAGAACTAGCATTAGCACTTAGATTTATATACAACTTCATAGTGCTTTACAGTACTCTTTGAGCAGTTTATAGAGTCAGAATATTGCCTCCAACAATCTGGATCCTCATTTTACCAATCTTGGAGGGATAGAAGGCTGAGTCAACCTGAGCCAGTCAAAACTGAACTCCTGGCTCTGGGCAGAGTCACCTTGCAATATTGCATTATAACCACTGCACCACCAGAGTTCTTATTTAACTATCAGTCACATTATGTTCATGATTATAGAGACACTGGCTATGAGTTCAGACAGAAAAAGATTCTTGTATGACAACTTGCAGTATTTAGAAAGGCTCAGGCAATGGCTGACGGTCATCTTGTTTAATATTCCACCAAGCCAGTTTATATATTATAAGATGGGCACATTTATAGTTAACCAGGAAACTTGCAAAATTTAGAACATGATAATGAGGCACATATTATGAAAACAACACTTATAAAAAGGCTGCACCTTGGTAACATTTATCATGATCAATGGGAATATGAAGATCACCTTTTCAAAATTAGTCATTTCTCTCTGTCATGCCATATCCATTTATTTAAGAGTTCGGCATTTCAATTTATCATCCAGTGAATTTGTTTTGTGTTTCTTCATGTAAAGCTCCACGTATTCATTTCCATGGCTGAACATAGCCTTGTTAAAAATGATTACAATAATTGTGTATTCCAGATTTCAGTGTTGAAGAAGAAGAAGAAGAAGAGGAAGAGGAAGAGGAAGAGGAAGAGGAAGAGGAAGAGGAAGAGGAAGAGGAAGAGGAAGAAGAAGAAGAAGAAGAAGAAGAAGAAGAACAACAACAACAACAACAACAACAACAACAACAACAACAACTTTGATTTTTCTGCCCAGTTAAACACTTAAAACTAAAGAAGGTTCTTGGATAAGAAGCAAAATATCTTCAAGGGAAAACAAAGAAAGCCCAGTTGCCTTTTGAAAAAAGCACCTTTGGGTTAATCTGGGAATATGTTTTTGGATATTGCCTCAGTATGTTACTCTCATCAGAGCCTTTGAAGATTTGAGTAGCCCAAGAACAAAATCTGGGAATTCTATTTTACTATATTGGTTTTACTGCCTTCAGTGAAGAGGATTGTTCCATCTGCTCATTTCAAATGTTGGCCCCCACTTTGAATTGGGTCTGCTGTGTAAATGGGACCTTAGGCAATTATTCTATTATCCCTTCTTAAAAAAACTGCTTTGGCTGCTTCAAAGATGCGTGTTTTGGAGCCAATCTGGATATTGAAACAGGGTTGGTGAAACACTTTTCTTTGAAAACATGTTTGACCACTGCACAAAAGTCATTACTGCATTTATTTCGAATACCAGAAACATCACTTTTTCCATAATAATTTGTATCATGGTGTTCCTTTTGTCAAATTGCTGCATTCAAAATGTTAGTGTTCATTAGTTTCCTAAAAGTATTTTGTTTCAAAATGACAGCTTTATTACAGCATCCATGATCTACTGGTACACATATAGGATGGCTATTAAAAGAATTCATCCTTGTCACTTCCATCCAAACCCTTGTTGAATTCAACCTGCAATAGTTCATTAATGCAAACACACACATGCACAAACAGACATACACACACGAATATGCATTCCTGAAACATGTGCCTTAAAAGCCCCAAAGCAAAATATGGGACTTTCAGGTATACGGCCACTAATTTACTTATATATGTTAAGAGGGTGAAAGAGATTTTCATCAATCTGCTTATTCCAATTTGAGCATACAGTTTCATATGTCAGAAAAAAATGCTATAAGCATATGAAGTTTTTTTCCTGTCCTCTCTCCTGCTCATCGATGTATTACTTTTATAAAGAAATTTAGCTGTACTGAACCACTGAAGGTGAGACGTAATTTTATTTTTTTAAATGAAAACTTGGAAGAATTCCCATTCTTACCATTTGTACATCTGAATTAGGCCAGTCTATTCATTTGGACATTATTGAACTCCAGTTCTTAGCACATGGAGCTAATTGTCTAATAGATGGTCCATCTGTGGAACACAGCTCATGTCCTTTATGGGATTAAAGAATAATCAGAAATGCCACCTGAAGATATGGGTGTCAATAGGAAGAATGAATGACATCTCATATTTCATGATGTCATTGGGCATATGAAGTTGAGAAGGATATATCTCTTCTTAAAAATCATCTGCTTGGGCAACAGATAGATATTGTGGCAGATCGACCCTTCAAATACATTCTGTAGCATGTTAACATAATTTTGAAAACAACAACAACTTCTAAGTTAGAGAGCAAAGCATGTAAATCATTTATAGCAAAGACAAAATTTCCAAAACCAATGATCTTCATACTGTATGTGAAGAATATAGGTAGTCCTTGTTTTACAACAGTTTGTGTAGTGACCATTCAAAGTTACAAGGGCCCTGAAAAAGTGGCTTATGACCATTTTTCACACTTAACACTTTCACACTTTTCACACTGTTGCAGCAACCTCATGGTCACAGAATCAAAATTCAGATGCTTGGCAACTGACTCATATTTATGACGGTTGCCACATCCCGTGGTCATGTGACCCTTTTGTGACCTTCTTACAAACAAAGTCAATGGGGAAGCCTGATTCACTTAACAACTGTGTTACTAACTTAACTGCAGTGATTCACTTAACAACTGTGAGAAGAAAGGTGGAACAAAACTCATTTAATAAATGGCTCACTTAGCAACAGAAATGTTGGGCTCAGTTGTGATCATCAGTCGCAGACTCCATGTAACTGTTGTTCCTTAGAGACAAATGAATCCAGAAGGCTGGAGAAAGCTAAGAACATGTTCTATTTCCAATAAAGCCTTATGATGTTTTAAGTTGGAATGAATAGCCTGAAGTCACAGAAGGAAAGTGGCTTCCAAATATTTTTATGTAGCTTCCTCTGAACATGTGCCATGTGTCATAACCATTTTCAAGAGAGAAATCAATGGAAGCTGTGATGCAAGTCCTGAAAAAGATTCAAGATATTTATATATATATAAGAAGACCTACATACAAACACCAAAGACCTACATACAAACACCCGCGAAAACCTCAGAAAACACACACACACACACACACACACACATATCCCTGTCAGCATCAGAAAAATGGTGTGTGCATCATGGGGTCTTGGTGCAAACATTCCAATTTGGTTTAATCATTTCATGTTGTCTGATGAAAGTGTATAATTTCATTCATGCAAAAGCATCATGACACATATAATATCATCTGTCTCTCTTGCTCTCGGCCATGCCTAATTCTAAAAAGCATATGAATAAGAAAACATTGTGTCTCCTAGAAAGTCCAACTATTCCTTATTTTGTTCTATGCGTGTGTTGCTTTGCTGAACAGTAAATGCTTCTAAGCTGAAGTAGAACATTTCCTTTTTACTGTTGTGTCCTTCACACCACAGCCATCCCATTCTTCTTGTCTAAATTACATCCATTTGATCTACAATTTGATCATTCCTAAAGTTTCCATCCCTTCTTAAAGTTCTAGTCTCCTTAGTGTGCTCTATGCTTTTTTTATATATTCCTGAATAAGAATTTGGGATTTGGGATATGAATTTGTCTGATTGAAAACTAGAATCTTACAGAACTATGACCCATCCCTATCCAGTTACTTCACTCTAAATTATTTCTACTAGGTCGACAGATGTGCAAAAATCCAGGAATGACTGGATGGATATTATCCATCAAACAAAAGAAAGAAAATATTAATGACAGAACACATTCACTCTTTATTGCCAGCCATCTGTCACCTAGGTTTTGGCAGACTTATCCTAACTGCCATTTGGGACCAAAGATTTTAAAGAAAACCATACCAAGTTTATGCCCCGGAGAGAAAATTGGAGAACTTCCTGCCTTCCAAAGAAAGATATTACATTTAGGAGAAAATCAGCCTGGCACTTGATTTCATCTTTTTGCTAAAGGTGGAAATTGTCCAGGACATGTGGTTCTCTTTCTCCCTTTCCCAAACTTGCTCTTTGTTTCCTTTCCCACACTATTTTCATTTTACTTCAAATTAATTAAATTGTGAGGCTGCATGCAGCAAATATTTTATATTTTAATCTCTGTTAAGAACATAAGAACATAAGAAGAGCCATGGTGAATCAGGCCAAAGCCCATCGAGTCCAGCATTCTGTGTCACACAGTGGCCCACCAATTGTACATGGGGATCTTGAGCAGAAAGAGAAGGCAAAACCCTCCCTTTCCCTTGACCCCCAACAAATGGTACTCAAGGAAATCCTACCTGCCTCAACCAACATAGAGGCGGCACATGGACATCCGTTTTAATAACCACCGATACACTTGGCATCCATGAATCTATCTAACCCTGCCTTGAAGCTGTCAAGGCTGACAGCTGTCACAACCCCTTCTGGAAGTGAATTCCATAAATCAACAACCCTCTGGGTGAAGAAATATTTCCCTTTATTTTTCCTCACTTTCTTAGCTATGAGCTTTAGGGAGTGCCCCCTTGTCCTGGTATTGTGTGATAGAGAAAAGATTTTTTCTCTATCCACCTTTTCTATCCCATGCATGATTTTATACACTTCGATCAAGTCACCCCTTAAACGCCGTCTTTCAAGGCTGAAGAGACTAAGGCGTTGCAATCTGGTTTCATAAGGGAGGCGCTCCATTTCCTTGATCATTCTTGTTGCCCTTTTTTGTACCTTTTCCAGTTGAGTAGTTAAACATTTTTACAGCTTTCAGAATTGATTACAACTGCTACTGCCATGTCTATCAACTAGCATTACCATAGTTTTCTTCTTTGGCCAAAAGATTGTGCCAGTGTTTCAAGGCTAAGAAAGAAAGAAAGAAAGAAAGAAAGAAAGAAAGAAAGAAAGAAAGAAAGAAAGAAAGAAAGAAAGAAAGAAAGAAAGAAAGAAAGAAAGAAAGAAAGAAAGAAAGAAAGAAAGAAAGAAAGAAAGAAAGAAAGAAAGAAAGAAAGAAAGTTTTAGAATGCACCAGAGTGTGAAAATAGCAGTAGTCTGCAACAACTTAAAACTGCTAAACTGCTGCTTTTTTTTTCATGATTATATGGGTTCAGACCAATTTCTGAGATCAAATCCAAGATCCTTTACAGATGTATGTGGGAAGAGAGAAAGAGAAAGAGAGATATGTTTGAGTTTTCTTATTGGAGGTGGCAGGGATACATTACAATATACAAAGAACTGTGCAGCCACACTCATGGACACATCAGCCACCACAGAACTTAATTAATACAAAAAAAATCACAACTAGTTTATAGGATTTTCGGGGGCGGGGGAGATAAAACTTTTCCTTTTGAAAATCATTTTAAACACAAACTGATGAGAATTAGTAAGCAAATGAACTCTATCAGATATTTCCTAGCATTTGTTAGCACTGTGTCTTTGATTCAGTGAGTGTGATCAATGTGTGTCAGGAGTGAAAGACAAGGTCCACATGTGAAGGTTTAATAAAACTGATTTATTGATCAGTGTTAACTAAAGGTTAGCACCTGCTTGGAGTTATGTAAGGGTCAATGGAATTCAAGGGAAATTGGAATTTCACTTGTGGCTATGTAGAGATTCTAAGCTGTTTCCTCTTTTAACTCCACTTCCAGTTTCTGCCATTACTTCTCCTTTAATTATCCAATATGGTGGTTTATCACCAAGCATGTATCAGAACTCAGTGATGGAATTCACTTTTGGTATCAATAACTTCTATCCTCTCTTAGGAAGAAATGGCTAACAGTAGATATTTGTAGGAGAGATGGTTTTCTATAGCAAGATCATAAATCATTTTCCCCCACAAAATAATGCAGCCTTCCATAGCATTTATCCTGCTCAGAACTATAAAAAAATAGATGTGTTCTTGATCTTTTGGCTGTTAAGCATACAAGATTAATAAAGTTATTGATAGATATGAGATGAACAATTCTATCAATTTTTTTTATTAGAGCATACATACAACATTCAAATGTGTGATTATTGATTATCATTTTGGGTATCCTAATACTCAGTTTACTAAGCATATTTTGGTCAGTATTTAATCACTTCCTTACTCTCATAACATATTTTCTTAATGTCTTGTTATTGGTATGTTGACATGCATAGAAAAATTGTGATAATATGTGATTTATTACATATATATCCTGTTTTTTTTTCAGGAAGATTAAAGCAGTGTGGGAAGGGCAAAGATTCCTCTATCTTTAAAATGTTTCCAGTTAGGATGGATGTAGAAATACTACATAGCCCAAGCATCTAATCAAATAGGAACTTAAACCCAGGTCTTTAAACTTTGAAGCCCGATGGCTGTACATCTTGGTTTCTCACAACTGCCATATCATCATCAGATTAAAGGCCTAAGTGCAAATACAGGCACTGATTTGCTATATAACTTTCTTTTATATGCTTGTGTGTAATGTAATTTAGTAATAAAAACACACAAATGTTTGGCAAGTCCAAAGGAGAATTACTAAATCCTATATATGGATGCCCTCCAGAAACTAGTATTATCTACTTTTTGTTGTGGGATCTAATACTGCTGTATTTCAACTTAATTCCTAGCTAAACCTCTCAATCTTATTAAAAGATTGCCTTTTATTGCTTGTGGTAATTTTTAAATATCTCTCTTAAGAATGCAATTTGGATAGGCTTTCCACATTATAAGTAGAAACAAATCTTTATCATTTATTAGTCCATATAACTACTTGAGGCGTAATTAATTCTCAGAGGAATAATATTTTCACCCAGAGAACAACTTCAAGGCAAATATAAGACATGGATAACAAAGCAGTTGGCAACCTGATTTTATTAATGTGATTGTGTGTATACAGACATACAGATACACATGCACACACACTTCATGTATAGAAAAGGTTATTTGGGTGCAAGGAAATATGATGAGTATTTCAAAGGCATTAAGTAAAAATAGCACCAAATGTTGAGATTTTAGAACCTGAGAGCTAATACCTCACTTATATTGTTCTGCTGAATTTTTGCAGGATATTCAGATATAGATCTTAATTCTTCAGAGTGAAATTCATCACATTTTCCAGTGACAGTTACAAAAATCTATGCTATATTTTGTGCTGTGTGGGTGGGTGTGTGTTGCACACATTTCTGGAAATTGGTCTATCACTGACAAATGAAAAAGCTAGGATATTTTGATAAACCCTGAACCTCATTCTAGTTGAAACCTCAATCGTATACCCATAGTTCAGAATTACTTTGAGGTCAAATCAAATCAAATCAAATATCTTTATTATGGTCTTTGATCTGCCTTTACAATTATATATCATCTATATAGTTAAATATTAATGGATAAATTGTTTAATGTAACAATTACTTGTTAAGGAAGAGAGCAAAATAAAACTATAAATAAATAATACAGCAAACAATTAACAATAAAATAGTATATCTAGTTAAAAAATTGCACAGTTGGGTGTTGCATTTACAGATACATGCATACATTTCTCATCGAAGCACTGAATTATGTTGCATGTTTTGGCATTATAAGGGAAGATTTATGGAATCTAGACAACACGAGCAGGACAGTTTACTTGGTACAGGTAATTTTGTCTAAGAATCATTGTGTAGGTGAATAAATATATATGAAAAAAAACAACATAACAAAACCCTGGTCCTCTAAAAAGGGACAGCATGGCACATATTAAGTCTATCTGTCAAATTTGGACTAGTCAGCAGAAGAAACTTCCTAGAGGACTCAAATACTGTTATGTTTAGCAGAAGAATTTATAAAAGTCTCTTGATGATAGCAAGACTTGATGACAGCAACATATCTCATGCCTGAAGGCTCTAGTCAAAAAAGTAATAAGGTGAAGTAGTTTAAAGAGTTTCCACAACTAGAAAATGTCAGTTTCTATAAAATCTAACCAGTCATGATGGAAATTCAACACAATCTGTTGCAGGGATGGGTGGGTAGGTGCTCTATTATAAAATCACCTCTCATGAACAAGGTCTAAACCAGGGGTTCTCAACCTTGGCAACTTTAAGACTTGTGGACTTCAATTTCCAGAATTCCTCAGCCAGCTTTGCTGGCTGAGGAATTCTAGGAATTGAAGTCCACAAGTCTTAAAGTTGCCAAGGTTGAGAACCCCTGGTCTAAACAAACATGCTAACAGCATCATTCTATTTATTTCTTATTTACTATAAGTAGTGAAATTTATTTCTCCACAATTATGTATCCGATTGAATTTAAAAGTATATCTCCGACATTGCAATTTTCATACTAATCTGAATAGAAATAATGCAAAAAAAACCCTCTCAAGTAAGTTGCCTTCAGATTGATATAAACAAAAAGCAAAGTATAAATTTATTATTATTTTTGTTTTTCCAGAAAATGAATTGTCAAATCACCATGATCTTTCAGTATGAGAATAATAATTGAAAATATCTGGAAGTCTAAAACACATTTGATGTTCACAGAAATAGCCTATCTAAAGGCAACCTACATTATTTAAAATCTGTATGGCTTCTTACAGGTAATCTGTAAATTAAGCTGTGTCCCAGGCCTAAGTACATACACAATGGTAACAGAGATGTGTGAAAATGAAAATCAGTTGTTGGGAGCAGGAATTTCTATAGCAGGCTTTCTGGCCCAATACAAGATCACCTTTCCAACTATATTGTTTGCAGGTTTGCCCCTCAAATAATTTTTATACTGGAACAACTAAAAATAGCTCTAACCTGCAGCGCCAACAAGCTAGGAATGAGATGGAGGTGACATCATGAGGACATGCCCCTCTAAAATGGTTAGCAAAGCAGAACTTGGCACACATAATTTGATGCTGAGCCCAAAGTACTTTGGCAAAATGAACAGCATCACTTTCAAACCTTTATAAGAATTAGGGACACTTTACACAGTCTAGTTATTATTCATCATCACATTGTCTTTCAAATTCATTCCAGTCTTTTATTGGAAGCAACTGTTGCTGTTTCATGATGAAATGTTGGAAGTGACCATTTAATCCAGTCTTCTCTTCAGTGCAGGAACCCAGATGAAAACATCCCTGGTAAATTGATGAACTCACCGCCCTTTCCTTGAATACATCTAATAAAAAGCAATACCCTACTTCTCTGAGTAATTGGTTCACCTGTCAAACTGCCGTTGTTATTAGCTGGCATTGAATTGAAATCTGCCTTCCTGTAACTTAAATTTATTAATCTACATGCTGTAAAACTGTATGATATTGAACAGGTCTTAATTTCCTTTTGTGGGAAAGATGCTATTCCCCCTCAGTACTCGTTTGTAAACTTCCCAGGTCCTTCAATCTCTCTTTGTAGGACTTGTTTTCTAGTCTTCTAATCATTTTTTTTTCCTTTTCAGACTTGGATTCAATTTGTCTGAAGACATAATAATAACAACAACAACAACAACAACAACAATAACAACAACAACAACAATAATAATAATAATAATAATAATAATAATAATAATAATAATAATAATAATAATAAAGTTGGAAGGGACCTTGGAGGTCATCAAGTCCAACCCCTGCTCAGACAGGAACCCTACACCATTTTGGATAAATGGCTGTCCAGTCTCTTCTTAAAAACTTCCAGTGTTGGAGCATTCACCGCTTCTGGAGGCAGGTTGTTCCACTGGTTAATTGTTCTAACTGTCAGAAAGTTTCTCCTTAGTTCTAAGTTGCTTCTCTCCTTGATCAGTTCCCATCCATTGCTTCTTGTCCTGCCTTCAGGCACCTTGGAGAATAGCTTGATTCCCTCTTCTTTGTGGCAACCCCTGTTTTCTCCCTATTGCTAGTCACCTTCTTACCACTTTCACCCACTAATGGACCAATCGTTGCCTTCACTTTTTTCTTCTTTTTTACATGTTGAAAGAAGCTTTTTTTGTTATTTTTGACTTTGGTCTCAAGCCTTAGTTCATTCTGAGCCTTGGCTTTCCTCACTTCATCTTTGCAGGCTCAGGCTATTTGTTGATATTCTGATTTAGTTGTGTGCCCCTCTTTCCACTTTCTATACTTGTCCTTTTTATCTTTCATTTTGTCAGAGAGTTCTTATGCAGCCATGCTAGTTTCTTTTGAGAGCTGTTATTTTTCCTTTTTGTTGATATTGAGGTAGACTGGGTTTCTATTATTTTGCTTTTCAAATTTTCTCAAGCTTCTTACATTGTTTTCCTCTGAAGGATTCTCATCCATGGAATCCTTCCCAAGCCCTCTCTGAGTTTATTGAAATTAGCTCTCTTAAAGTCCAAGACTCTAGTTTGACTATGTTCAATTGCTTGTGCTTCCATAATGTTGAGTTCCAATATTGCATGATCACTACCTCCCAAGGTTCCTGTGGCTTCAACACCTTCTATCATTTCATCTCTGTTAGTGAGAATTAGATCCAAAATGGCTAATCCTCTAGTTCCCTTCTCTACTTTTTGGGAGACAAAGTTGTCTGCTAGGTTTGTCAGGAATCTGTTTGATTTTCCACTTGGTGCAGAGTTTGTCTCCCAGTTGTTGTCAGGGTAATTAAAGTCCCCCATTAATATGGTAATGTGTTTCCTGCATACCTTAGTTAGCTGACTAGCAAAAAGTTCATCTATTTCCTCTGTTTGGTTGGGTGGCCTATAGTATACACCTATGGCAATGTCATTTTTTCTCCCTTTTATATTTGACCCAAATGCATTCACATCTTTTTAAGATGTGGTATCAAAACATAGAGAGATTACTTAAAATGGGTCTAACCAAAGCAGAATATAATATAGCAATTTCCTCCTCATATTTATAAATGATACTGTTGATGTAACCTGAAATTACATTTGTCAATTTACAATCACATGACACAGCTGAGTCGTATTTTGTACAAATTCCATTACAAGGCTAGGTGATCCACATCTTATATTGTACCTGTACATTTCATTACTGTTTCATAAGCAACGACATGTGTCTGTTAAATTTCAGAAGTTTCAATGTGCCAAACCTGTTATTAACAGCACAAAAATGTACAATGGAAAGTGCAGATAGCATATGACGTTTGTAAGGAACAATCAGTAACATCCATAGAAGCAGGTCAAAATTGCAAAATGATGGATAGAGCACTGAGACACAACCCTCTCTTTTTAATGCACTTTGAAAAGAGGATTTGTATTGTTACACATTCTCTGCCCTCTTGTTGATTTTGCCACTCTCTCACAAATGCCACTGAAAACAATCAAGTAGTGATGTTGTACACACACACACACAGAGAGATATATAATCACTACTTGATTGTGTGTGTGTGTGTGTGTGTGTGTGTGTGTGTGTGTGTGAGAGAGAGAGAGAGAGAGAGAGAGAGAGAGAGAGAGAGAGAGAGAGAGAGAGAGAGAGAGAGAGAGAGAGAGAGAGAGAGAGAGAGAGAGAGAGAGAGAGAGAGAGAGAGAGAGAGAGAGAGAGGAATTGATGTCATGGACTGCTTCTAAATAAAAAACAAAGCTTGGCAAACTTGAATGTGATGATCCAAAATCTCCTTGGAGACTGGGAATTGTCAGTTATACAAGCACAACACCAAATCATTTTGAATTTATGATATACTTCTATTTATTGGGTAGTAGTCCTGGCTGGGATATCCTTCACATAAGCCAATATATTTTAAAATTTATTTGGCATTGGCTTAGATGACTGTGAAATAAATTAGGTATAGTAGTAGTACTTATCTTGGAACTCAACCTTCCTGTCTGTTTTGCTTTCCTTCATGTGTTTTGTTTATTGCAAATTAATAATATATGTCAAATTAAAAATATTATTTGTGTGCAGGCAGAAGGAATGCTCAGTAGCAGATTCCTCTTGTTTTAATAAATCTTTATTGTAAGTGTATAAGGAAATAATATGGACTCGTTAAGCAACATTGTTATAGTCATGTTAAATCATCTGCATTTTTATTTAAGTATAATGGCATTGATAAAATGCAATTATTTATTTAGATTTTCATATAACATAGTACATTCTCCCTCACTAGAGACTTTTAGTCTCTAGTCACTTATCACTGATCACAAATGCTCTCAACCTCCACACAGCAGCCCAGCAAGCCACAAAGTTTGGAGACTGCTGCTCTAGGGGTCCCATGACTTTTGTGCTCCCTTTTAATTCTTTGATTCTGCAATCTAATATTCCAAAAAATGAAACAAAGGTTCATACATACTTAATCATGGTCAAAACAAACCACAGAAATATAGAGATGGTCATTTAGGGACTACTGAAAGTTAAATGCTTTCTTTTCTGAAAACAAATAAAGGATGCAGATCTTGTTACATGTTGCTTCTGTCATTGTTCCAAGTATAATTTTCCAATGGCAAAGCTTCCGTGCCATGAATGTAGAGAATTCTAAGCTTAGTAATTTCTTCAATTGTTTGCTCAAACACTCCTAATTGTACCAGATCTGGAGTTGGCATAGTTGATTCCTTGCCATGAAGGGAGGGGAGGGAGAATGTAAGGAATATCCGTTCTCTATTTTCATTCTTGCCGATGTGAACTGGATGGCCATTTTAGAAAATCCCACCCACTTGTTAAGATTTCTCTATCCATTTCAAGAGAAATTTTGACTTTCTGTCAGGTATCCATGCTTTATTTTGCTCCCCTTCTTTAAGAATTAGTGTATGCATTTGCATCCAGAACTTTCTAGCTTTATTACATGTCCACCAAACAGGATAGAATGTCCTCTCATACAGCTCACATTTGCAACATATTTGCACCTTTGTACATTCTAGACCAGGGGTAGGCAACCTCGGCTCTTTTATAACTCATGGACTTCAACTCCCAGAATTCTTGAGTCAGCTATGCTGACTCAGGAATTCTGGGAGTTGAAGTCCATGAGTCATAAAAGAACCAAAGTTGCCTACCCCTGGTCTAGACAATTTCCCTGGTGACATATACCTATGATTTCTAAGTTGTGGCTTGATTACATATTACAAATGTTTAACATGGAATATAAATGGAATAAAGGTTCCTCAAAAGAAAGAAAAGTGATTATTTTTTGGGGAAAAAAAAGATATTACTTGTCTACCAGAAACCCGTATTAGAAAAGAAAAGGATTCAAATTGTTTTAATTATAATAATTTGGATCAAAGAATATTTTTTTTTATATTTCGTATTTCTAAACCAACCATCTCCCCTACTAATTTATCTTAGCAGAAACAAAAAAGAAAGTAAGCAAACAAACAAAAAAGGAATAAGTAAAACCTGAATTTGTATTCACTGATGAGCATGGTAGATTTGTTGGGGTTGAAATTCATTTGCACAGTGCTAAGGGCGCCCACTCTGTTGTGGCGCCCACCCTCTGGATTCAACTACCTCCTGAAGTCCGCATTTCTCCGACTCTCCCGGCCTTCCGAAAGAATTTAAAAACCTACCTCTGCCGGCAGGCCTGGGGATGATTGCTGATTGTGGTGTGACTGAGGAGTATGTGTGGGGTTTATTTTTAATGTTTTTTTTTCGGATTTGTATTGAATTGTTTATTTGTATGTTGTGAGCCGCTCCGAGTCTGCGGAGAGGAGCGGCATACAAACCCGAAAAATAAATAAATAAATAAATAAATAAATAAATAAATAAATAAATAAATAAATAAATAAATAAATAAATAAATAAATAAATAAATAAATAAATAAATAAATAAGACTATAGTGTTGGGAATTTATGCTCAAAATGAGAATAAAGTGATGTTTTACAAACAATTTCTGGAGAGGTTAATAGATTTCCCTTATGAACATTGCTGTTTGATGGAGGATTGGGATGGAATGAGAAAGGTATTAAAATTCAGGTAAATTATCAAAGTGTGTTTTTTATGAACGACTTGGGGTTAGTTTTAAGCTTGAGAAGAAAATAGAATACTTGGGTATAATTACAACAAATATGAATTGTATGCTAGTTCAAAATAATTTTGTTAAGCTATGGAAAAAGTTACAAAAGACGATTAAATAAAATGTTAAATAACATGGCAGAATATACAATTATTATCACTGCAGGTGAGACTATTATGATTAAGATGAATGTTTTACCTAGAATATTATTTTTGTTTCAGATAATATCTGCACAACTGATGCACCAATTAAACAGAAATATGTGTTTGCATATAGTTACCTGATTGTGAAATACTAGAATTTTCTCAAAAAGAAAGTACAATAAAATCAAGAGGAAATCTAGTAGCAGAAAACAATACTTGTCAATGGTTTCTTTAGGTACAGTTATTAGAATGATTAGATTGACAACATAATTTATTATTTTAAACACTGTGAGACTGATTTTAAAAAGGAACTGGATACAAATGATGAACATGATATTGCCAAAATTAATAAACTTTTATTGAAATTTGAATTAGAAGAAGTGAAAGAATATATGATAAAATGAGCTAAATATTTTCAATATTCAAATGGAAGAATGGCTGAAAGGATTAAAATTGACATTATGTTATAACCTTAAAGATATTTTTTTAAATATAATATATTATTTATTTTTATGTGCCACTAGCAGGCTTAGCTTAGATCAGTGTTTCCACTGGTTAATTGTTCTCACTATTAGGAAATTTCTCCTTAGTTTTAGGCAATGGTGGGCTTCAAATATGTGAACAATCGGTTCTTTGTGTGAATTAATTACTGGTTCTGCTGAATTGGTGCAAACTGGCTGAATCCCACCACTGGTTTTAGGTTGCTTCTCTCCTTGATTAATTTATATCCATTGTTTTTTGTCTTGTCTTCTGATGCTTTGGAAAATAGTTGACCCCCACATCTTTGTGTTGGCCCTCAAATATTGGAACACTACTATCATGTCTCCCCTAGTCCTTCCTTTCACTAGACTAGACATACCCAATTCCTGCAACTGTTCTTCATATGTTTTAGTCCACCCACCCTAATCATCCTTATTGCTCTTCCCTGTACTATTTATTTATTTATTTATTTATTTATTTATTTATTTATTTATTTATTTATTTATTTATTTATTTATTTTATTCGGTCTTGTATGCCGCTCCTATCCGGAGACTCAGAGCAGCTAACAACATGTATATAAAACATCAAATTTCAATACAAGTCCAAATAAAAATATCTAAAAAACAAACTAACACCCACTCATATTCACCATTCAATCCACAATCATCCCCAGGCCTGCCAGCAGAGGTAAGTTTTAAGGTTTTTACAGAAGGCCAGGAGCGTGGGAGAAACGTGGACTTCAGGAGGCAGTTGGTTCCAGAGGGTGGGTGCCACAACAGAGAAAGCCCTCCCCCTAGGGCCCGCCAGACGACATTGTTTCGCTCACGGGACCCAGAGGAGGCCGACCCTGTGTGCTCTCACTGGTCGTAGGGAAGTATGTGGCAGAAAATGGTCCCGTAAGATACTATCTCAGTATCTTTTTTATATTGTGCTGACCAAAAATGATCTTTGTTTATAGTGCGTAGATTGGATTAGTTTTATATGTATAATACAATTTTCAATAAAAATATTATATTAAAAATAACCTTTGGTCAGATATAAGGCATCTTTCTCTATCTTCTTCAAATTCAAATATTAAATAAATATTTATTTCAAGAGAAACCAGTCTCTACAGTCTTTCAAAAAGCAATCCTTTACAAGCACAGCTTTCAAGTTGTTTTATTGAAAGCACCACTTGGAATCTTAAATATGAAAATATGTGCTGCTCAAAAAAGCTTTTATCCAAATCTTGAGCATACATCATGCTTTTAATTCTTATAGCTTTCATGGGAAAGCATTTTTGTAATCACCACTTCATGTTCTGCAGTTAGAGTCAAATTTTAGATAGAAAACATGGTGCCATTTATTTGCTTACATTTAAAAGGTTTGTGTTTCAAGCACTAAAGGAATTTCACCCATCTTGTTAAATCAGCTTCCTTGAAGGAGTGTTAATCTGATTTGCTGCCTTATTAAAGTCTAGAAAAACAAGTGGTAGCATCCTTTGTAAGTTCTCCCTTAACTGAATGGGTGAATCATGAGTTTAAAGTAATAGTAACTGGCATATTAACAATAATTCATGAGAGAATTAGTTAAACAAATTAGCCTGATACTGTATGGCAGGCATGTCAATCTTTCAATGTCATGTGACATCACATAATGTATCGGGCCAGTTTTGCCATTGCCGGCAATGGGGTGGGCGCAGCTTCCATGTGACGTGTCTGGCCCGCGGGCCGACAGTTTGACACCCCTGCTGTATGGAAAAGGAATCTTCTGGAGAATCAAAACATTTTTATTCTTTTTCCTCTTACTCCAAGAGGGATCTCAGAGTCCTAGTGCACAATCATTTAAATATGAGCCAGTAGTGTGCTGCAGCTGCCAAAAAAGCCAACACAGTGCTAGACTGCACTAACAGAGGGATAGAAGCAAGGTCATCTGAAATATTAATACCACTTTACAATGCCTTGGTAATGCCACACTTGGAATACTGCATCCAGTTTTGGTCACCACGATGTAAAAAAGATGCTGAGACTCTAGAAAGAGTACAGAGAAGAGCAACAAAGATGATTAGGGGACTGGAGGCTAAAACATATAAGGAACGGTTATTGGAATAGGGCATGTCTAGTTTAATGAAGAGAAGGACGAGGGGGGGGACATGATAGCAGTGTTCCAATATCTCAGGGGCTGCCACAAAGAAGAGGGAGTCAAGCTATTTTCCAAAGCACCTGAAGGCAGGACAAGAAGCCATGGACGGAAACTAACCAAAGAGAGAAGCAACCTAGAACTAAGGAGAAACTTCTTGACAGTTAGAACAATCAACCAGTGGAACAACCTGCCTCCAGAAGCGGTGAATGCTCCAACACTGGAAGTTTTTAAGAAGAAACTGGACAGCCATTTGTCTGAAATGGTATAGGGCAGTGTTTCTCAACCTTGACAATTTTAAGGCATGTGGACTTCAACTCCCAGAATTCCACAGCCAGCAATGCTGGCTGTGGAATTCTGGGAGTTGAAGTCCACATGCCTTAAAATTGTCAAGGTTGAGCAACACTGGTATAGGGCTTCCTGCCTGAGCAGGGGGTTGGACTTGATTACCTCCAAGGTCCTTTCCAACTTACTACTACTACTACTACTACTACTACTACTACTACTACTACTACTACTACTACTATTATTATTATTATTATTATTATTATTATTATTATCTCTTGCACCAAGAGCCTCTCTAACTGATTATAGTCAAAAACATACTAGGCCACAGAATTCTTTACCCTGTGTCAGAAATAGGTAAGCAATAAAGCAACAAAGGTAATCCGGTACCCAAAAGTAGCAAAAATTTATTAACATATTTGCAAATATGGGTGCACCTGAGGTGGACCCAGATCAGACCATGCAATAGGTTTTTATACCCTGATGCTCAATACTGTTCTGGTTTCGCATTGGCTGGATACGAACAAGCTCACAACCTATCCGGAGCGCCTGTTAACAAAAACTCCCTACCAACATAGTATCACTAACTCTCTGTTGTTTTTCTTGCATAAATTAGTTATTTTTGGAATGTTTCAGTTGCTCAGTAGCACATCAGCCAAGGGATTCATGCTCTCTCACCATTCAAAGGGTGTTCATCCCAAAGTGCCTAGCTAAATGTCTATGGAGATTCTCAGTCTTCCAGGTCATGGTTGTCCCAGAGGTGCTTTTTTCAAGAGGCAACTGGACATTTTTGTTTTTGTTTTGAAGATGTTTCACATTTTGCTATGCACTTTGGGATAAACATTCTTCAAATGGTCAGAGAGCATGAATGAACTTCCAGAAAATATTGCAGACTACAGGAACCATGTGTGCTTCAGTTTGAGATTGAGACAGCACAGACTCATCCCCCACAGCCCACATTGTCTTCAACAGTGAAGGGACACTGGGCAGAAAACATCCTGCAGCCAAGAAGTCTCCACACACATTTGCACCTCTCAGGTGACCCTGATGACACAGGTAAACCTCCAAAATGGTTTCAACAACTCTCTAAAAGAAGGCAAATGACCATCTGTCTGCAAGCAATATAAATCCTTCCACTCCCCACCATCTGGTCAGAGCTGAAGAAACTTTTTAGATGAAAAACAAAACATCTTCAAAAGAAAGACAAGAAAGTCCAGTTGCCTCCTGAAAAAAAGCACATTTGGGACAACCATACCTGGATGACTAAGAATCTCCATAGACATTTAACTGTAGGAACAATACTGCTTTAACTAATTTTCCAAAAAGTCTCTTAACTTTCTAGTTCCTTATTTTCTCTACTATTAAACTTTATTTTAGAAGTAATATTTCATATTTCACACCTGAAAACTCAGTTGGTATCACTACTTTTAAATTAAGGATGAGTCAAGCTAGAGGTTCCACAGACATGTTCATGTAATTCTCTTCCTTCTTTTTGTTTATTTACTTGCATGCTTCCCTTGCCCTCCACGTGTCCCGCCCACAATCCAATGTAGCTTACAGTGATGAGCTTTCCTGATTCCAATCTATGTATATTCATAGCTACCGTAGTATTGTGTAATAGTTAAGGCAGTGGGCCAGAAACGGGACAATGTGAATTTTAGTCCTACATTAGGCACCAAGCCAGCTGGGTGACTGTAGGCTACGCAGTGCTCTCTCTCTCTCTCTCTCTCTCTCTCTCTCTCTCTCTCTCTCTCTCTCTCTCTCTCTCTCTCTCTCTCTCTCTCTCTCTCTCTCTTTTTTTTTTTTTCTCTGCCCCAGATAGCAGGCAATGACAAATGTCTTTTGAAAACTTTGTCACTAAAAAAAGAAGGGATTTCTCCTGTCTTGAAATTAACCAAGATCACAACATGTGTTCATCTGCTGTTTCTGTTCTGCATTAAATTCAAGAAGATATGCAGGCATGTTTACATACCATCTTCTGGAATTGCCTAATATATGGTGAGATCTAATGGCTTTTGAATATTTGAAGGCTATGATGGTAGCTAACATTTAAAAGCTAGCTCTGTTTAATTATTCTTTTTGTTTCAACATTTAATTTTCAATATCTCAGAGTTAATAGAATGTTGTATTCTGCACATTGAATAAAATTCAATTCCCTCTGTTTAATGAAACAAATGATCCCTTTTTAAAGGATACTTTTTATTTATACATTCCTGCATTCCCATTCTAAATCTAATTGACAAGCAGAATGAAGTATAATTTTGTCCCATAGCTCTACATATTGAACTATCCAGGTGTTTAGCACTAATCATCTGTTGTTTGGAACTCAAACATTATGTTTGCTGCATATACAGTAAACATTTGTGTATAAACCCGACTGCTGTGCCTGAACTAATGTTAATTAGTTACAGACTGTTTTTACAGGCATTTCAAGATGAAATTCTAATATTCTTTGGCTAGTCTTAAATTAGTTTCTTCACTTCAAAGAAGGGAATATGCTAACTCTCATAAAGAATTGTGTCCTTTTAAAAACAAAATGGAGATTATTAGCAAATTACACATAACTCTTTGCCCATATAATTGTGGATTCTCCAGAACTACTCAGAGAGCAATTTGTATAAGAAGGAACAAGACAACAAATAAATTCCCATTCAATTTAGCCCAAGTGCACCAATTAATTTTGCACCAATTAGCAAGCATTTTGGAAACAATGTAGCAATTACTAGAATCTCTAGTACTATAACTATGATACTTGTTTCTCAATCACAAACTTTATATGGACATTGTTTATTTCAGTGTTTAAAAGAGATTAGGAAATGTTGCTGGCCTAATATGACTCAGTTTCCCCCAAGCATTTGATCTTATTCTGTTAAGCCTGCTTGTTAACTAAGTGTATCACAAACTTCTGCTCTGAACTTCGCATTTGTGGGCCTTTTGATTAAATAACATGGTAGATGGAATGTTTATCAGTTTGCAACAGACAAAACACTGGGTGAGATAGGGCTAGAATAGGGCTTCTCGGCCTCCTAATTAATAAATGAATTAATATGATCCTTCAGTAATAAAATAATTATTTACTTGGGGTTCATTAAGTCAAGAAATAATTCTATCATTTAGCTTTGAATAATTAAATTTTAAATCCTAAGTCATATAAAACAACAAGAGACCTTTACAATACAACTTTATAAAATAAAATATAAAGAAATAGTAAGCTATACTAACATGCATTTCTGCAGAATTCCAGAAATAATGGATATTCTATATATAGTCTTACAAAAGAGCCAGAGTTGTATTAACATTTACTTTAGTGGCGGAACACAATTATTAGTAGTTAGTATCAATAGATTTCTAATATCTGATAACTATTTGTCACATAATCAATAGTTACATTGTGTACAAATCAGCATTCTTCTTTTCAGTTGAACATTGAAATCATAAATCCTCAACATATTTTATGCTTTAACTGAAGTACATCAACATTTTCAAATCATCACATATATCAATCGATACATGTGATGATCGATTGATATATATGATGATATATATGATACATGTGATGATTGATCCATGTATATGGATTTAGATCAAGTGGTGTTTTGTTTATGGTGGCAAAGGAAGAACCATCTGTCTATGAAACTGAAGGCAATTAAACACAGATAATTCAATAGGTGAGTTCCTGAAATGAATAGAATTTATCCAAAGGCAAAGAGAAAGGAATTATGCACAATGCAGCTGCTGGTAACACTGGAAACCACAGGCTAAATGCTGAAAACCTTACATTCCCACAAGATGGGATTTTAATAGTTTCAGACTTTTAATCTGTCTTGTCAAATCCAACCTACCTTTATTACATCTGTCTCAAGTCATACCATAGCTATTCATTGATTTGGAGACGTACCAGATCTGGACTGTAAAAAAATCCCACATGTTTTCTAGATGGCAGAAAAGAGATTGTGAAAACCTAATTTACTGCCATCTACTGCTGATCTGGATTTGTGAAGCTCAGGTTTGGTAGCCTCACCAGATATTTGTCTCATGAATGGGGTAACAAATCTTAACAGATTGAGGCTGCTGAACACATTGAGGCTGCTCTTGGCTGGGCTGGAATAAAGCACTGCTATTTTAACCAGTGGTGGGATTCAAATATGTGAACCACCGGTTCTCTGTGTGGATGCTGCTTCTGGAAGTCCATTCTGGACCTGGCAACAAAAAATTAGCAACCAGTTCTGCCGAAGTGGTGCGAACTACTGAATCCCAGCACTGATTTTAACCACAGGGGGTTTTTTTTAATAATCTCTTGTGAGGTAGAGATGAAATGAAGGAACTCATGGTAATGTGTTCTCCAATCCCCAATGTCTGTTGCTAGAACATGTTTGTGCCATATTTAAGACCAAGTGCTGAATAGCCCAGATCTGAATTCAGCAATCTAGCATACACTTTATCAGCATTTTTCTTCCTTTCCTGAAACCTCTCTCTCTTTTTTTTTCTTTTTTGGATTTATTTATCTTGCCTGAAATTTTGCTTTAAGGATTGAAGTGCTGCATAGTAGTTTGTGACTATCTTAGAAACTGCCTGATAATTGTAGCCTGCAATATAGATTTGGTATAATGTATTAACTTACTGTTAACTAAGAAGACTGTTTAAGAACTTTACTAATAATATTATGGTGGCAAAACTAAATATTATAAACATTTAATTAATAAACAAATTGTTATTAATTTAATTAATAGATTAATGGGGATTAATAATTAATAATCTGTACCAAACATGTTGATTGTTATGATGAAAGGTAACCCCTAGATTGAACACTGTAGATTCCATACAATAGTAGGAAGACACGTGGAATAAAACTTGGTATTTGCAGTATATACATTCAGAATATACTGGCGCCAAGTGCCAAGTGCCAAAGTTATCCATCCTTGCTATTAGCCAAGATTGTTGCATGATAGCCTAATCTATGTATTTCTGAAGCCATGATAGGACAAAGCCATAATGAAATGCTCTTTATTTATTTGTTAAATTTATTTGCCATTTATCTTGCTGTGAGGCTACCTTAGGTGGCTTACAACAATAAAAAGGAAGAATTAAAAGGTGTGTAAACAGAAGTAAAATAATGGAACAATAAAGTAAACAATGATAAATGAATATAATGAGGATAAAGACATTCTCCAGGTCCCGTCAGCCAGACAGTTTCGCCTGGCGGGGCCTAGGGGAAGAGCCTTCTCTGTTGCGGCCCCGGCCCTCTGGAACCAACTCCCCCCGGAGATCCGTATCGCCCCCACCCTCTCCGCCTTTCGTAAACTGCTTAAAACACACCTCTGCCGGCAGGCTTGGGGCAGTTAACATCTTGCCCCTAGCCAGTGTATGTTTGTGTGTATGTTTGTGGAATGATTGGTTTCTTTTTTAACTTAGGGGTTTTTATATATGTATTTTAACTGGTGATTTCTATTTGTGTTGTGAGCCGCCCTGAGTTCTCCAGAATAGGGCGGCATAGAAGTCAAATCAAATAAACAAACAAACAAACAAACAAACAAACAAACAAACAAACAAACAAACAAACAAACAAACAAATAAATAAATAAATAAATAAATAAATAAATAAATAAATAAATAAATATGATAACCAAAAATTTCAGCTATCACTACTAAATAATTACAGCCTCTTCATCATACATGAGTTGCCTGTAGCCCTAGATTATACACAGATAAATACAATGAAATATAGTTACCTATACATCTACCTGTGCACGAGAAGTCTTTATAAACACAATGTAACAGAATAACACAGTTGGAAGGGACCTTGGAGGTCTTTTAGTCCAACACCCTGCTCAGGTATATATACCTGCTCAGGTATATATACCCTATACCGTTTGAGACAAATGGTTGACCAATCTGTTCTTGAAAACTACCAGTGTTGGAGCAAGTCGTTCCACTGATTAATCATTCTAACTCTCAGGAAATTTCTCCTTAGTTCTAGGTTGCTTCTCTCCTTGATTAGTTTCCATTCATTGTTTCTTGTCCTGCTTTTAGGCGCTTTGCAAAATAGGTTGAAACCCTCTTCTATATGGCAACCCCTTAGTTGTTGGAACACTGCTATCATGTCTTCCTTAGTCCTTTTCATTAAACCCAATTTCAACCATCATTCTTTATATGTTTTAGCCTCCAGTCCCCTAATCATCTTTGTTGCTTTTCTCTGTACTCTTTCTGGAGTCTCGACATTTTTTTTTTTTACATCATGGTGATCAAAACTGGATTCAGTATTCCAAATGTGGTCTTATCAAGGAATTATAGAGTGGGTATAGCCACTTTATCTAAGTTATCTATTTATTGCTTTGTAGTCAGCCTTCTGGATCTTGAAATTGTAGAGTTGCTCACTCTGTCTTTACAATGACATCAGAAAAAAATATTAATAGCCAGCTGGGAAAAATGCATCTCCATCTCAGATAGCACCTTCCTCCTATTCCAAGTATATCAATTATTGATATCTTATTCTGTGTGAAACAAGGGGTAAATTGCTAAAGCTCTGTTTGCTGTTTTCTCTGAGTAGATCTTAATGAAATTATTTTTATTCACTATACTCTTCTCTGAACTATTTTATTCTCTCTCACAGTAACTTTGCACATATACAAATCCTCATAATTTAGCTGTTCAGGACCTAAAGGAATTGGGATTTCAGCCTTCTTCAAGGAACAATATTTTATGGGCTTATATAAATGTGCACATAACTAGATGAGTATTATGGCTGTGACCAAGCATCAGTGTGATTAAATTCCTCTGAATCTTGTATCAACAGGAAAAGGTGAAGCAAATAGATATAACTATTGTTTCCAAGGATTCAGATTTCTTTTCTCCAAAACCATATAGCCAAGGTGGTTTTGTAATAGTTTTCAATGATTCTGTTTTAGAGCTAGCTTGTCACAGTGGAAAAGATAAAAAGGAAGCACTGGTTTTAGTGACTGACAAAGAATATATTAAATTGCACTTGTGATTAATCCTAAATCAGGTATCCTGGCTCAAGTTTCTGGGTGGGGAAAAAAAAAGAGATTTAGAGATGCACTAATTTTTTCCACTTCATTTTCATCCATTCCAATCCTGTGGACCAGCAAATCCCAGCAAAGGATAGAAAAGAGGGGAAAGTTCCTTGTGCATGGCAGGTAGTGGCTGCTTGCATTCACACACACCCACCACTCCCACAAGGGGAGATTTGCATGAGAGTTCAATATAGCCACCCCTCCCACGAGGGGAGCTTGGTGTGTGAGGGCAAGTGGCCACCACTTACACGAGGGGAGCTACACGTGTGCATATACACTTGCTGTCACCTGCATGGCCCAGTTCCAAACAGCCTGGGGACCCTTGCTCTCGACAACTCAGTGTTAATAACTTACGGATTGTTTCAGTTGTGCATTTTGGCCTAGCCATTGAGTAACCACTGACATTTCTGGAAAATTTGGTTTACAAAACAGAATAAAAATCCGAGCAGTGATTAGAAATAAATAGAAATATACCCTGTCTTAAGCTTAGTTATTATGATTCAGCATGGAATGTACTGATGTCAGTTTATAACACTATGCAGTGTGGAAGGGATTTTAATGGTATCCAGATAGACACTAAAATACCTTAAAATAAATTAAAATTCTGAGCTGAGAGTCACGCACAAGAAGGAGTTTATTTTGTAATTAGGTAACATCTTCAATAGCTTGTATTCAAAATTATATGACTTTGCGTATATTTTCTCATCAAGTAGTGATGAGGGCCTGATGACAGCAAGTTAATGCTGATGGAAATGAGTCCTAAAATTGTACAGGGAGGAATACATCTATAATTATTCTGGAGATTTTTGCTTCCTTTTTTTAAAAAATCAGCAATTGCTTTTATAATTTGAGTGTTTGATCTAAATCATTCAAGTATTCGGTCAATGAGAATGAACTATGCTTTTAAACCTTCCTGCTAAAGCAAAAAACAAATGGTGAATTGTATTTTGGGGTGTAGGCTGTAGAGGTGTGTGAGGAAGTTGTCCAGTTTTTCTTTCCCATGTAGCCAGATTACGAAGGTGTCGTCTACGTATCTGAGCCAGAGTTTGGGTTTGTGATCAGATTTTTCTAGAGCTTGGGTTTCAAAGTGTTCCATGTAGAGGTTTGCAATGACAGGTATTAGGAGTGATCCCATGGGTGCTCCTTCTATTTGTTTGTATTTTTGTCCGTTATAGATGAAGTATATGTTGGATAGGCAGTGGTTGGTCAGATCCAGGATGTGTTTGGGGGGAGTTATATTTGTTTTGGATAGCTGTTAAGGCTTCTTTGATTGGCACTTGGGTGAAGAGGGATATAACATTGAAGCTAACGAGTAGGTCTCTGGGCTGTAAGTTTTGTTTCTTTATGATCTCTATGAACTGGAATGAGTTTTTTACGTGTGAGGTGATGGATTCTGCATAGGACTGTAGTTGTTTGGTGAGAAATTTGGCTAGGTTTTGTAGAGGTGTGCCTATGGAGCTGACTATGGGTCTAAGTGGGGTTCCTTCTTTGTGTATCTTGTGGAGACCATAGAGCTTGGGGCATCTGGATGATTTCTCTCTGAGAATGATTCTTTGCTGGATCTCTTCGCTAATGGGGGAGGCTTTTATTTTGGATCTAGTGGTTTTTTCCAGGTAGGTGGTGGGATCTGTGTTTAGGGGTTTGTATGTGGAGTCTTGGAGTAGGTTGGTTAATTTGATTTAGTAGTCAGATGTATTCATGACCACCATGGCGTTGCCCTTGTCTGCTGGTAGGATTATTATGCTGGTGTCTTCTTTCAGGTTAAGTAGTGCTGTCTGCTCCTCTTTGGGTAAGTTGCTTTTGGGTGGCTTGCTGGTGCAGAGTATGTTGGTGATTTTGAGTCTGATTCTGTTAGCATCGTCAGGGTTGATTTTGGTCAGGCTGGTTTCAACTCTGCATAGAATGGTTTCAATGGGGATGTGTTTGGGAGCGACTGCAAAGTTGAATCCTTTGCAAAGGACATTGGTTTCGGCTTTGGTGAGGATCCTATCTGAGATGTTATGCACTGTTTGTTTCATGTGTGGCTGTGAGGTAGGAAGGGTTTGTTTCTGGTGTTCTTGTAGTCTTCAGAGTTTGTTGGTGTGTGTGTCTGTCTTGAGGGTGGTCTGTGTTTCGGCTCTCCAGACAGCGAGTTGTTTGGATTTGTCCCAAAGTGCGGGGTGGATCTTGTTGCTGAGTTTGAGGTGAAGTATGAGGAGATCTTTGTTGATTCAGACCATGCTTCCAATTGAAATTCCACTCCAACTCTGCAGCCACCAAACGCATCCTGAAAAGAACAGAATTGGCCCTAATCAGAAATGAACTTCAAACAAAAAGATTCCTCCTAGACCGAATCACAAACCCAAACTCTGGCTCAGATACGTAGACGACACCTTCGTAATCTGGCCACATGGAAAAGAAAAACTGGACAACTTCCTCACACACCTCAACAGCCTACACCCCAAAATACAGTTCACCAGGGAAACAGAAGCTAATAACCAACTTCCCTTCCTGGATGTCTTAGTCTACAAGAAATCCAACGGCTCCCTAGGACACACCATCTATCAGAAGAAAACATACACAAACCGCTATCTGCACGCACTCTCACACCACCACCCAGCATAGATCAACTCCGTAGCCAAGACACTCATCTGCAGAACCAAACGCCTAGCTGATGAACAACACCTAAAAACTGAACTACACACTCTCACTAATGTACTAACATCCAATGGATTCCAAAGAAATAAGATTTCCAACTTAATCCAAAAAGAAACTCCCACTAAAATCCAAGACAGAGAACAAGAAAATGGCAAAGTCCTCCTCCAATACATAAAAGGCACCACAGACAGTATAAGCAAGGTCCTCCACAAATATAACATCAAGACAGCATTCTGCACAAACAGAAAAATATCCACCATCCTAAGAAACCCTAAAGACAAAATTGAATTAGAAAATCAAGGAGTATATGAAATCCCATGTACTGCTTGCCCCACCACATACATCGGACAAACCAACAGAAGAATAAGTGCACGCATTAAAGAACACAAAAACTCAGTCAAAAAAGAGGAACCAACTTCTTCCCTGGTCCAACACCTTAAAGCCACAGGACATGAAATTGACTTCAAAAAGACCAGAACTATTGCCAAAACTGAACACTTTAATAACAGAATAATCAGAGAAGCCATCAAGATAGAAAAACATCCACACGGCATGAACAAACGAGATGATACCTCCCGCCTACCAGCCATTTGGAAACTGGCCCTTATTGACAAACGAGTCCCTAACACAAAGAATGACACCAGACCCACACTCACGAAAACCACACAGGATGTCACCACAAACCAGAAGCCAGACCACAGCTGCATCATTAACCACCTTAAACCCCTCCAATCCATACATGAAGCAAACTGACACCCACCATGAAGATGAGGCACGACCACGAATGCGAAGACAAACAGCTATGCAGCTCACCATCTCTAATCCCCCTGCAACTCAGACTAACCTGAGCACAACAAAGCCCCCACCCAAACAGAACACTCCCCCAGCCAATCAGAGCACAGCCAACCCCCCATCCAATCAGAGCACAGCCAAGCCCCTAACCAATCAGAACACACCTTCACCCAATCAGAACACAGCCAAGCTCCCAGCCAATCAGTTCAAACCCCCATTTGCAGTTAAAAGAAAGAAACAGCTACAATCACACATTGCTCCTAGAAGCACGAAAGCACCAGCCTGAAGATGACGAATGGGACTTCGTCGAAACGTCGCCAAGACACTTCAAATTCTACGCGGGAGAAAACCCGAATGACCAAAGACCTACATATTACAACAAAATACTTGTTGCTGTTTTCAAAACCAACTGGTCTTATTATGACAATTATATCAGAATATAACTACCATAGTAGTAATATATGATACAGACCCAACCTGACCCTTCTCTTCCTCTCCTCCCCTCCCCTCCTCTCCTCTATCTACTTTTTGTTTCCAAGTGTGCTGGACCCTTCTTTCTTTCTTTCTTTCTTTCTTTCTTTCTTTCTTTCTTTCTTTCTTTCTTTCTTTTTCCTTCCTTCCTTCCTTCCTCTCTCTCTCTCTCTCTCTCTCTCTCTCTCTCTCTCTCTCTCTCTCTCTCTCTTTCTTTCTTTCTTTCTTTCTTTCTTTTTCCATCCTTCCTTCCTTCCTTCCTTCCTCCCTCCCTCCCTCTTTCTTTCTTTCTTTCTTTCTTTCTTTCGATTCCATTTTGTTAAATAATATCATTTTGGCTTCGTAAAGATGCACAAAACTGAGTGCAATATTAGTATTTTTTACAATATCTAAAAGTATTTTAACATAGAAGTGGTTTTTTTTTAAAAAAAGTACACTACGTGGAATTGACTCAACAGTAGAATCAGTATATATAGAGAATTAATGAATATTGAACAATAGGAGGGGGGGTTGAATACCAGAAAAGAGAACTACATTATCTTGCACATAATTGTTCTCCGGAATAGGGCGGCATAGAAATCGAATAAATAATAATAATAATAAAAATCCACTCATTAAATATTGCTCAGACAGAAAACACATACAATAACTTTTTTTCTGCATTAAAATAAGGATTTTGAGTCATTTTATTGTCACTCCTATTAAATAATTAAAAGTAATATTGCCTTGTTGATATATCACATTCTTCCAGAGATCTACCAATGTATCCAGATTTAATTTGGGCCAATTTGGATTGCAAAATTTAATAAAAACTGGGCATCAGTTTCAAATTTTCTATTCTTGGATGTGATTCATCTAAAAAAAAAGTCACAAAGTCAACAAATAGAAGTCCAAGCTAAAATTTTATCTCCCTCTATCCTTTGTTGCAACTGAACAAATAATTTTCATCTGGCATCAGACTTGAAGTTATATGCTTCTAGAATGTAAAAAGTAAAATCTAACTGACTTTATGGCACATAACCAACAAATAATAGCAGGTGTTTTATTCTAATATAGTTTCCAGTAATATGTATTTTGCAAATATTTGTGGGAGTCTAGCCTAGATACAGAGATTGCATTAGTCAGAATAAGAGAAACACCATCTCAGTGAATTAGCTGAAATCCAGAAATCTATCTGTGCATAGTCAAAAACTTCACCTTGCAATTAGCTATGGCATTGAGAACCCTGAAGAAAATTTGATTATTTTCAGCTGTTTTTTTCATAAGGATTTTCAAGTTGTGTGATAGACCTGGAAACTATTCTAAATGGAGTAATCTCACGGTTGTGACGTTATTTGAGGTGTTTGTACTGGGTATTACAAAACACCAGAAAGATTTTATTTATTTATTTTTTTGTCTCAACCAATACAGGTTCTTTGTTGTATGTCTAAGGGCACGTTTGAAAAGCTTTTTGTACTCTGTTGGAAGAGCTTTTAATGTTACAGTATTTCTTGTTTTGAAAATGACATCTGGTAGAACTGGTTCATAGGTAGGACCTCAGAAGCTACCCTACATTTGGGACTCTGTTTATAGGATCTTTACTTTTCCAATAGCCCATGTTTAACTTGTTTTATCAAACTGTGTTGTTGCTGCTGTTGTTGATATTGTTGATTTTTTTTTCTTACAAAATGAAAACATGAGTAAAACAATATGTTTTTTGTGACATGTTTGGAAAGAAGCATCATCACACTATTAAAATCTTGATAGACAGTACGTGAGATTGCAATCTGTTAGTCTGAATAAGTGATCTACGGAACCCAGAAACATTGCTAATAGATAAATTATCACCCAGAATTAATAGTTAATGTGCATACATTTATTACAATTAATTTTCTGTATTTAGGGGGAAAATGAAGAAATATGATTTTTTATCATTGATACAATTGAATAATTGAACATAATTAAATCAGAAAAAGAACTTTGTTCCACATTTGAACCCTGTAATATATATATATATAACATCTTCATATTATATATACATTTTATGTGTGTTTGTGTGTATTCATTTTTTCTGATTTTCATCACTCAGACTATAGAAAGAAGAAATGTCATTTCTTTAACAAATTCTGACACTCATTTATCAAGGGAAATTGATACACTGAAGCAGTTTATATGGCTAACGTGACATAGCAGTCCTTTCATCTGAAGATGTTTCAATGCATATAGAAATATACTGTATCATCCAACCCCTGAGTTACACTATCAGATACTTTTTTAAACAACTATGTGAGCGAATAAGCAACTTTTGTTAGGAAATAAGGGTGAATTCACAAATCACACAAAATATAAAAGAAATCACACTATGCCATAGCATTGTGCAATAACCAGGCCATTGCAATTATGTGCAAAATAAAAATTGTATCATTCTGGTATTAGCAAAGCGAGAGTCTTATGCATAATAATAAAAATAGGTGTTAATGAGAAATGGTGCCAATATGCTGATAAGATGCATGGGTAAACAAAAAGAAACATTATTTCTGAGGTTGCACAATGCTAAAAATGTTATATGCAGAACACATAGAGAATATGTCTAGTGCACCAGCATTTTTTTTGCTGAGCAGAACAGAAACAAAGTGAGCAGTTGATCAATCTTGACACATAAAACAAGAAAGAAAAAAGCTTATCAGCCAATTAAACAATATGCTTAGTTAGCAATGAGGGAGAAATTTTTGTGGGGGAGTCACTATATATAATATGTGGAATACAATTGTACATTTTCATTAGAGTGGTTTTACAACATATTTGCTACCATAAGGATCTATTCAAACTCTTTCTTTCTTTTTTTCTTGTCAACAAAAAAGACTTCAGCCTTACAAGAATTAAGATGAAAGTTTTTTACTGATCTGATTTAAACTTATAAACTATGCACAACAAAGGATTCATGATTATTCACTACCCAAACCTAAATTCCTAGATAATTTAATTAAATGAAGTTACATCCATTTCTCTTGTATATTTTCTCCACTGTACTATGAATAAAATGAAAGGGATTTTTTTTAATTAAAAGAACAACAATATTTTAGATTTCACATTTCTTTAAATCACATTGTATAGTTTTTGACTTTGACAAGCTAAATCAAATGATTTTGATATACTAAAGAAAAGGGGGGGAAAACTAGAAGGAATATACAGTAAGTATGCTGCTCAACCCACCCACTCCAAAATTAAAGTCTGTTGAATCTTTATCTGTTAATGTAATCAGAGAGATTGCAGATTTTATGCTTTTTGTTTATATCTTTTAATTAAATTATAAATATGCAGCATTCATATGCACATTTATATAACTGTGCAAAGGAGCAAATTGAATTAACAACATTAAATACATACAGTACATGTAAATATTACCATAAATAACTGTGGAATCCTTGGTGCTTTCTGAGCTTGGATGTTTGCTTGTAAATGTTTCATTACCAGCTTAGGTAACATCTTCAGTGTTAGAAAAGAGTAGGATTTATTTCAGATTATATACTGCAGTTTGCCTTGTCAGTATTTGTGTGTCTGTTGTTTTCTCCTTGGCAATTCCTTGATTGGAAACAATAGTTCCTGTTCTTTACTGCTTGATTGTTTGCCTGAGTTGGCAATTCCTTGATTAGGGTATTGTTTACTGCTTGTCTTGTGTTACTCCTGATGTTAAACCCTGCTAATATGAGTGTTGGTTGCTGGTGAGCAAGTATTCTTGTCTTTTTGTTTCATTTTTTATTGCCACTGTTGGAGGATGTGTAAATGGGGAGAAATATTAGCTAATATGGAAAGTGTATCTAATAAAAAAATGGTTGCTAATTATTTTACAGTCATTACTTATACATATCATAGGTATAACGTTCTAGAATGCTTTTCTCCGATCATCTAATCTAGACTATGCCCAAGATTTTCCAATTTCCCCCTTCTAGGTAGTAACCAGCTCCAACTTAGATTAGTTTTTCAGTCAACTAAAGATTGCCACCTATCTTGGGCAAATGATCAAACATGTGAAGGATAATCATATGAATGTTTAACTGAATTTAGTTTTCCTTGCAACTTTTTTTTGTTTAATTTAATTTAATTTTCCTTATGACTCCTTTTTATGAAATTTAGCTTTTAACATGGCCCATCAATTTTTTTGAAATGAATCCTTTGACAAGCTAAATCAAATGCCAAGTATATTTTTTAAAATGCTATATCCACACCATTTTGGGGGGGGGGAAATGCAATAGTTGCCAAGAACAGCACTGGTGTTTATCTTTTTACTTTTACTACAGAAAGTTCCCAAAATTAATGACAAAGATAACAATAGGATATGTTTCTGTCTCAGAAAAGTAACTGCTCTGGTCTTAAATATGCCAAGGTGGAACCCCTGAGCAGCAACACAGAGAAATGACACATTGGAATTAACGGCTTACAGATTTTTTTTCTGTGCGAGAATGGATTGAGGCTGCAACTTACATCTGAATTTATGACTCTGCATACAAGTTGAATCATTCAGGAGCTATGCTACATTCTAGGCTTCCCATTTTCCTGTTCTGAATGTCATTTATCTACCCAGCAGTTTTAAAATTCAACTTAGGAACAGAAATAGCTACATTAGCGAGTCGATTGATGGATTAATTTTGTGACAGCAAGAAAGTATTGACACTAGGTGAACACCTGACTTAGAAATGTCTTCTCCAGGATGATGTGTTTTCAACCTAACTCTTCAGATCTTGCCACTATAGTTGAGTCCCACTATAGCTGCTAGTCCTCCTCCTTATCAATTTCCCTTTCCTTATCAATTATCAAAGTCCAAATAATTAATAATGACAATGAATAAGTAAAAGGGCTGTTTCAGAAAACCCTCTACTTTTCCTGATTACTCTGTTGATTCAAATGACAAATCCCAATCAATCAAGACAATGTTTGAGATAATTACATAGTTTATTTATATTTCATATTTCTTAACCATTCATATCCCTCAGAGAGATGCTTTGGGCGGTGTATAATATAATATAGTTATATATAGTCATAACGAGATTTGATTAAGATAACATGGGGGTGCAAAATAGAGCAGTTCTGAATAAGGAGACTATTTCTAAGGATAGTGCCAAGTTTCAGTGGGACAATCTGAGGTGACGGTGGGTGAGTCAAATCACCCTATTAAAATATACCCTCAGAATGCAAAGAAATATTGGATTGGATTCACACCTTAATACAAAAACTCCTTAAAATGAATATAAAGATAAAACCAGAGAGTTTTCTTTTAGGTCTAATGGATAAAGAACTTGAAAAAAAAATGGAAGTTTGATGTTATACACAGTGATGGCAGCAAGATTACTTTATGCACAAAAATGGAAGAAACTTTGATTCCCACAATGGATGAATAGCTGCAAAAGTTGTTGGAGTTAGCAGAGATGGCTAAATTGACGGCTTTGATTAAAGAAAAGAACATAATTAATTTTGTTTCTACTTGGAAACCACTTTTGGACTTTGTGCTTGAATTTTTTTTAAAAAACGGAAACTTTGATTTTGTGTTATACTAGCCGTTTTTACCTATCTAAAGTCTGTTGTTGTAGAAATGGCTAGTATATATTACTATATAAAAGTAAAAAGATGAGGTTTCATGTTATTACTTATTCTACTGCACCAAAAGGAACCAAAAGTCAATTCTTTTTCCCCCTTTCCTCCCCCTCTACTGTATACTTTTCTCTCGTCCCCTTTTCCTCCCTTATTTTCCCATTTTCTCATTTTTCTTTGTATTTCTGTATTTTACATTTTTGATAAACTAATAAAATTTTGAAATAAAAAAAAATACACCCACAGAGTAATACCCCATGTCCCTTCTTTTTCAGTAGGTAATACCCATGGCAGTTCTGATAGCCAACAGAGAGGGTTTTCACAAAGCTGGTTCAAGCATTCAAGATACACATCAACACAAATGTCTTGACACACTGCTATTTTTTTTTAAAAAAATGCATCATTTCTGTTTTATAAATCAGTTGTTTCCCCACCAGTCAGTTAGAACTGAAGAAGCTTCTCAGATAAGAAGTGAAATGTTTTCAAGCAAAAAAGGCAAGAAAGTCCAGTTGCTTTTTGGAACAACCAGATTTGGCTCAACTCTGACCTGGAAATCTCCATAGACCTCCTAATTCAGATAAGACCACTTGAGATATCTTCTAGTAGTAGTAGTAGTAGTAGTAGTAGTAGTAGTAGTAGTAGTAGTAGTGGTGGTGGTGGTAGTGGTAGTAGTGGTGGTGGTGGTGGTGGTGGTAGTGGTGGTAGTTTATATATCTTAAGAAAGACAAACTAATAAATCTACTTACACATTTAAAGAAATTCAATGGTAAGATGTCATTTATCTTTGTGTTAATGTCACTTCACTACAAGACTCCTTAAGTCTGATGCCTTCAGAAATAAAAGTGATCTCGCTCCACTATTTGGAAATAGAAGCAGTCTTTTATTTTGTTATAATTGCACACAAGGTACTGGAGATTTAAGGCAGGTTCTCCAACATTTATGGTTTCTACCCTACCAAGGTACATTTTAACTGGCTGACTACCTGCTTTTGCACATTCTACATTTGTGCTCTGCTGATTCCTGTAGAATTCAGACTCTTCTGTTCACTTTTTAATTTATTTTCTCCCAGGGAAAGCATTAGGCAGGGCTATTAGATAATGAAGTTTATGTAATGAGATAAATTGAAGCCAGTGCATAATTTGATTCTAATGCATCTGATAATTCATCAGATTTAATCACAAATGCAGATGGTTAGAACTTTACAAATTCATAATTTTCGCAAATAACTGAAGAGACAATTTTCATTTTAGGAAGATGCTTCAACTGATGTTTCCTTCACCAAAAACATACTGTAATCACAGTGCAATTACTACAGAGTGATTTCAATGCAACTAGTTCTTAAAAAATAACCTTTTCAGACATTTGATATGGTACATGAATAAGGAAGTAGTAGAATGAGGATGGCAGATTCTACTGAAATAATTAAGAGAATAACTGAAGTTGGGAGGGACCTTGGAGGTCTTCTAATCCCAACCCCCTGCTCAGGCAGGAAACCCGATACCATTTCAGACAAATGGTTATCCAATCTCTTCTTTAAAACTTCCATTGATGGAGCACTCACTACTTCTGGAGGCAAGTTGTTCCACTGACTAATTGTTCTGGTGGTGGCATCAGGGCGGAGCGGAGGTAAGGAGACAATCTCTGTCACCTAACTCTGATTTTTTTATGTTTGGAGACCGTTTGGGGGCACGGGGAAGTCTGGAGGACCACGTGTGAGAGAGGGGGATGCCGGAGGAATAACGAGGCGAAAGGCGATCGCCCGTTAGGATGAAGGAAACCTCCTAAATCCAACGTAGAAACTTCTGCCATCAGTTGATGGCAGATCTGAGGCCCTGATAAAATCATAGATGAGGCGGAAGCAAAAGAATCTTAACAGGCTAGGCTAAGTAGCAACTGTAATAGCCTATAATACTTCTAAATAGAAAAAGAATAAGACAGAAGTCTAATCTGATTCAAGTGTTTACTAAGACAGGCATTGAAAGGAAGCTCAAACGGAGAGGGAGGCAAGCGGCGATCCGGCGGGTAGAGCTGTGACTAACAGATTTGAAGAATCAAAACTTTAAGTAAAAGAAGGAAAACACAAAGAAAGATTGTTGATTGAACGTTTGAGCGCAAATATACAAAGAGCTGGAAGAGTGAGATAAAGTTGGAGCTGATAGAGCCTGTAAAGTGGAGTGAGAGAGGAGAAAGAAAATGGCGGTTTAGAAAGAACGAAGGTGTAATTGGACTTTGGAAGAAGTGACTAGAGGAAAAACTCTGAAACAGACCTGAGGGTAGTGAAGATCTGAAAAGCTTATCGGAGTGTGGCTGGCTGCAGGAGAGTGTGATCTGCAGTGAAGAGCCGAAGGGAGAAGGAGACGCCAAAGTAAGTGAGGAGAAAGGACTGAGGTTGGAAGGAAAACCTGGAGTTTGAGAGAAGCCGAGTGCGAAGGAATGGAGAAACTTTGGGGGAAAAGTGACAGGAAACGGAGCTGAAAAGGACTGACTGAGGGTGAGTGAGAGGAACGAAGTTTGGAATTTGAAAAGGACTGATTGATGATGAGAGAGATAAGCTGAGAACGAAGTTTGGAATTTGACAGAGACAGTGTTTCTTATTGAGATGAGCGAACGGAAGAGAAGGAGATGATGAGATATGACGCTGGGAGTGGCAGGAGAGTGGACAAAGTTTGGGAAGAAAAAAATGGACTAGTGATTGAAAGTATATATCTGTGAAATAAGCAAGAAAGTGTAAAGAAAGTGAAGAAAGTTTAGAGAGAGGTTGAAGCAATCTATGGTAGTGGAGGAAAGTTCAGAGAATTTAGGAAAATTAGAAGTTCAGAAGCTACTGGTCAATTAAAGGAACCTTCAGAATTTTAGAGAAGTAGAAGATAATTATGGCAACTTTGAGGACAGGGAAAAAAACGGTATCTAGTTTAACATTGACATCTTCATCACCACCTGGTCAAAGATTAATAGAAGGGATGTTGGGCACAGAAAAACAAAATGTATTAATTAATATGCAAACTATGCAATCAACACTTCTTGTGATCCAAGAAACCATGTTGAAAATGCAAGAGACAATATCAAAAAATCATGTGGAAATGAGAGGGGATATAAATAAATTGGATAATAGAGTGGAGATGTTGCAACAAACAATGGAGAATAATGAAGCAAGAATACAATTTGTAGAGGCGGGCTTAGACAAAGTAGTGAAAAAAGTTGATATATTAGATACAGAATTGATAGCAGCTAACAAAAAAATGGAGGAAGAAATTATTTATTTAGAAATGGATAAGGCAGCATTCTATTTACGCTTCCAAAATGTGATAGAGGAGAAGGAAGAAGATTTGAGGGATATCATGGCAAATTTGATTTCTGAGGCATTGCAAAGAGAAAAACAAGAAATTTTTAATGGAAATAGATGAGGCATTCAGAATACAGACAAATTATACTAGACGGAACAAACTCCCAAGGGAGGTACATATTAGGTTTACCAGAAAAAGGGTGAGATATATAATTTATAAAATAACAAGAGATGAGCTGATAATCTATAAAGGTGTAGAAATATTAACTTTAAAACAGATACCGAAAAGGATAAAAGATCAAAGAAGGGACTATAGATTCTTGAGCTCCTATTTAATTAAAAAAACTATACCTTTTAGATGGTTAATTCCGGAAGGGATGTTGATATCCTGGAGAGAGAGGAAGATTAAAATAGACAATCTAGAGAATGCCCGAGAATTTTATGACCAATTGGAAGGAACAGAGGAAGAGAACAGTAGTAAGGAAGAACTGGAATCCAAAAGTCAGGAAGACCAACAGCCAGAAATTAGGAATATAAGTTACAGGCATTTGCTGATGATCTGGTTTTCTTTATTGAGGAACCTATAGAGAGAGGAAATATTCTTATGGGTGAAATAGAAAAAATTTGGAATAGTGGCAGGTTTAAAAATTAACAGAGAGAAAACTAAAATGTTAGTAAAAAATTTAATGGATAAACAAAAAAGGAAATTGGAAGAGAATTTGGATTTACAAGTAGCAAAAAAGATTAAATATTTAGGAATTTCGATAACTTCAAGGTGTTCCTCAATAAAAGAAGACAATTATACAAAATTGATACTAAAAATGAAACAAGATCTTGAAACCTGGGGAAATTTTCGATTATCATTATTAGGTAGGATTGTAGTGACTAAAATGAACATATTACCAAGACTATTGTATTTATTTCAAACAATTCCAATAAAATTAGAGAAAACTTTTTTTAAAGAATTGGACAAAATAATAAACAAATTTATTTGGGCGGGTAAAAAAGCTAGGATAAATATGAAAACGTTACAAGACAGTAAGAGTAGAGGTGAACTTGGACTCCCTAAATGGGAAATTTATTATTATGCAGCAGGGCTATTATGGATTAAAGACTGGATAAATTTGGATAATGATAGGATATTAACGATTGAAGGACATGATCTACAGGTGGGCTGGCATGCATTTCTGTGGGGGAAACAGAAGAAAATACATATGTACTTTCAACAACATTGGATAAGAGGAGCATTGATTGGGATATGGGAAAGAATAAAAAAAGACATTATGGGAAAATCCCAAATTGGTTTTCGCCGATGGAGGCAGTAATTCACCCTAATACTCTAGAAAAAAAAAAGATGATGAGATACAAAGAATTACTGGATAACCAAGGCAACCTTAAGTGAAGAGAAGAGTTGGAGGAACAAAGAATACCCATAGATTGGTGGTCATATCTACAAATCAAATCTAGATATAATAGAGACAGACAAGAATATGGAATAAAACAGACCCTACATTTACTTGATAAAATTTTAATAAGCAAGGAAGGAAAATTGTTATCAAAAATTTACAAATATTTATTAGAAATAGAATTAGAGGAAGAAATAGTGAAGGGGTCCATGTTAGCGTGGGCACGAAATGTGGGAAGAAATATAAATTTAGAGGAATGGGAAAGATTATGGAATGTAAATTGTAAATTGACGCTATCAACTGCATATAGAGAGAATCAATACAAAATGATTTATAGATGGCATTTAACACCAGCGAGATTGGCCAAAATGCATAAAAATATAGATCCAAAGTGTTGGATTAGAGAAGGAACATTCTACCACATGTGGTGGCTGTGCCCCAAAGCAAAAAAGTATTGGGAACGAATAAGAGATTGGATACAGGAGATAACGGAGATAAAAATGGATTTTAAACTGGAATCATTTATATTGGGCATAATAAATTTAAAGATTCAAAAACAACTCCAACACATCATTATATATATATTGACTACAGCTCGCATAGCATATGCCCAATGTTGGAAGAATGAAAATATACCCACAGATGAAATGGTTATCTATAAAATTTTGGAATGCGCAGAAATGAATAAACTCATGCTAGAATTAAAAGACAAAGAGATGACAGAATTTTATGAAATTTGGAATAAATGTTATATTTGGCTAGAACAGAGAAAGAAAAAGACATAATGATTAAATGTAAATAAAATATAAATAAGATGTAATGAATAGTTAGAATGTATTGCACGGTTCTGTTAAGAGAAAAGTTTTTTGGTTAATGTATGTTTAGTTTGTTTTGGTGTATGGTGTAGGGTGAAAAATAAAAAAATTTAAAAAAAAACTTCCATTGATGGAGCACTCACTACTTCTGGAAGCAAGTTGTTCCACTGACTAATTGTTCTCACTGTCAGGAAATTTCTTCTTATTTCTATTTCTCTCTTTGATTAGTTTGCATCCACTGCTTCTTGTCCTTCCTTCAGGTGCTTTGGAGAATTGGATGATCCCCTCTTATTTGTGGCAGCCCCTGAGATATTGGAACACTGCTATCTTGTCACCCCTAGTCCTTCTTTTCATTAAACTAGATGTACCCAATTAGCTTCCTATCTGAACAGCACAGACTTTATGTTACACTTGAGAACTGTGTTTTCTTAGGTTTCTAAACACATTGAGGAAAGTGTCTCTGCACAAAGCTGAACATGTGAGAATCTAATTAGACATACAACTGAATCTGACCATATCATATCCATTGTATCTGCAATAGAAATCTGCATTAGCCTCCCATTATGATTTCCTAATTTTATGAGTATCTGGCATTTCAATTATTTCCAATATCAAAAGGTGGCAGTTATAAGGTGTTGTTGTTTAATATGCACAGACACTTAGAGATCCCATTACAAATCCCTACTATAAGCAAGATAATTTATTTCAGCTGCATCACAATATTTTTCTTCTTCTTCTTTAAGAACTAGAACTAAACTGAAATCCTAAAATTTATAAACCTTTATAACAATGGAATGATGATAATCTGGTCCTGGCTTGTATTTATCTTGTTGAACTTTCTTACATCTAATTTCCAATCCAATCAGATCTAAAGGTCAAAGAAGCTTTCAAGCAAAGAGTTACTGATGTGGCTACCCAAGATGATATTGCAAGAGAAGTTAAATCTTTGAAGTGACTGGCTCAATGCAAATCAACCTCCCAGTTAGGAAAATATTTAACAACTTACATGCTTCAACATCTCAGGAGTGCTTTTTCTAGAGACCATTTCAAATAACTGGACTCCACGATAAAACATGTTGTAATTTAAAATGGTCACTAAACAAATAGTTTTAAGTCAAGGACTACCCATAAATCACAGATATAAAAGCAAATGAGAAAAAGCTACAAAGTTCTCTGTTGATATCTTCATCAAGGAAGATCTTGTGGTCAGATATGTTCTAGCAATTGTCAACCAAACAAACAAAATGTAGGGGGAAAATGTCATGATGGAAGAAAAAAGTGGCAATGTCCATTTATAAAGCAATTTCAGCATTAGTATCCATTTAATTTCAACTGAAGACATTGCAGTCTTCTCATCTCTGTCATAGCTTTAGCTGTCACTCAAAGGAACATCATGTTTGGGTTCATAAATAGCCTGGCTTGTGACTGTCTCTCAAGTAAGGAAATGCTCCATTCCAAGTACTTGAATATATTCATACAATTTGGCCCACCACCTATCCAGCATAGTTCCCATGATGGCTGAAGATGCAAAGCCAGGAAAATCCACCAATCATGTTCCTTCGTTTGGCCCACCTTAACATTATTAAGTCCAGAAGGAAATATTTGATGCATTCATTTTTATTGGGGTGAGGTTTTCATCAAAATCACAGAGGCTGTCCCACGTAGCAACTTCACATAGCGAGTTTCAATGTGTTAACCCCAAGTCTTCTATGGTCCTCAAGACCTTTTGAAGCAGGGAAGGAATACTCTAAAGCAATTAACGTATGAGTTTGCTAGTTTCACAGCTTGTGTGCTGATATTAAAGTACTTAATTCAGTTTTGTATTTATGGATTTGGAAATCAGATTTGCAAGTCTCAGGTTTTAGATACACCTAGCAGCTCTGATTGTCCTTGTTCTGATGAAGACATGCATCATCTGATGAAGACATTGATAGTATTAATAAGACTCAAAAGAGTCTTAAAATTGTATTAATAGTTCCCTACTGGCGTTTCTCTCTTTCTAGGAATCATGAATCAGAGAAATATAACTTCATCACTGGGGGAAAATGATAATGCTCCTAGTTTAAATGATTTAAAGGTTTCCGCTGTTCATTTGTGACCGACTCAAGGGGATGGTGTTCATCTCCAATTCTCAGCCAAGGGATCCTGTATTGTCTAAGAGATGTTTCCATCACAGTATCTGCTATTTCTCTTTGTATGTTTTCCATAGAGGTGTTAAACTGCTGGCCCGCGGGCCGGATGAATCATAGCAAAACTGTGCCCATCCCATTGCCAGCAATGGCCAAAAAAGTCATGATACGTCACGACACATCACGTGACATTGCAAGTTTAACACCCCTGCATTAAAGAAATAAATTGGAACTTCACTTCATATTGCAATGCAAGCAAAACAAGGGGTGCTCAATGCTTATAATACAAAGAATTAGAAGAGTCTTGCCTACTGTTTTAAACTATGATGTCCCGCCTCCATTATGCCCTTTTCACATGGCACAGAAGGTATTCCAATTTAAAAGAGGAGATAAGGAAAGCAATAATTTATAAAACTTTTGCTAACATCATTGTTGTTCAAGGCTTCATATTCAACCCTAGGCTTCCACAAAACTCCCCCAAATGCTAGTGATGTATAGACAAGGATTTTGTTTAAAAAAAATATTACTTATTTATTTGTACTTATTATTATTAAGGAGGGGCATTTAGGTATGCTGATCTCCACTTTTAATGTCATGTCAGGTTTGCATTGTATATTATTGTACTCTTGTTAAAATTTCTTTATAGATTTTTCTTAAAGTCACCTTTGTACCTTATTCACTGCAACAGTATGACTAAGAGGGCTTTTTTTGCATTTTAAAAAGGGGAAGTTAGTTTTTATTTTATGAATTGCTTAATAATAAATAATGTTGTTTCAAACTATTTTATTACAATTTCAGCTGGGTTTTTATTGCATATGAAATGAACACTTTGTATATATAAATAATTTTCTCTTTTTTATCTAAAATGCAACAATCAATGGGGAGTATTTTCAGAGCTATTTGCTTTATGATCTTTTTCATTTTATTCCTTTTTTTATGAGATAGAAAATTGTATGTGCTGAGGTATCCTGTTGAGGGCAGCAAAACATTCAACATGCCAAATCAGATAGTTTATCGGCTTTCTTCTATATTCTGTTTCAAATAATCTAAAATTAATCTGGGATGCAAAGCACTATTATATATAAGAAAAAAGACTACTGAAACAATATAGATATTACATGACAAATAAATATCTGTTTTCGTTTAGAAACCCCTGCTCTTACTGAAGGAAAATTATAAAGAACTGAAGATGCTGGTTGGAACATGCTGCTTGCCCTATGATTTGTGTGTGTGTGTGTGTGTGTGTGTGTGTGTGTGCAAATACACAAACTGTTAGTAAAATACAAAGGGTTGGGCTGCAAAGACATATTGGCCCAAAACTGGATAAAATTAGAAACTGTTTGTTTAGATAACAATTCTAATAAACTGAAGGGTTTTTTAGCTGAATTTCAAGAAATAGTTAATTATATAGTTATGTATTGCTAGAGGATAAAGAGATAAAGTGACAGAATGTGAGTGGCTTAGGAAGATAGAGATGGAGATGGTTACAAAGCTAAAACTATTTGTTGAGATGAATGAACACCCCCATTCATTCAGACTAGCCCATATGATAGATACACACACATATGTATATTCATTCACTGGCAGTATGTGTGTACATTACTTACAATGCTAGTGAAAGTTCCTATGTAACTTTAAATGAAATTATGACAATATATTTCTTCTACATGTCTGCTGTTTCTGAAAATGAAATTCAAAAATTTTAAGTATGACCAGCAGCTGCAGCTTGACTTTGAAAATCTCCTGGATAGTTATGATACCTTCTGGAGATGCATATAATGTTTTTATGAGAAAGCTGTTTGAATCCTATGGTGTATATTATGGCCATTACTGAATCCTGTCAAATTTCACAACTACCCAGTGGCATGAGCCCATTGGGCATCAACTGAACAACAAAGATATGAATGTAAAGGAAAAGTTTTGAGATAATTTTGGTTAGAATCCTGCAGTGGCAGCCCATACTCAGATCAGCTGGTTATCTGAATAGAGCCAAATGCCATAGCACTTAGATTTATATACCACTTCATAGTGCTTCTAAGCAGTTTACAGAGTCAGCATGTTGCCCCTAACAATCTGAGTCCTCATTTTAGGATGAGGATGGATGGATGGAAGGCTGACTCAACCTTAAGTTGTCAGAATCAAACTCCTGGAATGCTGCATTCTATACTGCATTCTAACCACTGCGCCACCACACATCAACATGTATGCATCATCATGCATCAACAATATCTAGATATGAAACCATACGCTCCCCCACACACAAATAAATGGGCAAGGCCACTTAGGGAAGTACATGCTATGATAAAAAAAACTTATATCTTTGAGATTTCTATCCTTGGGTAGAGGAGGGAAAAGGGGAAAAAAATTCTTCCTGTAGGAAGCAGTGTCAATTGAATAGCCTAACAACAAATTGAATTCATAGAATTATCAGGCTGGCAAGAACCTCAGAGATCTTCTAGTCCAGCACCCTGCTCAAGGCAAGACTTATACCTTTCCAGTCAAATAATTACCCAATCAATTTTTGAAAATCTCCAGTGATGGAACACCCAAAACCTCAGATACCAAACTATTCCATTGATCAATTATTCTTACTGTCAGAAAATTTCTCCCTACTTCTATGCTGGATCTCTCTTTAACAAACCTTCACTCATTACTTTTTGTTATTCCTTCTGATGCCTTAGAGAATAAGTCAATCCCCCCCTTTTTTTTTTGACAACTGCTCAAGTACTAGAAGATAGTTGCCATGTCCTCCCTAATAATTTTCATTGATAGGTACCTAGCTCCCTCAGCCATTCATCATATGATTTAGCTTACAACCCTTTATCATCTTTGTTGCTCTTTGCATATTTTCCAGGAAGTCAACATCTTTTTGTGTGTGTCTCTGTGTGTGTGTGTGTTATGGTGGCCAGTATTCCAAGTGTGGTCTCATCAGAGCAGTGTAAAGCAGTACTATCACTTCTCATTGGCTTGAAGCTATCCCTCTGTTTATGCAACCGAGGATTGCATTCATGTTCTTGGCAGTTGCAGCACACTGCTGGCTCATTCTTAAGAGGTACTCCACTAGGACACAGATTCTCTCACAGTTACTATTGTTGAGCCAGGTACTTCCTATTCTATACCTATGGATTTGGTTTCTCCTGCCTTCGTGCAGGATCTTACTTTTCTCACCATTGAACTGCATCTTGTAAGATAGGGGCCTAATGGTCAAGGCTGTCAAGATCCTTCTGAATCTTGAGTCTGTCTTTCAAAGGATAAGCGATTTTCCCCAGCTTGGTGTTATCTGCAAATTTGATGAATTCCTCTCCTATCCCCTCACCTAAATCATTTATGAAGATGTTGAAGAGTACTGGATCCAAGACTGAACATTGAGTTCCACTGAGTGCAAGTTCATCTAATGATGAGTTTATCTGTCCAAAATTGTTCTATCTTACTACCTAGTTAAAAGTAAGTTATGCTCTATTTCATCAAATGCCTTGCTGAAGCCAAAGTATATTGTGTCCACAGCATTTTACTGATCCATTACTTTAGTTATTTTATTTTTAAAAAGGTAATTGGGTTTGTCCAGCATAATTTATATTTAACAAACCATGCTGTCTTCTAATAATCACCTAGGTGCTCACAAATCCTCTACTTGATTATATTTTCCATGATTTTCCTAGGCATTGATGTCAAAGAAATTCCCTATAATTTCCTGAATCCATTTCCCCCTTTTTTCTAGATTGGAACCATATCAGCTACTTTTCAATCCTCAGGTATTTCCCCTGTGCTACATGAGCTTTGAAAGATTACATTCAGTGGCTCTGAACGTACAACTGCCAGCTTCTTCAAAATCCTGGGATGTTAAAATAATGTTAAAAATTTATTCTGTTAGTTCTTTTAAATACCAAGTAATGAAGCACATATTTAGTTATGAAATAAATGAGTGAACAATCTATCCTGCTTGCAGCACTGCATTTTGAGATTACATAAGCATATGTGTGATAGATACCAGGTCAACATTGTTGAATTGATGAAATCACCAGCAATAATTATATAATTGTCTGATTTATACAGTGTTACTTCAAAGAATAAGAAACTCAATGGAAAAAAAATGAAAGATCAACCTATATGAAAGAAGCAAATGCTTAAAACTGTCATTTTATTCTGAAAGTCACATTAAATTCAATTATTTAAAGTAATATGGAGACAAGATGCAAAGTATAAGCAGACTTTAAAATAAGAGAGGTGGGGTAAAGGAAATTTTTGTCTAATTATTTGTGCAACATTTTTTTTTAAAATTGGCCAGAACAGGAGTCTTCAAGAATTTTAGATCTAGAAATACTCTTTTAAAAGTACACCAAGGTCTCCATAGTGGATGTGATCTGTCCCAAAAGTCAAATGTAACAACAACAAACACAGACAGACAGAGACATACACACAGAGAATCAAAAATTGCTGTAGGAAAAATGCCTACCATCCACTGAAGTACAAGTCATGGCTAAGTTTGGTGGTCTGTTGTTCATCATGATGCTTTACAAATAGATAAAGCTTTAAAAAAAATAGGGCATCAACACTTGTAGCTACTCACTGGCTGGTTTCCAAAAATGAGGGAATGGAAGGATGGAGTTACTATTTAAAAATGAATTCTCTACTCTCTCCCTGCCTGATTACCAACCCGCACTTCTTGGGAATAAATTATATTTATATTGTCAGTGGCCTGCAGAATAAAAAACGATCATGGGTCATGCACAAAGCAAAACAGCCCTTCTTTTACATTTGATGTTCTAAAGAACAGAACAACTGAAGCAAACAGGTCAGCCCAAGGTGTTCAAACATGGTGTTGGTGCCCACATGAAGTATTTTGCTCTGTAAGGCACAAGAAAATGCAAAGTATAGTGCTGAACACCAAAAATTCAACAAGACAACCAGAGTTAGTCTTTTTAAAAAGATATACTCTCTCAAATATACTCACTCGCTCAGCCAGTTTTCAAGCAAACAACCAAGCCAAACCAAACTATTACCATAGAAAACTATGGAAAAAATAATGTTGAAGACTTGCCCTTACGAATATGGTGTTTTCGGAGCATGTTTGAAGGTGAAGATTCTTTGCATTTATAAAAGATCCTGAATCTCAACATCTTCAGGGACTAAAAGAAAGCATGGGATAGAGCCAAATCCCCAAATTCAACAGACCAATCAAATCAATACTGTATCAGTAATTTTTTTTTCATTTGCATTCCATCTGCTCTGATTTTTGTTGTTGTTGTTGTTGTTTTGGTATTTTGAAGACCACATGTTATGCAAAGTAAGTCCAACTCCCTATGGGATTTTTTTATCAAGACAGAGTGATAGTTTACACCCTACATAGTTAAACATAGGCATGAAGAATGGAGGAAGGATCAGATGCAGAACAGATCCCTCACTTGAGCTATTTGTTCCTTAATGCCACTAAATTCTCAATTGTCCACCTCCAGATCATCTCTAACCAGCTGAAGTAATACAACAGGGACATGACTGTTCTTTGTTCCAAAGAGTTGGAGTTCAGCAAAGTTCAAGTAACAGTTCAACTGCAAAAGGCGAGACAACTTCCACTCATCTCACTCAGTTTCATGTATGTGTTTTCCTTTGTATTGATCAAAAACAACACAGTTTTGTCAGTTGTTTTGAGTTTAAGTGAATCTGTTGGAAAATGGTTTGCAATTGCTTTATTTTGGAATGTTCTTTTGACTATCCCATGCTATTTTCTGATAGTCTGCCCTGATTAGGTATTATTATGGTCACATGATCAGCCACATATTTAGATTGGATTTGGCATGTGTTGGATATGTTCTCAAGGAAGACATGGACATCCAGCAAAACTGAACACATCATTTGCATAATGTCTTTATTACAAAGTATGTAGAACAGATACTTGAGTCTGGTCTGATCTCCTCAGTGAAGAAAATGGAGCAACTAAAACAAATAGCGGTAAGGGGAAGTAATATCTTAAACATCTCAAGAAACCTCAACAAATCACTGAGTCCTGATGGCTCATCCCCAAAAGTTCTTAAATAATTAACGTGAAACTGTTGACCTAGCCAAACATATGTAACTCCTCTCTCATATAAGGTTCAGTGCCAGAGCACTAGACTGCAGCCTACATGACACCAATTTTTAAAAAGGGACTCAGAAGGTATCTTAGATGTATCTTCTAAGCAAATTGGTAAAAATGAAAGGAAAAGAAATAGCTGGGAATATAGAGGAACACCCTTGAGGAGCATAATGTTTTAGAGGTGGAGCTCTTGTTTCACAATCAGGAGGCTTTGATTTTGATCCTAAGTGGTGGCAGATATTTTTCTCTTTGGGCGTAATAAGTAATTGTCTGCTGTGAACTTTGCATAGGCATCAGGAAGAGCATTTGTTCAGTCACCCCCACTCCACCCTGGAATTCCAGGATCATTAAAAAAAAAAGAGGAACAACCTCAATGAAAGATAGGTAGTATGGATTCTGTGAAAGTAAGTTTTGCCTCACCAATAGTTTTTAAGAATTTGGAAGATACATGGAAGAAGTTAAATTTATCCACACATATACTAGGGTTTTCAAAAAGGCTTTGACAAAGTTCCTTATGAAAGTTCCTCAAGTTAACTTAGCACTAATGGGATAAGAGGCTTTGATGACTCATTAAAAAACAGAAAGCAAAGAGGGAAAATAAATGGCCAATTTTCTAAATGAAGGAAAGTGTCAGGCCCCATACTGCTTGGAAAGGTCAAGAAAAAACAATTACAAAGATACTGATAAGACATCTTTAATGTTAGTCTGGGACACATACAGAAACTTAAAAGCAGTAAGAGAAGTTTCCTGTCCTTGTTTACAGTAAGTTAATGAGATGGAGAGTCACTGAATAACTTGAAATGCTTCTTCCCAAGTGGGGCAAAATTATCTTTTATGGGAAAATCTATCAAAGAATCTGTCTGCTTTAGTTTGATGTTTATGTCTACTTTCTTTTCATTCCATACAATCTCACAGGAAGTATGAGAGGTGAATTCCCCTATGGAACTATATTGGGACCAGTAATTTCTAACTGAGTCATAAGTGAACTTAGTACATCATTGACCAGTGAGCTGGCCAACTTTATTAATGATACTGAGCTATACCAAGTGGTAAAAACAAAAATGATGGTGAAATGCTCCTGGAGAATCTCTTCATACTAGGTGGATGGGCAACCAACATGGCCAATCAAACTCTTAAATTCTTAAAAATGCACAAGTGTAATTAAGACAATATAAATACATACTGAGCTGCACAAGTATAACTAAGACAATAGACATATATATTGAGATGTTTGTATCTCAAAGTTTTCCTGATCTCTTCCTTAGCAGCTGATGAAAGAATTGTTTGTTTTAATTTCGTTTCATTTCAAATGTCATAATAATGTGATGTCTCATGCTGGTTCAGAACAGAGGAAGTTTTGTCTAGCTGTGAATAGTGATTATTTCTATATGCGGTATGTGAGAGCAATAACAAATATTGAAGAATAGAATTTTATTTTAAAGCTGCCCTTGCTAGTGAACCTCATTTCTGATTATACTTTCTCCTTTCTAGAAAGGCTAGATGTTATTCTATCATGGATACTATTTAGGCAACACCTCTGGCTATATGTGACCAGCATGATTGATCAAATGAACGAATGCAGCATAAGTACATTTTATGACTCAGTTTCATATTTTCCATATTTGTTGTAGAAAGTTATTTTTCCCTATTCAGGCATAAAGTAAGCTTTATAGAGTTAAGTGACATTTATTCCTAGGTAAATTAGTAAAGGCTTGTAGTCTTAATCTACTAAGACATTTATTCATTATTAAACTTGAATAGGGTAGGAAATACTTGTAAGTGATATGGCAGCATGCACACCAATCTGCCCTCCAAATTCTTAATAACCATCTTTGATCTCCTAAATTATCAGCTCTGATAAAAACTTTTAAAAATATTCTGTTACTTAAAAAAATAATCCTTCTTAAATAAGGAAACTTATTGTCATGGAAGTATGTGAGAAAAGACGTTTTCTTCAAGGATTCTTATTAAAAATGCTAATAAGGTAAGATGAATATGTATGATGACACATGGTAAGGGACCAATATGCTTCCTATGTCTGCTAGTCTATCCTTTTGAGGCCAAGCTTCTAAGTAAAATCATGATATCATCATAATTTGGATCTTCATTAATGTTCTGTCAGTTCTGAATAATCCTTACTAATGTGATATAATTTCTTTAATCTAAATTTTAGTCAAAGTTCCCCAGATGAATGCTTTGCAATTCAGTATTTCATTATTAATAAGTAATTTCTTTCTATGTTTTTGCTTCCAGGAATAATTTTACTTGTTACTATTAAATGATACACAGAATCTCAAAACAGAACTGGCTGCATCTTTATCCATTCAGGATCATTAAGTAAACATTTCCTGTACACAAAATAATTTAACGCTGTTTGTATTTTTGTGAAGCAATAAATAAATCTATTCTGAAAAAGCTTAAGGCTATATCTATGCAGAGCAAAATTATTTCCAGAACTCTATGGCTTAATCTCATGAAATTTCTGGAATAGGCTAAATGTCCATCGTTCCAAAACAAAAGAAATATCAAATTTGTAGAAATAACCTATGTAGGAAGCTACTTTGTTGTAGTGATTGTCGTGGTGGGGAAATGAATACAGATGTTAGATTTCCTAGCAACCTTGTTCTTGACTCTGTTTTCTCACTGAGCAAAAATTATTCTTAAATTTAAAAAAGTGAAAAACTGACAATTCCATCCATTTATGAATAATTAAAACATTCACAAATAATATTCAGTTTTCTAGATCTTTGAAAGATTCAGGTACTTATCTCTTTCCCTTTCCTCAAGAATACTCTCAGAAACTCAAAATAAAGTTGACAAACTAGTTTTGATAAAGGCAAGCAGAATGAATATTGCACTTAATTTAATGTTGTCCTTGCTTGGGAACAAAAGAGACTTTCTTTTACAAAGTAGTGCCTCCCTAATTTTGAGTAATTTACTTTCCCATTATACTCTGCTCTTGTTGCAAGGTAGATGAGAGAAGTTACATTGTCTAAGACAGGGGTGTCAAACTGCTGGCCCATGGGCTCGTTGCATCATATGGAGACCACGTCCACCCCAGCTTCAGCAATGCAAAAAAAGTTGCGATACGTCATGACACTTCACATGACGTGGCGAGTTTGACACTCATGGTTGAGTATGATCTCAATAATAACAATTATATTTATACAATACTTAAACAGTTTAAATATATGCTGCCCCAAAATTATTCACTTGGAAATCTGCAATAAATATATTTAACACAGGTAACATAGACTAATTGAGTTGGAAGGGATCTTGGGGGTCTTCTAGTCCAACTGCCTGCTCAAGCAGGAGACCCTATACCATTTAGGACAAATGGTTGTCCTGTCTCTTTTTGAAAGCCTCCACTGATGGAATACCCACAACTTCTGAAGGCAAGCTATTCCATTGGTTGATTGCTCTCGTCTTTAGGAAATTTCTCCTTAGTTCTAGGTTGCTTCTCTCCTTGATTAGTTTCCAACCATTGTTTCTTGTCTCGCCTTTTGGTGCTTTGGAAAATAGTTTTATCCTCTCGTCTTTGTAGGAGTCCCTCAAATATTGGAACACTGTTATAAAGTCTCACCTAATCCTTTTTTTCATTAGACTAGACCAGAGGTAGGCAATCTTGGCTCTTTTATGACTTGTGGACTTCAACTCCCAGAATTACTGAGTCAGCATGCTGATTCAGGTATTCTGAGAGTTGAAGTCCACAAGTCATAAAAGAGCCAAGGTTGCCTACCCATGGACTAGACATACCTAATTACTGTAACCATTCTTATGTTTTAGCCTCCAGCTCCCTAATAATTTTTATTGCTCTTCTCTGTACTCTTTCCAGAGTCTCAACATCTTTTTTATATCCAAAAAAGCTGGATGCAGTATTCCATGTGTGGTCTTATTAAAGGTTTGTAAAACAGTTCTAGAACTTCATGTGATCTTGACAGGCATATAAACCTAGAATAACACAAACATCAAAATAAAACACTTTTCTCAGAAAAGGGATTGAAAGAACTCCCAGAATAATGCAAACATCAAAATAAAACACTTTTCTCAGAAAAGGGATTGAAAGAACTCCTAAGAATCCTAACTCCTAAAAACCAAATGCCTTTATGATAAATTTATAGCAAAGCAACAGGCCTGGGCAACCAGAATTCAAATGCTTCGTAATTAGCATTTCAAAATAAGCATCCTGGTATTTGTTTAGTATATGTGTTATTTTTTTTAAAAAAAATCAAATACTAAATTCAAGAGTTTTTGAACTCCCTTTAGAGTACATCCATGAAAGAATGCTGTTTGTTTAGCTTTGGGGGATTAAATATGTGAAAGGCTAGAGATATTCCAAGCTATCATATTGCATTTCTTTCAGAAAGACAAATCCATTACCAAGAGAGGTTGCTTGCCAGAGTGGTGGGAGAGAAGGCAGAGAGGGAAAATAAACCCTTTCCACAGTGTCTGGTGTGTTCCATACAGTTAAATTTAGCCATAATTCTGGTGACATTTCAAACAGGACAACTCTTTTTCTTTTTCAAATTGTATGCTTTTTCCTGTGCCTGACCCCTGTAAACTCTAATGTCAGAACTAAAATTTACTATTCAGGTGGAACATCTGCACTTTTTGAAAATGCAGGAAGTTCTTTGAAGGTTCTCTGCAAAAACTGCCAATGCTTTCTCAGGGTGAATGTCGTTTAATAACACAACCTTTTACTAAGAAAATGTACTTTCAAATTAAACATCAGGGCTTAAAATGTCTGCTAAAGTCTCCAAAAAGTGGATGTTCAACACATTCCGATATAAACTCAAATCCTATAGCAAACTGAGCTTCAGAATAGCCACACATAATATTTTAGAAGTATGTGGACTACCTAAGTTATAATCTGAATAACAGATCCATTCCAATAATTGATTCAAGTAATTAACTCAGTTCAATATTAATCACTGATAATGTCTATTGGCATATGCATAAATACTTATTAAATCACCCAATCAATTTATTTGAAGACTTAATTTAAAAATGAAGGTGTAATTCAATCAGATAGTTTTAAAAAACACTCCTAAAAATAAGAAAATTTGGGCAAGCATTTGAAGCTCCAGTGAACTCAATGAAGTGTTTACACAATATTTTTAATTGGATTATGTAAAAACCTGGGAGCTGCATAGGCGCAATAGAATAATTTTGACTAGTTTGCACCTTAGTTAAATTTGGGCTTGTACTCAGTGTATATTGTGAGAATCCAATCAGTTAGGTTGTTCACCTAGTGCAGGGATAGGCAACCTTGGCTCTTTTATGACTCGTGGACTTCAATTCCCAGAATTCCTGAGCCAGCCATGCTGGAATTCTGGGAGTTGAAGCTCACGAGTCATAAAAGACCCAAGGTTGCCTATCCCTGACCTAGTGCATTCTGTGAACCACTTTTTATTAATGACCCTATAGTCCCTTGATTTGGAGTGGGGTCAGGGATACTGGGTGGAGCTGAGCATTTACTGGCTGGATGCCCTTCCTGATGCCTACAGGGAGTTCACAGCAGATATTTTCTCTCATATTTTCTCCTGAGAGAAAAAATATCTGCCACTACCTACCGGTAGGATCGAACTCTCAATCATCCAAGTGAGAGATGAACATCTTCACTACTAGACCACCATGCTGCTCACATTCTGTGAGCCAATATAATTAATCAACCAGTAACCAGTGTAAAGAAGTCATGTGAACAGACTCATCATAGTGCTACTGTTGTTCAAGACTGCTTCTCCATTTCCAAATAATCAGTGCTGTTGCATATGTTGCTCTGCTGCCTTTGGTAATAGAATTGAAATGGAACATTACTTCCACCAATTATATTAGTTGTAACTGAAACATTAAACACATTGGTCATAAGATACACACATGCATTACTGAAGCAACAAGGGCATGGTTTGCTCTGTAATGTTTTAAGACAGGAGTGTCAAATTCAATTTCATTGAGGGCTGCATCAGCATTGTGGTTGCCCTCGGGGGGGTGTGGGGGGGTGGCCAGGGGGTGCAGCCTACTGGGTGGGCATGGATGGAGTGGGTGTGGCCTACTGGGTGGGCATGGCCAGCTCTATATCGTTCGCGTCAAGCATGCCTGTGGGGGCCTGGGCAGGAGTGGGACAGATCTGAGGGTCTCTGGCAGAAGGGGGTGGGATTGGGGCAAGCACCAAGGCATGGTCCATTTCTTCATTCCTCACAAAGGGTGACACCTCCCCAGCATGTACCCAGGGGGTGGGGCCAACAAGGCAGGGGCTGGTTCCTCGCTGTTTCTAGACGGCCTTGTGGAGCTAAGACTGAATACGTTTCAGCATAGATGGCCACCACAAAATTGTACATTGGCCCCCGCCGGCCTGGGCCAGGGCCAAGCAGCGGAGGCTGTTCCCTCACTGTTTCCAGGATGGCTTTGTGGGCCACATGAAACCACTTCGCAGGCCGCATCCATCCCCTGGGCCTTGTGTTTGACATATCTGTTTTAAGAGGTTTCACATTTGACACATGACAATTTTTTAAAAAATAAACCCATGCTTTATCTAATAAAAACTTAGAAGACAATTCTTACTCTAAAAAATTAACTTTGATGCATGCACTAATTTAACATTTCACAATATTTCTAAAAAGGTTCTACTGGAGAGAATATGTCAGGTTCAAGACTATGGATTTTCTTCCACAACAAAAGCCATTTGACTATGTCATTATTCAGGTAATTTCTGTTATGATGTTGCATCATGATATGAAATCAGACACTAAGATGTTATGCTGCTCAATGAACATGAAGCCTGCAGTTTTTCCTTATTGAACAGAGTGTTTAAAAATGGAAATCTTCTATCCATGTTAGATGATAGTTATCCAGCATCAGCTAGCTTGGGAAATTATAAATCTCTGTGGGCTTGAATTTCAGAATTATGAGGCACATATTCATTCTTAGTAATAGAAACTTTTCCCTACCTCACTGCTTTTTCTTTTTGTAGCAGGTGTTATGATTTCTTTTGCAAGATTGTTTTTTTTTCCTCACAGAGCTTGAACTTTGCAAGGGTGAGTGATGATAGGTCCTGCTCATTACTGGAACCAAAGGTCAGGTCTGATTTAAATTCTGAGACGATTGTATGTTATCTGTAGAACACTTCATTAGAGGTAGAATTGTATGGGAACCATTTAAAATTAATCTTCTCTCTGTGTTTATTTATTATTAGATTTAGATTCTCCCTCCCCTTCTTTTTTCCCCCCAGTATCACAACAAACCTTAGAGATCTGTTGGGCAAAGAAAAATGCTTAGATCTAAGAACAATTCATGGGCTTTTAGGGTTCAGAACTGATTTTAACTAAGAAGAAATTTCCTAACAGTGAGAACAATTAACCAGTAGAATGCTTTGCCTCCAGAAGTTGTGGGTGTACCATCACTGCAGGGTTTTAAGAAGAGACTGGACAGTCACTTGTTTGAAATAGTGTAGGGCAGTGGTGGCGAACATATGGCATGGGTGCCAGAGGCGGCACTCAAAGCCCTCTCTGTGTGCACACCCGCCATCGCCCCAGTCCTAGGCATTCAGCTGGGTTTATAAAACCTTTTTGCTTTAGGCCTCTGCCGCTGTGTACAAAAAAAAGTTTAAATCAGTCAATTTCAACTTCTTGTGGGAAAAAAAAGATCTTGCAAAGTTAGAATTGATTGATTGAACTTTTTAGTCCTACCCAATCTGCTGTTACCACTGCAGCCACACCCACCCAATGGGCCAGACCCACCCGGCACCTGATGATACATAAGTGGGTTCTGGGTTGTAGTTTGGGCACTCGGTCTCTAAAAGGTTCGCCATCACTGGTGTAGGGTCTCCTTCTTGAGCGGGGAGTTTGACTAGATGACCTCCAAAATCCCTTCCAACTCTGTTATTCTGTTATTCTGTTACTGTTCAGGATTCTAGTCTAATACTTTAGCCATGAGACCACACTGGCTTATTTTTTATTACTAACACATACGATAGAGCAGTAGCCAGGGATCATGGGTGCTCTGCAAGGATTCAACAAGTAGTTCCTGGCACAGATTCCAAATTCATTACTTAAAATATTTTGTCATTTAACAACAGAAAGCAGATTCACAATGTGGTAGCAGCTTTACAATTGATGGATTATTAGCAGTAGTATTATCAACACATTGAATAGATGCTGATAAAAATGGTGAAGATGATATAGTTTTTATGGAATTTGATTCAGAGTTGGGGCCTTTCCACTTCTAGTAGTCTAATCAGTCATTGTTTTCAATTAATTGGATAGATGTAGCCTCATATAGTCTATGCTGTGACAGTGTAGCCTAAAGGTAAAAAATTGTGACAGTGGATGAGGCAAGATAGAGCTTCACCAGGAAAGGAGCTTTACAGCTGTACCTGTAAGTATGAAAGGCTGGAATCTCTGCTTCACTCTTACAGGTAATGAAACAGTTGGAGAAGGTAAAACTTACCACTTTTACTCACGCAATTTTTTTTTTTTACCTTCAAGATATCTTGAAGGTAAAAAAAATCTATTAATTACAATGGTAAATGAGAAGCATTGTCAAATAACCTTGGCTTGATGTTCTTCTAGTAAAAAAAATATCAAAATTTCATTGGCACAGTAAAACCATTCTTCACTTGTAAATTTATTATGATTTTTTTTAGCATTTTAGCTATGACTGAGTAGCAATCAACTTTACTTATTTTTGACTTGGCATCAAATGATACCCACGTGAAATGTATTTTCACCATTGCTGATATCCATTGTGACTCAACTGCTCATTTCAACTCAGTGAAGTCATTTAAATTTTCTACAAATTGATGGGTGGCAAAGCCTTGAGAACAGTGGGTGGGATTCAGCCAGTTTGCACCACTTCAGCAGAACCGGTAGCTAATTTTTTGTTGCCCAGGCCCAGAATGGCCTTCCAGAAGCGACATCCACACCGAGAACCGGTTGTTCACAAATTCGAATCCCACCACTGCTGGAGACCACCTTTGGGTTGTTTCTGAATAGGGAGGAAACAGTATTATCACACTAGTAAAATTAATGGGAATTTAAGGCTATATCATCTCTGGATTAGGGACAAGTTGAAAACTACAACATGAAAATGTATCAGAAAAAAATACATTGGTACAAAATAAAAACAACTTCAGATGAATCTAAATAAGTGGTTAAGGATAACAAAAAATAAGATCTCAAGTCTTTTTTATATGGAAGTAATATGTAAAAAAGTTGAAAACCATATCCAGCCAAACTAGTTTATAGGTAGTCCCCGACTTATAACCACAATTGAGCCCCAAAGTTTTCTTGTTAAATGAAACATTTGTTAAGTGAATTTTGTCCCGGACCTTTCATGCCATAGTTGTTAATTGAATCACTACAGTTGTTAAGTTAGTAACATGGTTGTTAAGTTAATCTAGCTTCCCCATTGACTTTGCTTGTAAGGAGGTCACAAAAGGTGATCACATGACCACGGGATACTGCGACCATCATAAATACGAGTCAGTTGCCATGTGACTGAATTTTCATCAGGTAATATGGGGATACTGCAATGGTCGTAAGTGTGAAAAATGGTCATAAATCACTTTTTTCAGGCTGTTGGAACTTTGAGCAGTCACATCATCATCGTCATCGTCATCATCATCATCATAAATTTGGAAGGGACCTTCAGGCAGGAAACCCTATACCATTTCGGACAAATGTCTGTCCAGTCTCTTCTTAAAAACTTCCAGTGTTGAAGCATTCACCACTTCTGGAGGCAGGTTGTTCCACTGGTTAATTAATTGTTCTAACTGTCAGAAAGTTTCTCCTTAGTTCTAGGTTGCTTCTCTCCTTGATGAGTTTCCATCCGTTGCTTCTTGTCCTGCCCTCAGGCGCTTTGGAGAAGAGCTTGACTCCCTCTTCTTTGTGGAAGCCCCTGAGATATTGGAACACTGCTATCATGAACTGGTGTAAGTTGAGGACTACCTGTATACTTTTAGAATAAAAGTATATGGCGCTGATCTGGTACTGTAATAGAAATACTTACAATTAAACTGGACGTCATACTCTTTGTTCCTCTGAAATTTTATTTTTTTAAAAAAAGATTGTATGTGTACAGTTCACAGTTTTATTGCAGTGACTTTTAAAATAACCCAAACCGTTCTCATTACATAATTACTTATTTCAGAAAAGGGCAGCATACCATTTTAATAGTCACGCGCATCATGAGGCCTTTCTACCTTGATCAATTTAATATTCCGTTTTATAACTTGTTGGTTGCTTCATTGCATTTGTGCTTTGTGGTTTCAAATGTGTCAAGGTGGGAATTGAAATTTAAAGAACAAAAAGATCAAGTTAGTAAAACTGCAGAACTATATTACAGTATATATTAATCATAAACCTCTAATTTTTTCACAGCCTAGAATTGTTGTAATGAGGCACCCGAAATTTGTCCTGGCAGCTGATTTATTCTAGACTGGATGCCAAGCAGGACAATTTTTTTTGATCAGATTTGCTTGCTATCATATAACAATGATCCTAAGCAGAGTCCCCAAAATGCTGTTGCCTACATGAAGAACTTTGTATAAAAGCCTCTACATTATCAAATGAAACATGTTACTACATCTATGGGTCGGGGGGAGTACAAGTTTGGTCTTATGCACAAAGTCATGCCATGAAATCTAACTTTGCTCATCCAAAATGCAAATTATTTCTGTGTGAGCCAAATGCAAGTCTGGCTAGAACCAGCTGATGGCAATTGCAGACGCTATTAAACAAGCATTTGCCTGAGCAACACTCATGCTTAGTTATATTGGCTTTTTGGAACACTAAAAAGGAGGACAAATACTGAACAGAGTAGCACACTCAGATCCGTTACATGCCGTGGCTTGTATGAAATAGTTACTGTATAAGACCTACTGTATACCAGCTATATCTGGCCCTATGCTGAAAAGAGCTCAGAGGTAAGATAGCTAAAAGCATTTTAACTATAATGTTTTCAGTGAGACCTAAATGCAATTGAGTTAGTGAAGAATGAATCCAAGGATTTAATTGAGCTTGTATCAGATCTGAGCATTTTACAACCCTTCGGCTGTCCATTCAATATGAGGTCAATCAGAAATTAGAAATCAGTTGTAAATAAGCACACCTCAAGGGGTAAGAGAAGAAGCAGAGCCAGGTCCAGCTCTCAATAGTGGTCCTGCACTCCTTGAGTCATCTGGCAGTCACTGGAGGGCAAGGGGAGAAAGCACTTTTTCTGCACCTGCATAGAACTCGCCCTTCACCTGTAGCAACCTGAGGAGTTGAGATGACAGAATTTGGGGATATCAAATCAGGTTACCTTGGTTTGGCTCTCCACAACAGTTCCAGTTTCTCATGTGGCCCTTTGGGAAAATTAATTGCTCACCCTTGACTTGCACCATCTCATGTCATTTGGAACTGTCACATAATCAATTTCAAGTCTTTTGTTTCAAACAGCAGACAGCTTGATTGTTAAGCACAGTATTGTCAAGTTCACTAAATGGCTATGGAGATACTCAGTCATCCAGGTCAGAGTTATCCCAAAGATGCTTTTTCACTGGGCAACTGGACTGTCTTGTTTTTCTTTGAAGATGGTCATCTATGTCAAAATCTATGTCTCTCAACAGAGGGGGAAGGATACAACATCATCTATCTCCAGTCTACAACACAGTCCTTTCAACAGTTCCAAGAAGGCTCCACACCCATTTACACTATTCAGCTGACCCCCAAGGATACAGCTAAACCTCCAGTGGCCTCAAGGACTCTCTAAAAGAATGCAAATGACCAGCTTTCTGCAAGGAGTATAAATCCTTTCATTCCCCACCATCGTCAGAGCTGAAGAAGCTTCTTGGATGAGAAGCAAAACAACTTCAAAGAAAATCAACTCCATAAGAAGAGTAGAACTATACTTTATTGAGAAAAGCTATAATAACAGAATCTTGCAAGTCTGATTGTGCTCTACTTCCAATTCTTCTTATACCCTAAGTGAATCAGGGGCCATTTGCCTGTTTTCTTTCCCAGGACTTAAAAAGATATCAGTCCTTTTTGCCTATGTAACAGTTCTTGCATATTTATGTCAAGGTCACCTCCCTTAAGAGGTGCAGATATTAATATCTCTTCAGATATGAATGTATAACATCCTTCTTAGAATCTAGTGTGGAGATATATATATATATATATATAGAAGTTAATCAAAAGGTTTTGTAGATGCACTACAATTATTACTGGCTGTATGATTCAATTTCTCAAAACTCGTTTAGTCCTGCAATTTGGTAAGATATGTACTAGCCTTTTCATAAAGTGGTAAGGTGATAGAAACCTTCTCCCCAAAGTTTAAAAACTTAACAACATTGTCGCTATATTTGTAAAATTCTTAGTTTTACAAACTTTACAGTAGAAAAATCAAAGTAAAGTTGGAACAGAGAAGAGATCTGTCATCACCTTCTCCAATCAACCAATTGTCTCTCTAGACTATAAGTTTTTGGCAACGTTCCATCAAAATACTAATCTGGTTAGACTCTGCTTAGTCTTTTGAGATCAGCTATGTATTACTAGCTGCCAAGTATTTCTTGTTTAATTCCCATTAAAAGATGTTAAATCTTAGGCACTTCTAGGAGACAGTCCCCTTCCAAATCTTTTGCACAGACACAACTATTATTCTTCCATGATGAGAAAATGCATATAGCTTGAGGCAAACATCTACTTCTCATGTTTTCAAGTAATGTTAAAATGATTCTGAATTAGAGGTTATTATAATGCCCAGGCCAGGGGTAGGCAACCTTGGCTCTTTTATGACTCGTGGACTTGAACTCCCAGAATTCCTGAAGTCCACAGGTCATAAAAGAGCCAAGGTTGCCTACCCCTGGCCTAGGCAAAGAAAGAATTCTTAACTTCTGTAGCAAGTGTCAATGGACCCTAAAAAAAAATAATATTTGGAATTTATTGGACTCCATTATGTCTGTATAGAAAAGGATTGTCCAGGACAGTCTTTTGTTTGAGATGTAGTGTAAGAAAGACAATGTTTCCATAAAGCATATGTTGTTACAGTGTCCTATACTTAATAAGTTTTGGAATAAAATAATGGACTATATTAATGTGTCTGTGTGATAAAAACTCAATTTTTCAGAGGATAATATTCTCTTGAATTACACACCAAGTACATGGAACTTGACATAAATGGATTCTTTGTACTTTAGTTTAGCTAAAAGATTGATATTGCAGCATTGGAGACGTAGAAATGTAGCCTCATTTATTCAATGATTGAAGACTTGATTACACTTGCTACTTATGACATAGACTTGCTACTTATAGACATAAACTTTGTATAGATAAATATAATGAAATAGGGAACTCATTTCTACAAAACAGAGTATGTTAAAAACATGATGATAGTTATCTAAGTATATTGAAATGAATAATGTATGTTTGCATTAGAAAATTATATCGTAACCACTTACTATAACAGCTTATCACACTTTATATTTTGTGCATTGTATTTTTTTCACTCATTTTTAAACATTTGTCATCTATTTTTATTAGGTATTTTTGGTTTCTTTTTTCTTTTTTTGTTATTATTGTAAAAGCAATAAAAATTATTAGAAATGATTCTCAATTTGGGTCTAATTCAACTATGCCTCAACAGTGTGTGTTACCAGGACTTGGCTAAGGAATTCTGGGAATTGAAGTCCACAAGTCATAAAAGGGCCAAGTTTGAAGGCCCCTGTGCTAGCAGGATGGTGGTTTGGGAATGGATGCAAGGTGTGGGGTTCTCAAGGATGGCTACTAGTCTGTTAATAATAAAGCTTCTCTTGTTTGTGATCTCATTAGTGAGGAGCACATCAATCTGGCATGTATTATTGAGACCTGGCTGGGACCTGAAGGGGGAGTACCACTTTCTGAAATGTGCCTGCCTGGGTTTAGGGTATGGCACCAATTAAGACTTCACGACAGGGCTAGCAGTCATCACTTGGGAGTCTCTGTTGGTTTTCAGAGATGTTGCTATATAAGTTGCCTGTTTTGAGATCATGTTTCTGAAAAAAGGCACATGACACCAGTTGGGCTTGTTGCTACTGTACCCACCTTCAAGCTGTGTGGCAATCTTTTTGAGCGGATCCTCCACGGATTGCCTGAGCTGTTGGATGTCCTCTTGGCATTGGCCATGGAATTCTCCAGGCTTATGGTCTTGGGAAATTTTAATTTGCCATCCCTAGGGTAGACCTCAGAAGCATCTCAGGAATTCATGGCCAACATGTTGGAGATAGGTCTATTCCAGGACATTCATGTCCTGATTTGAAACAGTGGCCACACACTGGATATGGTTTTCTTGTGAAGTGGCAGTGGCAATGTGGTGTGAGGGGGGAATTATCTCTGTCCCCTTTGTCATGGTCAGATCAGGTCCTGGTGACTTTGAGATTCTCTAATGCTCTCCTATTTGATCATTCTGCCCCCCCCAATGATTGATGTACCCAGTAGAGATGCTACCTGCTGCATGCTCCTGCTGAGATCTTCTTGTCTGGTCAAGACTACCTAGGAGGTCTTGACATGTGGATGAGATCTAATCATGGTTAATTCATCCTTGAGGGAAGAAGTATGTACAGCACCATTAAAGAGGCACTGCTATGCCTTCTTCTTAAGAAATTGTCACTGAACTCTATCATTCTGGATAATTTTCATCCAGTCTCCCACTTCTCCCTTTTAAAAAGGAGGTGGCATTGCAGCTCCAGAAGATCCTGTATGAAACTGATTATCTGGACTCATTCCAGTCTGATTTCAAATCTGGATATGGAGCAAAAGTGGATTGGTCACATTTTTAAATGACCTCTGATGAAGCAGGATAGGGGCAGTGCATTCATCCTGGTTCTTCTTGGTTTCTTGGCAGCTTTTGATACCATCAACCATGGTATCCTTTTAGGGTTGGTTTCTGGAGTCGTGGGTGGAGGGCCATGTTTTGTGCTGGTTCACTTCCTTCCTCAGGTGTTCATATGAAGTGAGAGGCCCAGCCCATGATCCCTACTTTGTGGTATAGCAGGGTTGGGTGCTCTCTCCATTCTACTTTAACATTTCCTGATTTTCCATCTCCATCCCAGGAATGGGGATAAATGAGGCTGTAGATGTTCTTTGATGGTGTTTGGATGTTGTGGGGGTGTGGATAGGGAATAACAGGCTTCTATGAACCCTGGTAAGACAGAGTACTTTGGGTTGGGGAGGCTTCTCTGTATCTTAGGGTTTACCATCAACGGTCTTGGATGAGGCTGCACTATCCCATATGGACCTGTTGCATAACCTGGTGGTTCTTCTGGACTCACAACTCCTGGTCATACCCTGGTCATTTCCTGTTTCCTATTGCAATATGCTTTAACCTTAGGGTGCTCATACAGCACTTCTACTATGTGAGCTGAACTGGATGCCAGTTTACTTCCAAGTCTAATTCAAAATGATGAATAACACATTTAAAGCCCTTTATGACAGGGTCCCCAATTCCTGTCTATGGACCGGCACTGAACTGCAGCATGCCAGAAACTGGGCAGCTCAAACAAGCACCATCTGTGGGATGCAGGCAGCACACAAAACCATGCCCCCTCTGGTCCACGGAAAAATCTCTCTCCACGGAACTGGAACCTGGTACCCAAAAGGCTAGGGGTTGTGCCTTTAGGGCATGGGACCAGGTTACCTAAGAATCATCTTGACCCAATGACATTGACCCATCCCACCTAGTCAGGCAGGGAGGATATGTTAGGGACTCTATCAGCTAAGTAATTTTGATTGGCAGGATTTAGGAAAAGAGCTTCTCTATTGATGCTCCTGGCCTATGGAACAACTTGCTCCAGAGGCGAGGGTGGCCCCCACTCTTTGGCCTTTCAGAAGAGCATTAATATTTGGGCAGGTAGTTGAAATGATCTGCTTTGGGTTCAAGCTCATATCTTGCTGAAAATACATCTGTAACTGAAAGGTATATCCTCATGAAGTCATATTGTCTTGTCTTCAGCCTACTACATAGTTATCCTAAGTTTATTCTTCAATGTTCTCATTTATAAGTAGTCCTTTTTTCCATTTCTTTTTAATGTTGGCACAAGTCTTGCCATATGAATGATCTAAAATATCTCATTGATGTTGTGGCTGGCACATGAGCAAGGTCAAGAATCTGCATAGTTTTCATTTATGATTTTAGATTGCTACAGGCTTACCTCCTCCCTCATGGCCACTCAGTATTATTTTCCATGGCCACTTGACTTGGGTTGCTGGAGAGATGATGGTGAGATGATGGAGTAAGATGGAACATCTGCATCCTACAGAGGAATCTGCTTGCAGAAGGCTGGATGGTGTTGTCTGAACCACTGTTTAAGTGTTATGGGGATACATTATAAATACAGGTTTAGCATTCATTGAAAGAGTGATAGAACTGTTTTACAAAAAAAATGGATGTGTGTGTTTGTATGCAGATGTGATTAGTAACAACCCTATATTTTCCTGTGGGCAAGTTGTGGAAGGCTTCAAATCAAGTCAATCTTTATCAATTAGCCTGCTAAAACCTCATGGCTTGTTTCTGTCTTCTTCCCTCTTCATTCAGCAAAAAAGCACACACACACACATGAAATTTACCACAGAAAAGTGAAACTGATTGATGTTGTATCTAAATATGAATTTTAAAAAATCCTTCTCTCTGAATGCCAATTAATTAAATTCAACATGTGAACAGCTTCAGAAGCATTTGGATCACAAAATACAGGGAATTTACTTTAAAACTTGAAATAACAATAATCCTAATCTTCTCCACCTAGGTCCAAGTTGTTTCCTTGAAGTTTGTTCAAGGAGATGCCTTTAAATGCAGCCATTTGGGATTATGGGTTCCTTTGACTTCTATAGTTAATTCAGCATCAAGAAAACTTTCATTAATGTGAGGGAAAGGAGGCATAAATTCGTGCATATATATGTATATGAGTATACAAACACACAACAATATTAACCATACAACTGGGACTGACATTCAGCCTGTTTAATCCAAAGCAATTTCAGGATCATCCTCTTTTTTTTTTTCAGAATGTGTCTTATTTTTGTTGCTGATTTACTACTTTAAAAAGATCTGACAGTCATGGAATAGTGAAGAGTGGAAAAAAAACCCAACCCAAAATTTTCCCACCTCATGTTGCAAACTTCTACTCTACACCCAGCAGTTTGTTTGAAGGCTACTTCCAAACACAATTTTAATGCTCTTCAATAATAATCTAAGATGGAATACAATAGCAATCTTTCCAGAAGACTGAATCTTTCCAGAATATTTAAACCCATTTTAAAAAGTAACCCCAATTTGCAATTGATAGTCTGGCTTCCTTTGAGTACCCTTATGCAAAAATCCAGTGTAAAACCAAAGTGAATTGTGAAGATGTCAAAAGTTACATTTTGCCAGTGAGTGATGGATGTTTCCCCAGCTGGAGAGTAAGTGGAAGGAAGAGGTGAAGCCATTCTCCAATCTCTTCCCTTAATTTGTCCTCCCTGACTTAGGTAAAGACACCTGTTTTCAGCCTCATTCCCAAAGCAGAATAAAAGTAGGTATCAGGACATTGCAACTAATAGCCACATAATACTGTATTTTCTGCTAACTCAAGGATGAAAGGAAATGGGTATTTGCCTTGCAAATGGGAAGGGAAAATGTTTCGTTGATTCTACTTCTGTTTATTGGTTGGTGGCAATTGCTTTTTAAATTTCAAATTTTAAATTTTAAAATTTTAAAATTTTAAAATTTTAAATTTTTTTTAAATTTATATATATATATATATATATATATATATATATATATATATATATATATATATATATATATATATATATATATATATATATATATATATATATATATATATATATATATGTGTGTGTGTGTGTCAAGTGTTTTTTATTTTTTTAGATTGCACCCTGTAAACCCAAATATGGGAGGAAGGAATCATTCTTTCCTTTTGCTTGTTTCAGCTCAACCCAGAGCCATCCAGCAAGCACAAATATATATATGTTGTTTAAAATTGTTGACAAAGAAATAAGGGAATTTCTGATATAGCTATTTCGAGTTTCTTAACTCTCTTCAGTCAGACTCACCCTTCTGGGATTCGAACCTGGGCAGTCTGCATGCTAAGCAGATGCTTTAACCTATTGAGCCACAAGTTCTCTCCCGCTTTGTCAGTAGTCAGGGAGTAAGGATATGTGTCAAGTGTTTTTTATTTTTTTTTAGATTGCACCCTGTAAACCCAAATATGGGAGGAAGGAATCATTCTTTCCTTTTGCTTGTTTCAGCTCAACCCAGAGCCATCCAGCAAGCACAAATATATATATGTTGTTTAAAATTGTTGACAAAGAAATAAGGGAATTTCTGATATAGCTATTTCGAGTTTCTTAACTCTCTTCAGTCAGACTCACCCTTCTGGGATTCGAACCTGGGCAGTCTGCATGCTAAGCAGATGCTTTAACCTATTGAGCCACAAGTTCTCTCCCGCTTTGTCAGTAGTCAGGGAGTAAGGATATGTGTCAAGTGTTTTTTATTTTTTTAGATTGCACCCTGTAAACCCAAATATGGGAGGAAGGAATCATTCTTTCCTTTTGCTTGTTTCAGCTCAACCCCGAGCCATCCAGCAAGCACAAATATATATATGTTGTTTAAAATTGTTGACAAAGAAATAAGGGAATTTCTGATATAGCTATTTCGAGTTTCTTAACTCTCTTCAGTCAGACTCACCCTTCTGGGATTCGAACCTGGGCAGTCTGCATGCTAAGCAGATGCTTTAACCTATTGAGCCACAAGTTCTCTCCCGCTTTGTCAGTAGTCAGGGAGTAAGGATATGTGTCAAGTGTTTTTTATTTTTTTAGATTGCACCCTGTAAACCCAAATATGGGAGGAAGGAATCATTCTTTCCTTTTGCTTGTTTCAGCTCAACCCAGAGCCATCCAGCAAGCACAAATATATATATGTTGTTTAAAATTGTTGACAAAGAAATAAGGGAATTTCTGATATAGCTATTTCGAGTTTCTTAACTCTCTTCAGTCAGACTCACCCTTCTGGGATTCGAACCTGGGCAGTCTGCATGCTAAGCAGATGCTTTAACCTATTGAGCCACAAGTTCTCTCCCGCTTTGTCAGTAGTCAGGGAGTAAGGATATGTGTCAAGTGTTTTTTATTTTTTTAGATTGCACCCTGTAAACCCAAATATGGGAGGAAGGAATCATTCTTTCCTTTTGCTTGTTTCAGCTCAACCCAGAGCCATCCAGCAAGCACAAATATATATATGTTGTTTAAAATTGTTGACAAAGAATGATTCCTTCCTCCCATATTTGGGTTTACAGGGTGCAATCTAAAAAAAAAATAAAAAACACTTGACACATATCCTTACTCCCTGACTACTGACAAAGCGGGAGAGAACTTGTGGCTCAATAGGTTAAAGCATCTGCTTAGCATGCAGACTGCCCAGGTTCGAATCCCAGAAGGGTGAGTCTGACTGAAGAGAGTTAAGAAACTCGAAATAGCTATATCAGAAATTCCCTTATTTCTTTGTCAACAATATATATATATATATATACATACATATATCAATCAGCTTCTTGAACTTCTCCATGCACAATTCCAACAATGAGGAAATGAACAAAATAATAATGAAAATCAGAGTTAATTCTGCCATTCAATTTATTCCCTCAAGGGCTAACTAAGAAAATCACTACTTCCCATCAAGGTAACTTTAAAAAGCATAGAACCATATGCTGAGAAGCATAGATTGTTAGGGTTGTTTTTTTTTTTTGTTTTTTTTTGTCTTTCCATCCCTCCCTGTCATACAGTGTAAAAAAACAAAGGTTGGCTTTGCCTGGCCAGAGAAGGATGCAGTCTCATTTTTCCAGGAAGCAAGACGTAAAAGCAAGAACTGGACAGCAGCAAAACTATTTGTAGTATTGTCCCTTGGGGAAAGTCCCACACCATTGCCAGCAGCAAATGTCTTAGACTGTTGCAAATCATTCTTAGGTTATCTCTTCCTGGGGCAAATGGGAAGGAGTCTCTGTGTGTGTGTGTGTGTGTGTGTGTGTGTGTGTGTGTGTGTGTGTGTGTGTGTGTGTCAGAGACAGAAAGAGAAAGAGGGGAAGATAAAGCCCTGAAAACCGTTTTACTTTCTCTATCCAGTTTTTCAAACATTCCTTCTCCCATAAGTACAGGAGCTTTGATATAAATTCCCTTATCAAAAAAAAATCCATTTAAATTCCTATTTTCTTTGGTTCTAGGCTCATATCTTTTTCTGAAGATGAAATAATTTCAATAAATAAAATATTTTTTGGGGAAAGAGCCAGCTAGCTCATCCTAAAGGAAGTTGTGGGTGTCTTCCCTTCTCTGTCTTTCTTGCTTTTTGGCATTGTTTTAGAGGTTTTTGGGGGGGAGGGTTGGGTCCTGTTCTAATTTTTCTATTGATTCTGCCATTTTTTAGGAGAAAATATTTGCATTTTCCAGTTTGATTACTTTTCTCTTTGAGAAAAAATAATAATAATTGAAATCCTGTTATTATCCTGCAGGAAGCAGACAAATATCCTGTTTTACTTTCTAATAAGGATTTAAAAAAAAAGCAGGGAAAGTATATATTCACCAATTGTTGAGGAGGAGGGACAGAGACACCAGGCACTATTAGAAATGTTGAGGAAGTGTTGCAGCTGGAGGCTGTGAAATGCTTATTAAAATGAATGTATGAATTCAGCACTTCCTAGTTTTACTTCTTTGACTCTGGAGTCACAAACCAGATTAGGTTGTGTTTTCCTTCACTTTCTTCTCTCCTACTAGCTGGCTAGCTGGATGTGAAGTTCACTAGTAGAACCAACATAATTATTACATGGAACATCTTTGAACTAGCAGCAGTTCCAGCTCCTGATGAGAGACATGCAAAACACGAGCTCTTAGATGAGAAGATGGGAACAGCCTGCTTGATTATGAAATGATTTAAGGACCGAGTTTCTTTGCATCAGATGCAACTGGTTCTTTGCTTGGGAAGGAGAACGAGGGGGATATTAATACATTTTTTATGTTTAAAGAACATGCGCCAATTCTTTTACCCCCTCCCCGTCACACACACAGAGACACAGAGAGAAGGCAGACACACGCATTTCTAAACAGCACTCTCGGCAGCCAGTGAAAAGTGTTCTGCTCAGCTTTGTTTTTTTGAAATGCCAGGAAAGGAGAGAAGAGAGACATATTATTGACACTCTAGAACTACAATATCTCGCCGCCACCAGCTTCTGAACTGGATGTTCCCCAAACCGACTAGACTAGAGCAAAAACTAACCAAGCGGTTTCATCCAAATCTATGCAGAGGAAGCTTTGCACCCGCTGATTCTGATATAAGTAGCTCTTCGTACTGCCAGAGATGTGAGGAAGCTCCCTCGCTTTCCCCCCTCCCCTTCCCCGCTAGAAGGGTCGGCAGAATCCGTGACCAAAGCTACCAGATCTGGGAAAGGGGAGTCGTGGGGACCGAGCAGGACATGGTGGAGATGAAGGGGAAGTTTCATGGGTTGGGTTGGTTTCCGCATTGGGAGTGTGGATCCTAGCGGGGGAAAGATCGTGCATTCGTCCGCTCAGCGCACAGGTCCCCCATTTGCAGCGTGATTTGCTTCGCGCGGAATCTCGCTCACCCATTTGCCATCTCACACCCTTCCTCTGGCTGCAGTTCCACTGCCACTCACCCTCTGGCCTCCAGCTGCTGCCCCATAGCGTCGCCCGACATTTCTCTCCTGCTCCCCCCCCCCGATCCTCACAAGGCTTCATTCTAAGGACCCACTCGGATCGATTCCCAGCAAGCAGTCAGCTGGGCAGGCTGTAACCGTTCCGAACCATTTCTGAACGCTCCGGGGTGGCGAATCGGAAGCGCAGTGACTGGATGCTTAGCTCTGGATTGCCACTGGGCCAGGATGCCACTCGAAACTGCGCCTTCGTGCACCCAAGGCTAGGACTGGCTCCGCAAAGGGACGAGCCAGCCAGCTACCAACGGCCAGAAGACGCCAAATGCAGCGCGAGAGAGGCATTCTCTCTTGCAAGGCGGGAGGAAGCAAGACGTGGGAAATGGTGTGGGGTCTAATTACCTCCGATCGCTAGTCGCTTGACTCCTGACACTAATTCGAGTCAAGCCCCACCGGGATTCCGCAGGCGCACTCCTCCGCTCTCTCTCTCTCTCTCTCTCTCTCTCTCTCTCTCTCTCTCTCTCTCTCTCTCTCTCTCTCTCTCTCTCTCTCTCTCTCTCTCTCTCCCTTTCCCCTGGCGAACGAGCCGGCTCCACGCGCGACGTCTGCCGGAGTGGTCGAAGGAGCAAGGCAGGCTCAACTTTTTATTACGGGAAGAGGAAAGGGAAGACGGATCGGGGAGCTGGACGATTCGGGTTCCCATTTCTCCTTCCAAACTTGCTCTGAATTGATCGCTTTCTTCTCCGCTCCTTTCTAATTCGCTCGCCCGCCTGGATTCTCTCCACCTTCCTCCCCCCTCCCCTCCCCTCCAACCCTCCCTTCTCCAACATTCCCTCAGCAGATGGATTTTTGCCACTGCGGCTCAGCAGAGGGTGTCAGATCTTTCGGAGTGCGCCAGGCTTGAAAGAGCACAACCGCCTAACAACTCCTGCCTTCGACGCGTGAAGGAGTGAGGAAGTGAGTAAATAAGAAGAAGAAGAGGAGGAGGAGGAAGAGGAAAAAGAAGAAGAAAGCGATGGAAAACGGGGAAAGGCGGAGAGCCGTTACGGAAAGACCGTAAGAGAGAGAGACCGAGAGGCGAGAGGGGGAGAGCGAACGCAAGGGAGGAAAAGCGGCGGACAGAGCGAAACCGCAGCGATTGCAGAATTTTTGCAGCGCCATTTGGTTCGGCAGCCCGACTGGGGCGTGATTTCAGCACCAAGGGGAACTGGACAGCACCCAAAGGGCTCCCCCCCCCTTTCCGGGCACCCGGCTACGACTACAGCGGCGGCGGCGGCGGCGGCGGCGACAGCGGAGGCCGGCTTCGCGCGCCCGAAAGGCAAGGTCAGTCCGCGAAGCCAAGCCATGCGCCCGGCCAGCAGTCTTCTCCCACCTCCGTCCCTCCAGCCCTGCCACCCTCCTGCAGATGCAGCGGCCTCTCCTGCCGATTCCTAGCGAGATCGTCCCTTAGCCGAGGCAGCCGGAGATCGACTTTGCTTGGGGGGGTGGGGGGTGGGGGGGTGAAAGAAGGAAAAGCCACTGAGGGGGGGAGTTGATGAAGCGGGGAGGGGAGGAATTCAACTTTTCTTCTTTTTCTTCTGCTTCCCCCTGCGTATCTGGAGACTTTGTGGATATATATCGCTGACTGGAGTCCGGACTGTTGCAGTGTTTGCAGTGGGGTGGGGGGGAGAGAGAAAGAGAGATAAAAAAAAAAAAGAGAGAGAGAGAGAGAGAGAAAGCAAGCCGGAACCTCTCAACCTCTCTGCCTCCCTGCATTCCTCTTTAGCCAAGACAACTGTTGTTGTTTTTTTTTTAATATATTCCTTTTCCTTTTTGCCTCCCCCCCCATCCCCACCCCCCCATTTTTGACGATGGTTCGGACATTCCGTGCCTGGAAGGAACTTGACTGGGCTCCAGCTTGAAAAGAAGCTTTTTCTTTTTCTTTTTGCCTTGTAGTTTTCCTGTCTGTTTCAGCTCGGGAATGACTGGCTGGGTGTAAAAATGCTGCTTTGGATTCTCTTGCTGGAGACGTCTCTTTGTTTGGCTGCCGGGAATGTTACGGGGGACGTTTGCAAAGAGAAGATCTGCTCGTGCCCCGAGATCGAAGGCGACTTGCACGTCGATTGCGAGAAGAAGGGCTTCACCAGCCTGCAACGTTTCTCGGCCCCCACTTCCCAGTTCTACCATTTGTTCCTGCACGGCAATTCCCTCACGCGTCTTTTCCCCAACGAGTTCGCTAACTTTTACAATGCGGTCAGCTTGCACATGGAAAACAACGCCTTGCACGAAATTGTGCCGGGAGCTTTCCTGGGGCTGCAGCTGGTGAAGAGGCTGCACATCAACAACAATAAGCTGAAATCTTTTCGCAAGCAGACTTTCCTGGGGCTGGATGATCTGGAATATCTCCAGGCTGACTTTAATTTATTGAGGGATATTGACCAAGGGGCCTTCCGGGACTTAAACAAGTTGGAGGTGCTGATTTTAAATGACAATCTGATCAGCATCTTACCTGCCAACGTGTTCCAATATGTGCCAATTACCCATTTGGATCTACGAGGTAACCGCCTGAAAACCTTGCCTTATGAAGATGTTTTAGAACAGATCCCCGGCATTGCTGAGATCCTGCTGGAGGACAACCCATGGGACTGTACCTGTGATCTACTCTCCTTGAAAGAATGGCTGGAGAACATCCCCAAGAATGCTTTGATTGGCCGGGTGATTTGTGAAGCTCCCACCCGTTTGCAAGGGAAGGATTTAAATGAGACAACTGAACAGGAGTTGTGCAGGAAAACCCGTGTGGACTCCAGCTTGGCAGCTCCCCCTGCAGAAGAGGAGACTTGTGATCCTGGCCCTATTCCCACTCCTTTTAAGATCCATGGCAAGGAAGATTCTGCTACAGCAGGTTCTGCCCCTCATGGGGGTACCAAGATCCCAGTCAATTGGCAGATCAAGTCCAGACCTACAGTCGCTAGCTCAATCCACACCATGAAAGGCAAGTCTTCCAGCAACACACCTTGCCCTGCCACGTGCACTTGCCACCAGATTCCTGGAGGCTTCAAGGTAAACTGCAATGATGGCAACATCAGCAGCCTGGTGGACCTGAAGCCTAAGCCATCCAATGTCCATGAACTCTTCCTGAGGGGCAACAAGATTCACACCATTCGCAAATCCCATTTTGTGGATTATCAGAAACTCAACCTATTGGACTTGGGCAACAACAACATTGCCACTATGGAAAACAATACTTTCAAAAATTTGCTGGAGCTGGTGTGGCTCTACATGGACAATAATTATTTAGACATACTATCTCGAGAGAAGTTCAATGGTTTGCAAAACCTAGAGTACCTAAATATGGAATTTAATGTCATCCAACTCATCATGCCAGGGACCTTTAATGCCATGCCTAAACTGAGAGTACTAATTTTGAATAACAATCTTCTGAGGTCTCTCCCAGTTGATGTTTTTGCTGGAGTCTCTCTCTCTAAGCTCAGCATCCACAACAATTACTTCCTTTATCTGCCAGTGGCAGGAGTGCTGGATCAACTCACCTCCATTACCCAAATAGATCTGCATGACAACCCCTGGGACTGCAAATGTCCAATTGTCCCTTTCAAACAGTGGGTTGAGATGCTGAGGCCAAAGGTGATGATGAGTGACTTAAGGTGTGAGACTCCAGAAGAGTTCTTTAAAGAGGACTTTGAATCTCTCTCCAATGAGGCCATTTGCCCTCAACTCAAAGTCATGCCCACTTTGACTTCCACCCATAAGAATAGCACTGGCTTGGCAGAGACTGGGACTCACTCTAATTCCTACTTAGAGACTAGTAGGGTCTCCATCTCGGTGCTGGTGCCTGGCCTTTTGTTGGTGTTTGTCACCTCTGCCTTCACCGTGGTTGGCATGCTTGTCTTCATCCTGAGGAACCGGAAACGCTCCAAAAGGAGGGACGCCAACTCTTCTGCCTCAGAGATCAACTCTTTACAGACAGTATGTGACTCCTCCTACTGGCACAATGGACCCTACAGTACAGATGGAGCCCATAGAGTGTATGACTGTGGTTCTCACTCCCTATCAGACTGAGACTGCAAAATTTAAAGTTAAAAATTTTACATCATGTATGGGCAATCAGTTCAACTTCAGCAGCTAGCAACCTCAACTTCCCTCCAGTGGTTCAAAGCTTTCTTTTCCTGATCTGTGCATCGCTGTCTCGTCCGCTGATGTGAATTGGACCACAGGAAGGGATGGGGCTTAGCCCACTTAAAGCTACCTTCTGGTGAAAAATACCTACCCGCTCACCAAACCTGGGCCAGCACTATGAGTGGAGGCCTGCCTTTTTATTATTATTGTTATTTTAATTTTTTTTAATTATTATGATTTGCCTAGCCTCGACCTGAGGTTGTGTAACTCTACACTGTATAACCAGTGGGGAAGAAATAAAAGATCCAATCAAAAGGCCAAGATTGGCTTCCTATTGCAGCAAGAGAAAGAGTGAATACGCTCTCCTGCAGGTTGATTTTATACGCTCTCCTGCAGGTTGAATTTATGGGCCCTATATGTGATGGGGAAGCAGAAGCTCTTGCTTGGGCCCTCCCCACTGAGAATAAGGCAGGAGAGTCCAGTTGCACGAAGGCATGAATGTATTGTAAATAAATAACTCTGATCTAGAACAAACCAACCCAAGTTGCTGCATGGTTCGCATGGATACAAAAACCACCCAGGGACGCTTTGGCCCCAAAAGGAAGCAGCGTCCAGTTCATCTCGTCCTCCCTCTTCCCTGATCAGTTCCAATCCTCCCTCTTCCCTGATCAGTTCCATCGTATCAAACTTTCTATATAAAGATACAGTATAATAAGAATAAAAAAAAGTGCCATTTCGCCATTATTTTTGTGTGATTGCTAGGCAGTAGAGATCATCCATTTACTGTGATAAAAGAAAAAAAAAACCAAGGAAAAATGTAAAGGTTTTATTTAAGACATGTTTGCATGGTTTATACTCTCCTGGGTTTAGGTTTTTTGCATTTTGGGTGGGGGAAATTTACTTTCATGGGGAATTTTTTTTTTCTCTTTGGGGAGGGAGGAGGGGATGAATTTGCTTCTAGTTATTTTCAAGCTTCTTTTGGAAACTGACCTCTCCAGAATCCCTTTCCATCTGAATGTAAAGCAAGTATCCTTGGGGTTTTCTCTGTTGATCAATCTGTTTAAAATATCTATTCCTTGGGTTTTGTCTTGTTTTGTTTTATATAAAAACATAACCAAACAAAACCAAACAAAACCAAGACCCCGGGAGCAGTTAAGCATGAGTAGTGAATGCCACTTGAATGCTTAAGATGCAGAGATGAATGAAAGAAGGTTTTTGTGCTCGTGTAAATCAGACTCTGAAAAATATATATATAAATATATAATTCTATCTGGAGAAAAAAAATGAGCTGAAGTGAAAAGAAAGCAAGCAAGACTTACTAATTCTATTCAAGGATTTTATAATGGCATATTTTTTCAGTATTAAAGTGAAAATGTTTTCAAGGCTCGGGTCATTCATTTTAATGCATGCCCCCCCTCCGTCATGTCACTTTTTAACTGCCATCGTGGGATTATTTCAGTTTAATTTATGCTGAGAATGGTGGTGGCGGTGGTGAAGTCTTTTATTTTTATTCCTTGTGATCTTGAAATCATGTTTCAGAAGTCGGTTGCTGCTCCTTTCCTCTCTTGCCCTGAATGCAGCACTGAAATCCTTTATTAATACTGGAAAATGCCTTTGGTGCCAAGACTGCTGTGGCTGCACACTGCAGATAAACTAGACAGCTGGATGGAAATTTGATTTAATCGACTAGGTCTTAGATCCCTCTGATTAATAGGAGGATCTGACTTCATTGGGCAGCAATTCTTTTGAGCGTGATGATTGACAAGTGAGAATACTGACGGTGGTAGGGCTTCTGTATCTCTGAAAGAGAGGGAGAGGGAAGGGGGGAGAGAGGGGGAGATGGGAGAAAGAGAGAGAGAGAGAGAGAGAGAGAGAGAGAGAGAGAGAGAGAGAGAGAGGAGGAAAAAACCCTCCCCCTCAAAAAATAATTAGCAATGGAATTTCCTAACCTCTCTGCCCCCTCCCTCTGAATTTATTTCGGGTTTGAAATAAATCCCTCTTGCTCCTGCTGTCCAACTTCAGTACCACCTCCTTTGATTTTCCTTGCACAGTAGGCTGGCCCTTAACTAGAGAATACATGCGGAGGCAGAGAGTACCCCACAAATCAATTCCAGCTTCAGAACTGAAATCCCAGGGGGAGAAATGAAGGATTTCAGTCACGTTGCTTCTGGCTTTCTTCAGGCAGAGAAATCCTTTTAAAGAGGAAAAGACCGGAATGGGCTAACTAAGCTCAACTTCAGAAAACAGACTGGGGTGGGTGGGTGGGGGAGGAGCCTGGGGTAACTAACCAAATAAATACATATATGAGGATGGAGTGTTTCCTTTTCTGCTCCAGGATAGGTGTTTAAGAGGAGAAAGAGAAGAAGGGAGAGGAAGGAATGACCAAATAAGGTACCCGAAACCAGTTGGCTAAAATTAAAAGGAAGCTGTAACATAAAAGGACCTTTGTGGAGATAGCAGTGTTATGTGACTCAAGCATCAGGAGATTTCCTAAACCTTGTCTTGGTATTTCAGTCTCTTGGTATAACATGATGATGATGGTGATGGTGATGGTGATGATACAATTCCCTGCTTCTCTGAACAAGCTATGGCTATTTAGAAAGACCTTTCATCATTCTTTTTCCCTTTACCCTCCCTGACCTTGTTTCAGTTATTTTTTTTCCCAACCAGAATATTATGTGAATAAAGTGAAGAAGGGAGAGAGAATAGTTATTTTAGCCCAAACTGTTTTCAATTTTAAAAGAAAATTCTGCTCAATCAATCAATTAGTTTTCAGGACCATTTAAGAACAAGCTTGTTTTATTTACAAGCTGCTTATAAATGTATGGCTGGTTAAATCTGTAAAGAACTGGCAGAAACTATCAAAACACAGAGATGTAGTTTATTCAGACTACTTTATGAACACAGATCCTATCTGAAATTTAACAAAATACCAATTGCTTTGCAGATTACAATAGTACTTGGTATTTCTTCAAAAAAATTCAAATGAATTAAATTTTATTTGGATATTTTCTTTTTTTAGTGACAAAATATAGACAATGATTTATTGTTGCCACAAGCATATATTTTAAGTAAAAGAAGTAAATGAAATCACTTTTACAAAGTGGGAAGTACAGAATGTATTGTTTTTTAAAGTTCTTTTACTTTTTAGAAGGCAACTTAGCTTTAACTGAAGCAGAATTAATGGGTCAGTAGCATGCAAAACAATATAAATATTGTTTCTATCATGTAAAGATTTCTATCATGTAAGGATCTTTGCATATCTGCTCAGTATATTCATGGATTTTTATACATTATGAAAAGAAATAGATACAAGGGATAATAGCAGTGAATGACTAATGTGGAGAAATATTTCAATTTATCTCAGTCTTATCTATTATTAAACTGCATAAATGTTTTATTCATCCTGACAAAATAGAACAGCTTCCATAATATTTATGCAACTGGAAGCATAAATGTTTTCACTGTTATGGTTTTATGTATGTAGCTATCAATACACATGCATCCTACTCCGTGTTTCAAATATTAAGAAACATTGTGTGCTATAAAAGTGTGTGCTGGTGAAGGATGCTGGTTCTGGTTGAATCAGCCTTCAATTCATCAAACTTAAAAGGGATTTCAATAATACCAGTATGATAGAGAAAAAAGAAAGATGGCTTATTTGTGTGTGTATAGCTTGAGACAGATCATTTGCTGGGAGGCCAGGATAAGTCAGAACTTGCTTTGCTGCTATGAGGACTATATGCTTGAATATATATGAGTATCTTACATGGTTATTTATTAGAAACTTGAACGGATTTTATATCATATCAGGCACTGGATAGAATAGAAAATGAATTAGATGCTGCCTTTTGAGAAACTATGGGCTATTAATTTTAAGGCAGGTTCACATCACTTCCTAAAGCAGTTCTTGGTTGTGAGTTGAAACAATATGACCGAAAGCAGTAAGATATAACTGAAAGCAGAGACAGATAAAACATGGAACTGGGTGAACTGCCAGAGCAGCACCTGCAATATTAATGTTTTATACAGGTAGTTCTTGACTTACAACAGTTCATTTAGTGACCATTCAGAGTTACAATGGCACTTATGACTGTTTTTCACACTTATGACTGTTGCAGTATCCCCATAGTCACATGATCAAAATCTAGACACTTGGCAACTGACTCATAGATATGACGGTTGCAGTGTCCAGGGTCATGTGATCACCTTTTGCCACCTTCTTTCAATGGGAAAGACAGAGTCACATAACAATGGTGTTACTAACTTAACAACAGCAGTAATTCACTTAAGAATGGTGTCATGAAAGGTCATAAAATAGGGCAAAATTCACTTAGCAACTTTCTCGCTTAGCAACAAAAGTTTTGGACTCAATTGTGATCGTAAGTCCAGGACTACCTGTATTCTGTTTAATATACAGGTAAATGTTTATTATAACATTCTTTTATATGTATGAGAGACAGAGTGAGTTAATCAGCTTTGTTCTAAAGCTTCTTTTGAAGTCCCCAAAAGAGCATTTTATCTCTTCAACCACCTCAGCAAAAATATCTCAGAACTCCTAACTAAACTGAACCTAGTTCTGTTCTTGTGCCTTTTGCCAAAACAAAACAAAAATCAAAACTATACTTCATTGTGTTGGAAAAACATCTTTGTGGTTTTTGATGACATTAACCTCATTTTGCATCAAGACTTCACCCATGTCAGGAAATAAAGTAAGAATTTGCGCTTTCAAATCAAAGTACAGGAAGATCAGTGTTCTCTCAGCATCTAAATACTAAGTGTGCCTTCACCCAAACAATGCCTGCAAAGATATTGCCATCTTTTAACTTCCTGAAACCCCAGACTAATTTTAGGGAATTTTTCCTTCTTTCCCATTATTGATAAATAAAGGGCCCTAAAAAGTTAAATATAGTGTTCAGTTACAATGTATTCCCCCTTTTCTGAGACTGTTATACTATTTTTTTGTTGTTTTTGTTTTTACAAATCTTGTCTAATTTTCAAAGATTTTACCTAATTTATTTGAACTGAGCTTCGATCACGTAGTTACTTCCTAATATAACCATTAAAATGTTCAAAGAGATTCCCACTTGTTTCAGATAGCAGTAACAGCTAAAATAACAGTGTCATATTTATATCTGGTCACAGGGAAGACCTAGTTGAGTTTATGTTTGGATATCATTTCAAGTCAAACCTTACTAGTATTTTTAGTTATCTTGGAGTATAAATTTAACTAGTGTAAAACAAATATTTCTAAGATAGCTTCAGCCTCTAGCATGGTATTGAATGAATGTTTATGCAAGTTGTTGGAATAGAGATACTTTGATATTATTGCAGCAAAGGAATTCTCAAGTTCCAATCATATCTCAAAATATGATTGGGCAAATATATATTTACAATCTCAGCATATTGCCCCCCCAGCAGTTAGGATACTCCTTTTACTAACCTCAGAAGGATAGAAAACTGGATCAACCTTGAGCCCACCAGTAAAGTCATAAATAACTTTCTTTTATATTGATATCAATATTGTATTGATATATGAGATGATAGTATCAGCAGTAGTGGCATTAAGCTGACTGCTCTCATCTGACTTGAGGTCAGATGCAAATCTAAGAGGTCATTTCAAATATTACCAGTGGTGGGATTCAAATATGTGAACAACCGGTTCTCTGTGTGGATACTGCTTCCGGAAGTCCATCCTCGGCCTGGGTAACAAAAAAATAGCTACCGGTTCTGCCAAAGTGGTGCGAACCAGCTGAATCCCATCACTTTAAATTAAATTAAATTTAATTTAATTAATCAAATTAAATTAAATCAAATTAAAACATTTGCTGTCTTTGTGTGCTTGTGTTTGTATGTTGATGAAGATTCTCAGTTAGCCAGATAAAGTCGTTTGGTAGTTGAGTCATGGCAACTGGACAGGCTGTGTCTGACGCCTCTATTGACGAAAGGATTTTCCACTTTAGTATAAATGGATTCTTTCACTCATCTCTGTGTTTACGTGTATGCATGTGTCACTATTGATCCCATTCAAGGTCAATACTTACTAAAATTAATCTGATTTCTTTGGACTTATGTATTGGGATAATTTTCTCAAAGTTTTAGGATTTACTTAATGAAATGAAATGTTTTGCCAACGGTAATTGTTTCTATACATAAAGTTGTTTGATTGTAGTAACTCAGGGACTGAATGTACAGTATAGAACATGAAACATAGAACATAGAATAAGACAGTTGCAAAGGACCTCAACGGTCTTCTAATCAAGTCCCATGCTTGAGCAGGAGACCCTATACCATTTCAGACAAATAGTTATCTAGTCTCTTTTTGAAAGCCTCCAGTGAAAGCCCACAATTTCTGAAGGCAAGCCATTCCATTGGTTGATGGCTTTCACAATTAGGAAATTTCTCCTTAGTTCTAGGTTGTTTCTCTCCTTGATTAGTTTCCAACCATTGTTTCTTGTCTTGCCTTTTGGTGCTTTGGAAAATAGTTTGACCTCTTCATCTTTGTAGCAGCTCCTCAAATATTGAAACAGTGCTATCATGTCATCCCTAGTCCTTCTTTTCATATAGTTTTCCCATCTACAGTATATAGCATTACCTATGAGAATGAATGGAAGCAAACAAGAGAGTTCAAAGGTTAAACAAATCAGGTTACATGAATTGATTAATATTAAAAAAACAACTGGAAATTATGTTGGTTCTATCATTACAAAGATCCAAGTTTAAAGAGCCACTTCAGCTTTTTTTTATTAGATTGTATTACTGCTTAAATTTATAAATTGGCATCAGTGCTGGTCTATGAGCCCTATGTACAGCTGCAGATATTTATGAATAGATGAAAGAATTAGTGCTGTTTTTGTATTAAAGAACATCAGCATGTCTGAAGATACTTCAGTTTGCAATGGTTTACTTGCACAGGCTCCCTGCTTGCTTATCTTATTTTTTTCCATTTTTGCAGTTTTTAGTCATTTCAGCTTCAATGAAAAATATTTATAGTGGATTTATCTTGCATCATCCCCCTCCATCCCCACCCCCCAATTTTCAGTGTTATACAATATGCTGCAGAGCAGTTACGTACATACTGTATACTCTGGTGATTTTTGCTCAAAGGGTATTATCTAGAGACACTAAAGCAGTGCCTTAGACTGGCCTGTATTACACATTGTTTGAAATAGCTCGTTGTTTCTCTTACCAAATGGATCAGATAAAAGTAAATGAAGGTGGGGATTATTAAGAAAGCAGTGTTTCTTTTCAATACCTGGCAGGCTAGTGTGAATTTTTTTGGTTGTCATATACCTGCCTTGTGTGCCTAAACTATAGTCTATTGTAGAGAAAATACCTAAATGTGGACTTAGAAACAGAGGATAGTCATTTATCCAGTTTCTTTAGTAAAAGTAGGGTGAAAGGTGAATTTAATTGATATTATAAATCTTCTATCTATCTATCTATCTATCTATCTATCTATCTATCTATCTATCTATCTATCTATCTATCTATCTATCTATTGATCTCTATAATTATTATATTCTGGACTTGGTGAGGAGCATAGTAATACCAATTTCACAAGCTGAAAAAGAGAAAAGAAATAGAGTGATTCATTTATATGGGATGGTTTAAAATTACATAGCTTCCAACTCAGTCTACTCTGATCACTGTATCTTATTCAAGACTTCTGTTAACCAAGTGTAATAAGAGGATGCTGTAGAAATATTGAAAATAATAATTATTATTATTCTATGTTTTCCAGGATTCATCTACCTTGCAGTCATTTTTAAAGCTAAATCTTATTAAAACAATTACAACAACATCTGTTAAATAAACATCTGTTAATCAGAACTAAAAATGCCAGTTCCAATGGGCAAATATAGAAAATCTTGAACGTATGTTTATGCACACACACACACACACACACACACACATGTCTTTGGTTCTTCGGGTTTTCTCCCACATAGAATTTGAAGTGTCTTGGCGACGTTTTGACGAAGTCCCATTCGTCATCTTCAGGCTGGTGCTTTTGGCTTCGTGCTTCTAGGAGCACTGAGGCCTATCTCTGAGACGTGAATGGATTATATCAGAATTTATCCTGATTAATTTCCTCCCTGATCAGTACTCCAGATACAATTTTAACTGTTTGCATGCACTGTCACCCTCACCCTGTTTTTGTCTTAAAATACTTAATGTAAACCCTTCTATAAATGGATAATTCTCCCTTTTCCTTTTATTGTTTGAATTATTGTGTGGAGACGAGGAAATTCCATTTGGAATTGTTGGAGGTTGAAATGTTCTGACAGTATGAGTGAGCATTTTATAATCATAGTAGAAAGGAGATTTATTTATAGGCAAGAAAATCAAAGTCTAACACCTAGATTGCTGCTTCCTACTGGAAGGATTGTCCATGAGCATGTATTCTGTCTGTGTGAAAGGAAATTACAGAAAGAAATGGCTACTGAATAGTAATTTCTTAGATAAAGAACAAGCAGAATTATATACAAAAAAGGGACACAAAAACAAACACAGAATTTAAGAAGAGACTGGATAGCCATCTGTCCAAAATGGTACAGGGTTTCCTGCCTGAGCAGGGGGTTGGATTCGATGACCTCCAAGGTCCCTTTCAACTTTATTATATTATTATTATTATTATTATTATTATTATTATTATTATTATTATTATTATTATTATTATTATTATTATTATTATTATTATTATTATTATTATTATTAACTGACCAAATGTCTTTAGGCACACAAGGATATTGTCTCAGTTACATAAACTCTCACATACAAACAACATGTACATACAAAAAATAAGGTAATATAATCCTAAAATACTAATATGAGAGGGTAGTAGAAAAAAATGAGAAGGATGATAGTAATACAGCCATACTACATGGGTAAATATTCTTGGATATAAGACAGTACTGTGGTAATTAGATGTTCAGCAGATGGCATGAGGGGAAAAAAAATGTCCCTGTGTCTAGTTGTTTTGGCATGCAATGCCCTGTAGTGGCATCCTGCAGGGAGAAGTTGAAACAGTTTATGTCCAGGATGTCTGTAGATATTTTATCAGCCCTCTTTCTGACCCATGGAGTATAGAGGTCCTCAATGGAAGGCAGGCTGGTTGCAACTGTTTTTTCTTCAATTCTACCGGTATCTATCCATTGGAGTCTGTATCTGTCCTGTTTGGTTGTTATACCAAACCAGACAGTTATAGAAATACAAATGACAGACTTAGTAATTCCTCTGTAGAGCTGTATCAGCAGTTCCTTGGTCAGTCTGAGCTTTCTGAGTTGATGCAGGAAGTACATTCTTTGTTCCTTTTTAATGATGTTTTTGATGTTAGGTGTCTATTGAAGTCCTATGAGATTATAGAACCCAGAGACTTGAAGGTCTCTACTGAGTTGTCTAATATTGTAAGGGGTAGAATGGGAGGACTACTCCTAAAATCCACTTTCATCTCTACAAACACTTAACGGTCTACCTATATCCTATTGCTCCATTGTAGTAACTACAGTAGTGGCCAAAATTGTGGAAACCTTTTGGGGAAAGTGTACAGTAGAAATGCCATCTTTGGTTAAGTTTTCACCAATTTTTCTTCTAATTTCTGTATAACTGTAGTCTTATTCACTTAATAATACTATTTTACATCGCTTTCTGGACAACCAGTGAACTCTTTGCACCATTACTTTAATTTTATTACATTTTACAAGCTCACTAAATGAAAAAAAAAAACACAAAAAACCCCAACCAACTTGATAGCGATCACATAATACACTGACAAATGTCCTCCTTTCAGCTTCAATACATGACATCAATAACTGAATCCTACTGTGATCTGATTGGCTCATTGCCAAAACAAGGTGACATCTGATTGGCTCTCTAAAAACTCATGCTCATTGGCTACAATCAGATGAAGGAGAGCTACCTGATATCAACCTAAGCAAGTTGTGCTTCCTTTTTCTGGTTGTTTGGCTATAACTTTTCATAGAATACAGTACAGATAATTGAACAAACTTTGTTGCATTACATTCTTGATTAAATTATCTTTCCATTTATATACAATTTTATGGTACAACTCCAAAAAACGTGGTGTATTTAGCCATCAAAACTCAAAAATACATTTTTCCCAAATGGTTTCCACAATTTTGGCCACTACTATATTCATTAGACATTGAAGAATCACACCATTGTATTTGAAGTGCCAACAAGAATGCAGTGTTAGATAATGGAAGGGTGTTGTCTTTGTTAATATGATTTGCAAAGAAGATGCTAACCTATCTTTTCTCTGGCACAAAGTATTTGAGATTCCTATTTGTTTTATATTTCTGGGAATGAGGAAAGAGTGGCATTGAGGTTTTTTTTAGTTCTGAAATGCTCTGTTTGCATTTACCAAAATGAATTACTGGACTGTTATTTTTTTTAAAAAAAACTTTAAACAGAATTAATTATGCTGGAACTGGATTTTAAGCAAATGGAGTGGTAAAGAGTGCTAAACAGAATGCTTCCAATTTTAAAAAAAATATTCATAGCCATCCATCTCTGACTGGCTGTTCTGTTTGATTTGTAATGAGTTATATAGATTTGCTACTAATTATTTCTCACATTGTTTTGCTGCTCTAGTATTCTTCCTCCACCCCACCTCACCCTTGTGGTCTGTGGAACCTTAAAGTACTATAATACTCAATGAATTTGATTTGACCTAGACAAAGTCAGAATCCAATTCAAGCTTGGCCTACTCTCTCTTCTTCTCTGAATTTAAGCCATTATTATTATTATTAATTATATCTAATTACCAAGGATTGATCTACATTTGAGATTGGATTGGGAAAAGAGCTACTGCTGGCATTAACTTTCATTTGAATTGTAGAAGAGAAATTAGTTCATTTCTCTATTACTTCCACATTGCTTTTCCTTCATTCCTGAAGTGTCTTTATATACTTCCCTTTCCCTTCCAGTCTCCTTTTCAATAGATTAGATCTTTTCAATTTAAATACTGTTACATAAGACAGCACTTATAGCCAATTAGCAATACATATGTACACATTGCAGAAAATACTTTTCAAAGAGGTCCATATGTCATGGGTGGTTTATTACTGAGGATAAACTCCATGGAAAATCTGGGCTTTTTGGTGTAATATGTTAAAAGCCTCAGTAAGACAGTGTCAAGGTTATAAAATTAATCTGTTTGCATAAAATACACTAAGGGTCTTCATTATATGAAATGCACTATTTGTCATTGCTCCTAGTACAAGTGAGTAAGCCAAAGAGAAATACTGAATATCAGAATACTTTTTTCCACCTACTGTAAGATGTTCAGATTAATTACTTTCTAGAGAGAAGTGTAATTCTCCATTGCATGGAATTTATGCAAGGAGCAATATTGAAATGATAGAAACCATATTACTGGCAGATAGCTTGACTTAATTTATGCTAAATATCATGTCTACAAGTCCTTTTCTCATGTTCCCACATGCTCAGTTATCTCTAAATACTTTGAAATGTTTGATGCAAAGATCTGTGTTGATCTGAATTTGATTATATAATGTTAAATTCTGAAGTAAGTAACTATGCATCCATCTGGATAAGCAACTTAGTATTTGAGTTTATTACTGGAGCTTTCCTTAATAACTATAGTCATCATTACAGTTCACTCCAGGTTAAACAAAGTGGCTACATGTAGGTTCCTGTATATGCTAATCTTCTACCAAGGAGCTTATTATATTTTGTGCCTCTTTTTTTTTAAAAAAAATCTTAAAAATCTTTTTAAAACTTTTTAATTAAAAAATAGGATATTGATTTGCAACATCATATTTATTTTCACATTGGAAAATACACTCAGAAGCATGTAAATATTGCCCATATTTTGCTTAAGCTGTTTCATAGGCAGTCAAATCCTTCGTTGGGAATGAGATAAGTAAGAATCCCCATGAGATATTATTTGTCTGAAGTGTAAAATGGAGCAAGAAGTAAAATTAATCTTCCTAGTGGTTAAAACCCCTGAGGATCTGGTGTAAATTTACACATGGTTGTTTGCTGATTAATAGATGCTTGTAAATATTTCAGAAGAGGGTTTCAACTTACCACAAATGGCCAGTGTCTTGGATAATGTATTCTCTTAAGGCCTGCTAACTCAGAAGACAGAATAGCAGATTGTAAGTATATAGAACTCTTCTACCTTTGATATATGGAATGGTTTGGCTCCTATCAGAGAGGCCAGGTCAATTTTTTATTACATAATTAGCTGACTAGGCAGATCAATAGTCAGTCTTCAAATACAGCAAACTTCAGTCAAGATACTGATTAAAATGTTGTCCTTTTTGCCGACTGTTTTTTTGTTGTTCAGCTTTTAATCAAAACATCACATCCCTCCTCTTCATATTAAGAGTTTCCTTGTCAGAGATACAGAATTCAGAAAATTTCCCACATGTGAAATGTACACGAAGAACTCTACAGACACATAACTTTGCAGCTCTCAATCAGAATTTAGATTTACGAAAATGTTCTGTCTGTCTGTCTGTAAGATAGAAATAGAAATTTCTGGCTTTCTATAAAACATGTCATCTACATACATTAAAATTGTACACTCTGCCCCTCCTGATAAAGGGGCAAAACAGCATTTTTGATAGGCACTTTGGGATATATATATTAACCAAAGGCAGTGTATCCTATTATTACTATTACTATTCAGATAGAACCATAAAAATCTAAACTATCAACAAAAAGAGAAGCAAATAAAAATGTATTTGAAAGATTTTCAGTAAACCATGTCAAATGCCTTTTCAGCATCTCTGAAGTAACAAAAAGAACATTTCATATGGCTAAAAGCATGATAATTTTAAATCCAGGCTGAGTAGAATGTACAATATATGTGGCTTAAAGGTGAAGATACTTACCTCCGACTCAGATGGTTGAGAGTTCTCCTAGGCAGTGGCAAAATGAAATATCTGCTGCAAACTCCATGTAGGCATCAGAAGGGCATCTAGTCAGTAAATGCTCAACTCCAGTCACTCCGGTTCTACCCTGAATTAAAGAATTAAAAGGTTGTAAAAAGAATATAAGAGATAGAGATTCTTCCATAATTATATATTTTACAAGGAAAATGATCTTTAAAATGCAGAGTGAATGCAGAGGGTGAAAAATCTAAGTGTCCTTAGAATTAAAAGAAAAAAAATAATTTGAAGGGGGAAAATCCCCTTTCATTTTTATACTTCCATTAACATACAGTAAATGTTTGTTAACAATCCACTAAAAAACCATCACGGACAGAAATCTACTCCAATTTCAGAAACTGAATTGTAACCATTCCTTAAAGCATTTAAATTTGTCTTTTGATAATTGCATTATTGTCATGCTAAAATGTTAATGGAAGATATTACATTAATTATTTTGTATTACATTTCTATCTATTGAAGTATATACATTTTACATGAAAAGCAGATTTAGAAGAAAAAAACTGCAAAAATAAAATAGGAGAAGGAAAAAAAAGACATACAAGAATGAGTAATCTGTAATCTTTTTCTATCATCAAGGACAGACAGATGTAATAACCAATTGTGTATTTAAGAGATAAATATAAATTTAATCGTTACTGTACAATATGTTTTTTTAAAAAAACTTTTCTTCTTCAATATGAACTTAGCTGATTAATTAGTTCATCAATTAGTATTTTACAGCCTCCACATGATTATATTTTCACTTTTTTTTGTTTGAAAACAGACATCTGACAACCTCATGAAATATTGAAGACCCATCTCTCCACCAACATTTCTTGCTGTCTTGAACATATTTTATATGTAATCTGGGGAAAAATGCAGAATATTAAGATTTTACTTTTACCTTTTACCTATTTAATTACTCAGATCACTCAGGTCTTTTGTAAAATGACATTTCTGATGGCAAATTTAAAGAGCTTCAAAATAGATGGCTGAGCTTATCAGCTCTATGAAGAAATCAAACTGGAATATGCAAACCACCTCAATATACACTTGACAACCTTTGGGCAAAGCCAGTGGTTTCCAAATTAAAACTTTCATTAAGTAAAATGACTTCTTTGGTTTCTTTCAGAGTTTCTTTCACATGTAAAGTGGCCTAGTGGAAGTGAAAATTTAGAGATATTTCTTTTTCCACCAGAAAATTTTTAACATCCTTTGATGAATTCTAAATGTACTCACTGATATCCTCAAGCTTTTAACTGAGCAATTCTATTTCTAGGCATATACAATGTGGTATCGATAATGTTAACAATGCCCTTAATTGCTTTTTCTGTCCTCTAGCATCCTGAGAATAGCTACCTTATCTTTCTAAAGAAAGATCTTTAGAATCTTTCATATCTTGTATCAGTCAAATTAACTATCCCATGGGAATCTCCAAATCTTTCCCAGGTATGTCTATCAAGGTTTGTGTGTCTGTTTCTCTTATTGTCTGCTTCTGCCTCTCTTTTTCATACTCATATGAGAATACAAATGCTGGTCATACTTTTATGATCACATATCTAGTGCTCTTCAAAAAGAACTTTCTACTCCAGGTATGTAATGGCTGAATGGCACTTTCAACATTATGTGGACCAATCCCTCTGTGGAAGCCAAGTGCCTTATCTGTCCTGAGCTTTGGTTATGAGAATAGTGCCATGGGAACATTGTTAGTGACCAGAAGGAAAGGGAGCATCTGTAGCAGCTGGTTTCCTGTCTCTACCTTCAGAGCCATCAGCACCATTGAACTATAACAGGAAAAGCAAGAAAACTCTTAGTTTTTTTTAAAAAAAGAACTTCAATCTGTGGGCCAGAAATGAGAGGATAACATCAGTAGCCTATGACCTTTAAAAAATAAATAACATGGTTAGAGGGATGCGAGAATTATCTCTGTTAACAAAGTTACTAGTTTTACTTTGTGAAAAACTTCGTCTTCTTAGAATGTTAGAATTTTAATGCACAGATCATGCTTATTCTAGAAGTTAAAATCCTAATGTATCTATAGGTAATTGTGTCTTAGATTTTCATTAAGAAAAAGGGAGAAAAACAGCAAAAAGACAGCCTTATATCTATTTCCCCCCCAAATTGTTCTATAGACTGTAATCACTCTTGTTTTGTAAAATGTGAAATTAATTTTTGGGGCATATGATGTAATCAGCAATGTAAGGCTTCAAAGAGTCAAATATCCTAGTTCTGGTCACCATGATGCCAAAAAAAAAAAAAAAATGCTGAGGCCCTAAAAAGAGTGCAGAGAACAGCAACAAAGATTGTAAGGGGTCCCCAGGGTAAACTCTATGATGAATGGCTAAGGGAAATAGGTTACGCATAGCCTAATGAAGAGAAACCTTAAGAAAAACCTTGGGAGAGACCTAATAGCCATCTTCCAGTACTTGAAGAGCTGTCACAGGGAAGAGATGGTTGATATTTTCCATAAGACTTGAGGGCAGGACAAGAAACAATGGGCAGAAGTTCATCAGAAGGAGATCCAGCCAGGAACTAATGAGGAATTTCCTGACAGTGAGATAATCGATCAGTGGAAAAGCTTGCCTTCTGGAGTTGTGAACAGTCTATGGAGGTTTTCAATGGAAGATTGGGCAACCTTTTGTCTGGGATGGTATAAAATCTCCTGCCTTGGGCAGGGAGTTGGGTTACAAGGTCTCCAAGGTCCCTTTCAGCCCTATGGTTTTATGATTGTATGATTATCTTCAAAGTATGTTTCTGTGTCCAATGGTAAACTTTAAAGTAGTGGTAGAATTTGTCTATTTGTTTGAGGGTAGTTTAACGTTGAAGGAAAATCAGTTTAAAAGGAAAAGGGAAAAAGAATCTATATGCCTGTACTGTGTAGGTTTCATATCTCTATGTCTTTTGCCTACATGTTGCTTGGGTGAGTTAGACTAAACAGCATCCAAAGCAAATAAGTCAGTGTATTATTCCTCACGTGAAGGCTTCTGAAGACCTTTAAAGGCAGGTCTATGCAATACAATAACTGGCTGGTGATGAATGACTGAGCCACTGTAATCAGGTCCTCTGTTCACAAGTAAGGCCACAACTGGTGGACCAGCCAAAGCTGGCAAAGAGCGCCCCCCCCAACTCTTCTTGAAATTGGTTGATCCAGCAGCAGCCATCATGGGCCAACTTCTTCAGGAACAACACAGCCCAGTTCATAGGCAAAACAGAGGCCACTAAGAACCTAACTGTGCAGACTTTTAACTCCACCTTTGAGTTTATTCTCTCCTATCCAGACCAGGATTAACAAATGAGTCAGACTGCATTATAGTGTTATTATGATCCAGGGGCATAAAATCTGATCTACCCCAGTTTTTTAGAATAACCAGTCAAGATTGCAAAGTCACATATTAATGCAGCAAGGCAGAAATAAATATTTCTGGTCTGTCTATGAAACATGTCATTTGCATATAGTAAGATGTTACACTCTGCCTTTCTCAATATAATTCTGTGCATTCAATATATCACATTATGCAGCCAGAATTTGATAATTTGATGTAATTTTGTTTCTACCTTTGCTGGAATTTTCTTCCTGCACTTGTTTTCAATTATATGTTCATGCACAATTTTTCTTCTGACACTCACAAGCACTAAAGGGAAGCACACATTAACTCTTTTTCCCAGTTCTCTGCCATTACAGTCAGTTTGTACATCTTTAAGGGCAATGCATACTGCTCTGTGTCAGTTGACTTATGTCATGTGTACAAGGATTCAGAACCAAAGAAATTATTAATTCTTTAAAACAGAAATTTGCCCTGTAATCAATAATTGGGAGACCTGGTTGATCTGGGTGGCATTTACATCTAATAAATAAATACCAAGATAAATAAATAAAAAAATGAGAACAAGGTTAAAAGAAATGGGACACAAATAGCACCACGGACCAACATAATCAAATAAAGTAGAATCTTGAAGATTAGTTGGCATATTAAGGTAATAAACAGTAATTCAAGTGAACCATAATTAGAACTCTTTGGTTGTTTTTTTTTTCATTTTAAGTTAAACTCCTAGCTTCATTTCTGGGACCAATTCTCTGTCAATGATCACATATAATGATATCATATGATTATGATTAGCTGTTCTTGTTGCTCTGAATGTTTTAGTTTAGGAAACAGATCTAATATTAATATATTTTATTCTATTAGGGTATGTGCATGCATGTGCAAACATTTTGAACATTGGCTGAAATGCAGCTCAGCTTGGCATAGTGAGATAGTGGTTTTTGCTTTTCCAGGATATTGGATAAGGTTTCAAGGCATACATCCAGCTTGGAACACATATAATCAACTGGAGGACGTCTGGGAAGATGTTTCTACCATATGGAGCTATTTAGTCAGAAGATCATGTGTTTTTGCAACCTGGATATGTGTCCACAAAATATTTCTTATTTCCATGCCATAGCTCTTGCTGGTTTTATTGGTTAATATTTTTTTCTGTTATTAAATGCCTTGCAACCACTACTCTCCTTATTAAAGGAGGTTCAATCCACTACCCCATTTATAATTCTAAATAGGATTGTTTTGTCATTCCAAGGGTCCTTTCCTCATTAACTCAACTCATACCCTCCTCTGTTGAAAGCACTTCCTTCTTTTTTAAATTATCCTGGGTTTTTACCTTTTTGCTTCTGTATCTCCCCCCCACCCTTTTTTGGGGGGGTTACCTTGAAGGTTGCCTTTCAAATACCACACATGGCATTCATTGTCCTCAATCGACCTCTTTCTTTTTATATTAACTTTTATCCTGTAGCATGAAGATGATGGTCCAGCAGCTATATTCAATTCTCTCCACCACTTTGAGCAGGACAAGATGGTCTTTATTATTAAGCAGATGAAACTCCTAACTTCTGTCTAGAGAAATAGCAAGATGATTAGCAATGGAAGATATTTTTGACCTTTTCTCCTCAATTATCCAGCACTTTCTTTCTGTTGTTGAATATATATTATATATACACATATACATATACGCTTAGCTGACGAACAACACCTAAAAACCGAACTACCCACTCTCACTAATGTACTAACATCCAACGGATTCCAAAGAAATAAGATTACCAACCTAATCCAAAAAGAAACCCCCACTAAAATCCAAGACAGAGAACAAGAAAATGGCAAAGCCCTCCTCCCATACATAAAAGGCACCACAGACAGAATCAGCAAGATCCTCCACAAACACATCATCAAGACAGCATTCTGCACAAACAGAAAAATATCCACCATCCTAAGAAACCCCAAAGACAAAATTGAGTTAGAAAATCAAGGAGTATATGAAATCCCATGCCCCACTCGCCCCACCACATACATTGGACAAACCAACAGAAGAATAAGTGCACGCATTGAAGAACACAAGAAATCAGTCAAAAAAGAGGAACCAACTTCTTCCCTGGTCCAACACCTTAAAGCCACAGGACATGAAATTGACTTTAAAAAGACCAGAACTATTGCCAAAACTGAACACTTTAATAACAGAATAATCAGAGAAGCCATCGAGATAGAAAAACGCCCACAGAGCATGAATAAACAAGATGATACCTCCCGTCTACCAGCCCTTTGGAAACCTGCCCTTATTGACAAATGAGTCCCTAACACAAAGAATGACACCAGACCCACACTCACAAAAACCACACAGGATGTCACCACCACACATCCATGCAAAAAGCAAACCCAAACCCACACCGATGATGAACCATGACCACAAACCAGAAGCCAGACTACAACTGCATCATTAGCCTCTTTAAACCCCTCCAATCCATACATGAAGCAAACTGACACCCACCATGAAGATGAGGCACGACCACGAACGCGAAGCCAAACAACAGCAAGGCAGCTCACCATCTCAAATCCCCCTGCAACTCAGACTAACCTGAGCACAATAACCCCCCACCCAAACAGAACTCTCCCCCATCCAATCAGAGCACAGCCAACCCCCATCCAATCAGAGCACAGCCAAGCCCCTAACCAATCAGAACATACCTCCACCCAATCAGAACACAGCCAAACTCCCACCCAATCAGTTCATACCCCCACTGGCAGTTAAAAGGAAGAAACAGCTACAATTACACATTGCTCCTAGAAGCATGAAGCCGAAAACACCAGCCTGAAGATGACAAATGGGACTTTGTTGAAATGTCGTCAAGACACTTCCAATTTTACGTGGAAGAAAACCCAAATAACCAAAGACCTATATAGATATACATACACACACACACACACACACACACACACACATGTAGTACACACACACACACACACACATATATATATATGTAGTACACACACATATAAACATACACACATATATACATACACACATATATATATATATATAGTTTGTGTATGTGTATCTATATGTGTATAGAGATAGATATACACATACACATAAACATGTGCATATGCATATATATATGTGCGTGTGTGTGTATGTATACATATATATGTATATGTATATACACACATACACATACAAACATATATATATATATATATATATATATTGCTTCTAGCAGCAATGTGTGATTGCAACTGTTTCTTCCTTTTAACTGCCAGTGGGGAGATCTCTAATCCCCCTGTAACTCAGACTAACCTGAGCACAACTAAGCCCCCACCCAAACAGAACACTCCCCCAGCCAATCAGAGCACAGCCAACCCCTCATCCAATCAGAGCACAGCCAACCCCCTAACCAATCAGAACACACCTCCACCCAATCAGAACACAGCCGAGCTCCCAGCCAATCAGTTCAAACCCCCACTGGCAGTTAAAAGGAAGAAACAGTTGCAATCACACATTGCTGCTAGAAGCACGAAGCCGAAAGCACCAGCCTGAAGATGACGAATGTGACTTTGTCGAAACGTTGCCAAGACACTTCAAATTCTACGTGGGAGAAAACCTGAAGAACCAAAGACCTACATATATGTGTGTGTGTGTGTGTGTGTGTGTGTGTGTATACATACACACACACACACATATATATACATACACATGCTTATGTGTATGTGTATATCTATATGTATACATATAGATACACAAACAATGTACTGAATTCCATATATTTGACTGCTATTTTTTATTGTTTGAGGGCTTAATCATATCATCAAGTTATAAACTACCTTCTGTCTATGGAATGGGAAGAAACATCATGTTCTACTTTATTTCAGGAAGAAGAAATATTTTGGGTGAATGAAGGACAGCAGCATAACTGGCAATTTAGAAGATAGATTGTAACACTGCTAGTATGTTGTTCCATGTTTCATTGCCAACTGCTGTTGATTATATGCCAATTATCAATAATCAAATTCTTTGCAGTGTAAATGCTATTTCATTCCTTAATACTGAATAACCCAAATATATATGGAATTGGGAGAAAACATTTTAGTATCTCTGAGATATATATTTTTGCATATTTGCAAATACTGAATATATACAGTACAGTTTATATGATTTTAGACAGCACCTCATTTTTTTTCAAGCAAGTTTGCAGTTATTGGAAAGGAAGAAAGCCTGCTTATGGTGCAGTGGAAAAAAGAGTATGTTTTTTTTTCTCATTGCCCTGAATATTTTCTAAAGCATTTGTTGATTTTGAATTATTTGAATCTCCTATAGACCTAATGGTATATGACATTATACTGGATTTTTCTAATCCAGTTAAAATATAGTTCCAACCAACTGATCTAATAAGAGGGCTACATATCATTCTGATTTCTTTATATCCATCAAGTTCCTGGACATGCTAATATGTTGTTACATAAATTATAAGTTTTGGGATAAACAGAGCAGACAGTGATAAACATCCTTTAATTCTGCTAGTTGTTCCTGACTATAGGGGGCAGTGCTCATCTCCATTTCAAGGCCATTGAAATGTTCGAAGACATTTCCATGGTCATGTGGCCAGCATAATGTCACAGAGTACTTCTAAACTGCTTGGTTGGCAGGGGCTGTGGTGAGGACACCCCATTGTATGGCAGCTGACAAGCCCAGTGTCTTAACTACTAAGCCACCATTCCACCCCAACACATTCCAAGTATGTTGGACTATAATTGTCACCATCCCCAAATAAATTGCCAGGTAGCATTCCTATTTGGAGAAACAACTCTTTGATAGCATGTTATTATACTGTTCTTTTTTGAAGTATGTAATAAAAGTCAATGGGATAAAAAAAAGGAAGAGATTACCTGATTGGGTTTCTCTCTTCTCTCCCTCTCTGTTCATTTTTTAATCTATTTCTAATACTGTAGCCCATTGTGCAAAACAAATCCTGAATAATGAATGATGTCTTCCTTGTAAAATCGTCCAGTCAGTGTTTTGCTGATACATGCCAGTGCTTGAATTATAGGGAGAATGGAAGAACTCTTCATAAAAATTGTAAATCCTATCTCTTATTTTTTCCTCCTCATCAATGTTTAGTTAAAGTGTCTCCACCTTCCAGCTTTCAAAAAAATCCAGGCCTTCTCTCAGATTCATAAAGCCTAAATACTGCAGTTAGCAATCTAAAATCCTCAATAATCATCAGATTCTGTCATGTTTTGCCCATGAAAGTTTATCTGCAACCAATTAGATGTTCCTTGCCAGATTCTCCTCTTGCTAATCTGGGTTTATATGTAGTCCTAATTACAAATGTACAATAAATTCAAATGGCTCTCATTCTTTATTCTCACTTATTGAGACAAATTCAAACTCTTTGAACTTAGAACTGTGAATAAGATAAATTGCCCAAGTGCCTATGTACTATGACAAATCAGAGAATGATAAATTTGCTATAGCCTTATGGATTGTTAATATTTGTTGAAGCAATCAGAGATCTAGAATACTTTACTGCTAATAGCATTGCAAAGAAATTCTATGCTGAATTGTAGAAAAATGAATCTGAGATTTTTTTAGCTTTCTGTGGATCAATAATAGACTAACACTAGTAAAATAAAGTTAGGTTTCCTAGTTCCTTGATATACATTTACTTGGATGCTTTAGAAAGTGATGGTGCAAAGATCAAATCACAATTTAATGCTAAGGGCGTAACATTGCTACTAGGCTGAACATGACTCCTGTAGACATCTATAACAACAACATGGATGTAATTTGCATTCTACACAGCCTTAAGAAAAAGAAAAAAGAAAATGCATCCCTGTCTGGTGTAGAAGATGTGAAATTTTCTGGCAATATCTCACTGAACTTATAACTCGGTTCAATCCTACTTAGTCTCTGAGACTGGATAGGATGTGTAGTCCCCTGACATAATTTTACATTTTACCTGGATATGTAAAATATTAAATCTGAGCAAGTGTTGCCAAAGAAGAAGAAAAATCCATGCTGTTGAGGATGTAGTAAAATGGATTGGTTTTATAACAGTCCATCATCCCTAACTGTTGCTGTCTCTGTTGGGTAGCAAAGTAACCAGCTGGCAAAAAGAACTGTGTTTAAATTGTTAAAGAAATTAACATCATTTTCTTTTCAAATATTATAATTGACAGGAAAAGAAGCTCTTTTGTCTCTAGCTCTTAAACACAGAATCGCTTCAGCCTTTTTAAACTCTCTCTTGCAAACTGTCGAAATATGAATGCTATTCATTGAGACTAAAAAGAAAGTTTGTTTCTGTGTCTAAGTGGGTATGTTAAAATTTATTTTAAAAAGTTTTAAAAGAATTAATGCAACTCAATATATTTTGGAAGCATGCCATGCAAGATGAGATTTTGGTTTATACAGGATTACCAGATTTTACAAAAGGCTGAATTGTGCTTTTTCAAACTCAGTGACTTGAATTGAAAGGATAAAAGGATTAGAATAAATGGAAAACACGAACTTTGGGAACTTATTTTCAGGCCAATCTGCTGTAAATGCTAACTCCAAATAATAGACTCTTCTTTTCTCTCAAGAGGAAACAAGTTTGTTTGAACACATGCTAAATCTGAAATATTTAGGGATTTTAATTTTAAGACATCCCATCATGACTGTTCATACTCCAGGATACTTTTTGATGCTCATTTCACTAGGGCTATATATCTGGATGTGATTAATTTGACTGATTTCATATTTGGATTGAAAGAAAAAACAAGAACCACTAGATAACAGCACAGAGCTGTGGAAAATTCTACTTGCTGTCAGCTACCACAGGCCATACATTACTGACATTTTTAGATTATTTTGATAGATAATCTTTATTGTCATTTTTTTACTGTGGGCACAATGACACACATTACAAATGAAATTTTGTTATTTACTCTCAAAGTGTACACATACATAACACACATTTAAACATACCATATGCAACATATGTATATAGACCCACATCCTTACATATAAGTAACATATAAATATTAATCACTGCCCATCTTGAATACATAATGGAAGGAGGAAGCTTTAGAGTTCACATGGTTAATACTGTATGGAGCAAAATTGTGACTGAATATTTAGTTTTGCATAAACTAAATATGGTTTTTATTGAGCTCCCATCTATGAACATATAATTTCGCTGAGATGCATAGGTAAAAATCCTAGGTTAAATTTATGTTTACTCAAAGAAAGACATTTTTTTAAACTTTTCTTGTGATTTTATTTATTTGTAGTTTTTTTTTAAAAAAAATAAAATGATTGAGTATCTTCTTTATTAGAAAAGTGTCAGCCAGTTTATCTTAAATGCATAAAGTTCAGCAATCTTCTAAAGTAAAGTCTTTCAAATGTTTCAGAAGAGAAGAAAGAAATAAGAATCCCTTTACTGACAATGTCAATGTTGACATTGATTGGGCAGCATTGTGTTCACGCAGCTCCATTAAAGTAAATAGAATAAGAATGAGAAGCTCACAAAGCATGTCATGCACACATTAGATATTATATATCTGCAAGGAGCAATTGTCAGTTGAACAAGGACTTCTGTTCATAAACTCACACTTCTTCCTTTGAGGATTGAATCTGTAAGCTCTGTAGAAATTCGTCTTATTTAAATTTTATGGACAGAAAAAAAAAAAGGACAAGTGCTTTCTGTTTTCTGTCTGCTTGCACTTACCAGCATGGAATAAAATGAGGGAAGTGGGAAGTGTTTGTGTCTGCTTAGGAAATGGCTTATAGTGTATTACATGAGGAGAAAGAGGAGGAGAAGTTGACTTTTGGTTGTTTGTCTGAGGAATAATCCTTTATATCTTACAAAGAGCATCTTAAATATAAACAGTGCTATATATATATATATATATATATTTAAAATTGTTAACAAAGAAATAAGGGATTTCTGAGATAGCTATTTCGAGTTATTTAACTCTCTTCAGTCAGAACTCACCCTTTCCAGGTTCGAATCCCGGAAAGGGTGAGTTCTGACTGAACAGAGTTAAATAACTCGAAATAGCTATCTCAGAAATCCCTTATTTCTTTGTTAACAATTTTAAAAACATATATATATATTTGTGCTTGCAGATGGCTCTGGGTTGAGCTGAAAAAAGCAAAGGAAAGAATGATTTCTTCCTCCCATATTTGGGTTTACAGGGTGCAATCTAAAAAATAACCACTTCACACACACACAAACACACACACACACACACACACATTTATATATATATATATATATATATATATATATATATATATATATATATATATATATATATATATATATATATATATATATATATATATATATATATATATATATATATATATATATATATATATATATATATATATATATATATATATATATATATATATATATATATATATATGTAGGTCTTTGGTTCTTTGGGTTTTCTCCCACATAGAATTTGAAGTGTCTTGGCGACGTTTCGACGAAGTCTAATTCGTCATCTTCAGGCTGGTGCTTTCGGCTTCTGCTTCTAGGAGCAATGTGAGATTTTAGTTGTTTCTTCCTTTTAACTGCCAGTGGGGGTTTGAACTGATTGGCTGGGAGCTCAGCTGTGTTCTGATTGGGTGGAGGTGTGTTCTGATTGATTAGGGGCTTGGCTGTGCTCTGATTGGATGGGGGGTTGGCTGTGCTCTGATTGGCTGGGGGAGTGTTCTGTTTGGGTGGGGGCTTTGTTGTGCTCAGGTTAGTCAGTGTTACAAGGGGATTAGAGATGGTGGACTGTATAGCTGTTTGGCTTTGCGTTTGTGGTCGTGCCTCATCTTCATGGATGGTGTCAGTTTGCTTCGTGTATGGATTGGAGGGGTTTAAGGTGGCTAATGATGCAGCTGTGGTCTGGCTTCTGGTTTGTGGTCGTGCCTCCTCATCAGTGTGGGTTTGGGTTTGCTTTTTGCCTGGATGTGTGGTGGTGACATCCTGTGTGGTTTTTGTGAGTGTAGGTCTGGTGTCACTTCCCGTGCTATGGACACATCTGTCAATAAGGGCGGGTTTCCAAATGGCTGGTAGGCGGGAGGTATCATCTGACTAACCTGAGCACAACAAAGCCCCCACCCAAACAGAACACTCCCCCAGCCAATCAGAGCACAGCCAATCAGAGCACAGCCAAGCCCCTAACCAATCAGAATACACCTCCACCCAATCAGAACACAGCTGAGCTCCCAGCCAATCAGTTCAAACCCCCACTGGCAGTTAAAAGGAAGAAACAGCTAAAATATCACATTGCTCCTAGAAGCAGAAGCCGAAAGCACCAGCCTAAAGATGATGAATGAGACTTCGTCGAAACGTCACCAAGACCCTTCAAATTCTATGTGGGAGAAACCTGAAGAACATATATATGTCATGTCATACATGTCACACATGTCATACAACCCGCCTTGCCTATCCTATAAGGTTTCATCCAAAAAAGGTGCCAGAATTCAATTCTGGGCATTCTATGACAAAAAAAGCCTGAATATAAGTAAGGAAGGTGTTGTAAAACTCTTTGGAGCTTTTAGGGCAGGGGTAGGCATTGCTGGCTCAGGAATTCTGGGAGTTGAAGTCCACAAGTCATAAAAGAGCCAAGGTTGTCTACCCCTGTTTTAGGGTAATAGGGTTTGGACACATGATACCACTTTCATTTCCCACTTTCTCCAAACTATTCATTTCTGTGACCTTGGGACACTAATAGACATCAGCATGGGGTCTGCATTTTTCCAGCTGAACAACTAAAGAGGGATTTTGGAAGAGATAGAAATCCCCTTATCCCATATACAGAAAGGGGAAAATGAACTCAGACCGTACCCCTTTGTTATTCAATATATGCTGCATGCTTTTCATGGAAAACAAATTCATACTGAAGGCAGCAAACTCTGCAACCAAAGTAGTAAGTTGCAGTTCAGGACTCCTATTTGTATCTGTACCTGTGCACGAGTGGACTGATTTGAGCTCAGAGGCTGGAAGGTAGAGTGAGGCAGAAGTTCTCCGCATGCTGCTTAAATTAAAAAGAAAAATCAGGCCAAACAGATTTTTGTTCATTATATAAACAGGGATTGTGAAACTGATTAGAAAGGAGTAGGAGGAGCGAGGTTAAAGTTGTCTGTGAAATCTCTTAAATAGTTTGAAATTATTGAACATTTCTATTGGTTAGGGCAAGGGTCCTCAACATTGGCAATTTTAAGACTTGTGGAGTTCAGCTCCCAGAATTCCGCAGCCAGCTTTGCTTTGCTGGCTGAGGAATTCTGGGAGTTGAAGCCCACAAGTCTTAGAGATGCCAAGGTTGAGCACCCCTGGGTTAGGGAGAAGGCAGAGCATAAAAGCAGCATTCGACTCATTGGCTGAATATGGCCTCTGTAGATTGCACCACACACATTTGGTGACAAAATGGCTGAATTTCAGCAGTGCTGTTTGTTCATATTTTTTTTGAAAAATATTTTATTGGTTTTATAATTTTAACAATAAGTACTTAAAGCACACCGTAGTGGTTGGGTAAGCAAAGATTTCCAAAATAAAAACACACATAAACAGTTCAACTTAGTACATTCACTTTAATCTTTCTATTTCCCTCAAAAGAAACATATAAATTTAATGTATTCCATTTCTATCATAAATTTCTTTTACTACTAAACCTATTTTAAAACTTTATCAATTTCAATTACCATAGTCAAATATTATTTTATATCAACAAATTAACGTTTCAAATATCTCTTCCACGTTTATTCAAACTCTTATCCTCTCTCAACCCACTTTTTGTCTTCAATCTTAATTATTTCTTCTTCTACTAATAAATAACTTATATATATATATTCCCTTAATAAAGCCCATTTTTATTGCTTATGAAGATCTTTGAATTAATTCATTTCAATTCGTTATGTAAAGTCCAAATTCCATCCAATTAATTATCATAACTTATCAAATCATATTACTATACACAAAATCTCTTAATTAGTTAAGTTTCACTCTAAATTTAAATTTCATATTTCCATATCCGACAAGTTTCGACAAAACAATGAAACATCATCAAACTAAATTGAGCATACATATCTATAATTGCCATTTTCATACTTCTAAATCTAAATCATTATCCTTAAAACAATCCGTGTATCCAACATTGCCTAAATTTCTATTACTACTAATCCTGTTTTAAGAGTTTATCCATATGTTTATATTTCTATATATGTATATGTATCTATATTATTATTTTTTTCTCGTTAATATAATTCATAAAACCCATTTTTATTGGTTATAGTGATCTATGACTTAATTCATTTCAATTCATTACACAGACTCCAAACTCCTTCCAATTAATTATCATACCTTATCAAATCATATAACTATACACAAAAATCTCTTAATTAATTAAGTTTGACTCCAAATTTAACTTTCATATTTCCATATCAGACAAATTTCCATATATCAATGAAAAATCATCAAATTAAATTAAACACACATTCTCCTTATCCTTAAACCACTCCAAGGCACCAATATTGCCTTTTAATCCATTAAACAATTCTGAGTCAATTTTCACAGTTCTAAAGCTAAATCATTATCCTTAAAACAATCCATAAAACCAGTATTGCCTTTTAATCCATTAAACAATTTTAGATTTCTGTTTGAATCTACTTCTGGGTTTTCTTCTATAGTAAACAGGCTTCCATAGTAGCGCTTCCTTTTCAACCAGTATATCCATTTTTATTAATTGTAAAATTCTTTGAAAGAATATAAATCTTTCCCTCTGCAGTAGAAATCTTTCTGTGTACTTCTTGGAGTGTTGTTGCTTTATAGTTTGAGATCTTAGTCCTTGATTCTCTAAGTTGCAGATGAAAAGGTTGTCAAGCAAGATAGGTTCCTCTTCTGTCTCTGTAAATTCCTCTTCTGATATATTTTAATTTATATCATAGTCAAATGTAGCCTGGGCAACAATTTGCAGAGGTGTAGTAGACTCTCTAAGTCTTGATTCTAAAGTACAGTTTTTTATTGTAGCACAAATGTCAACAGTGGCCTCATAGATCTTTTCCAATATGAGTACATAGTTCAATTGTAGCTGAGTCTCCATATTAGATGATAATACTTAAAATACAATCTCTTTTGTGAAGGCTATATTTAACATAAACAACATCCACCTCCACAGCTTCCACAGGTGCACAGCTTATCATTCCAAAAATATTTAAAGTTCAGTGTTCCATCTTTAACTTACAGTCTCAAACTTTTGCCACTAGATGTCCTCAGTAAGTTAAAGTTAATGAGTTAAAGTTAAAAAAGAAAAAACAATCCATTCCGTTCCTTTTTTTTTGTCCTTTAAAATGTAATATATAGGGGAAAAATACAGTTCTTACCAAGAGAGAGGAAAGAAAAAAGCCTTTTCCAACTTTTTTCTTCTTTTTTTCTTTGTATATCCACAAAATATAAATGTAGAAATAAAGTATAGTCTGTTTCAATATTTTAAAAAATGCCTTTTCCCCCAAACATAGCAGAAGCCACTTTTCCAAGCCAAGGAAGTAATTCTGAAAGTTCTTGTAGGTATTCAAATAATCAAAGGATAGAAAGGAAAGTTGCAAAGTTCTCACCCGAGCTCACCACAGGGGCATTCACAGCTTAGATGTTTTTTGACTTATGGTCTAAAGCGACTAGGCGATCGGCCATTTTACTGGCCAATCTTCTTCTCCGTCGGCCCTTTGGAATTTCGTCCAAGCAGCTGGAGGAGCCACCGCTCCTCCGCCGTTGGATCGCAACCTCCTCGTCAGAAGTCGCACCCTCCAGGGTGACTTTGGATCCGTATAAGGGTCCACGACGGAGGGATATCTAGTCAGCGAGGAAAGAAGTCTCCCCGCCCGACTAGCAATGCTGCGAACCAGAACCGGAAGACCATCTGTTCATTTTAATAGAGGAATGCATTCAGTTGCCTTCTGACATCCCTTTCCATGAATGCCACCCCTTTAAAAAAAACCACCAAATATATAGACTGAAAAATATAATCAGAATCAAATATTGCATTAGATTTTTTTAATATAAAAAGGCTGTATTACAGCTCACTACCAAAGTGGTTTTCTCCTTAATTCATAAAAGATATATGAATATGTGCAAAAAGATACAGGAATTAAATGACATATCATTATTTCATTTAATTCATAAGGACAAAGAGAATTTGCCATGTCACTTCAGTCCGATTGCTTTATGATGATATATAAGTAGGAGAAAAAGTAATCATATATTAAATATAGCTGTCCAATTTGCATAGATAACACTCAGTGTAATGCAGCAGTTAAGGCAACAGTTTAGAAACCAGGAGTCTGGGAGTTCTAGTCCTATTTTAGGCACTAATCCAGCTGGATATGACCTTGGAGCAGTCATTGTCTCTCAGCCATAGGAGGAAGGCAATATCAACACTTTTATGAAAATCTTGCTAAGAAAACTTCAGGGACTAGTCCATGTAGGTCCCAGAAGACAACAGTAGCTTAATGCACAACAACAACAACAACAACAATATTCATACAAATGGTGAAACTCCATCATGCAACCATACCAAATACTTTAAAACCAAGCTGAAATTAAGTCAGAATGTTTCCTCTGTGTTTTTCTCTTTTTGTGTTCATGTGTGGAAATGTGATTAATTGTGACAATCCATTTTTGAGATGTTGAGACAATGAACATTATGGTAGTCACATATCTATCATGGGAAGCATCCACGACATAAATATTCATCTTTGTATTTCAGATAAGTCTTAATTATATTTCCCCTTCTCATTCTGTACCATTTTTTTCCCCTAGAGTCAGGGATCATCAACTATCTCTGTGAACCTAAAACTAGTTCAAAACTATCTTGAGATATTTATGGGTTTAAGATTGCATTTTTTAGAAAAAAAGTTGGTTAGGCTAGCAGAAGCACCTCTGATATTAGATGCATCTGATATTGTGAAACTGATATCACAGTGATTAACCAATCTCATCTTCTCTGAACTTTAGGAGTTCATTAGCAAGCAATGGCTGACAATGATTGAGCAAGATTGATTTCAGTGACAACTTTAAAATTTAAAGCAAAACTTTGACATAGAGGGATGAATGGAGACATTCTACAAAAGAAGGGGTTTAGTGCCAGAGGCTAGCTTTGCATTTATAAAGAGAAGAAGTTGTAGAATGTTAGTTGCCAAGAAGAAAAATAATACTGAGGGAAGGGAAACCCAGAGAGAAATGCTAATACGAATTTAATGCTGCTTGGCAGTATTTCAGTATGAGTCAGTATTTCATGTCTGCCAGAGAACTGCATTAATGATATTTTTCCTAACTTAACTTGCACTAAATGCAACAATCTTACCGTGTGTTCACTACATACATGTACATGTTAGTTGGGTGCAATTTGAAAAGGATAAAAACAAACCAGCAAGGTGCATCATATATACTTGCTATCTTGGATTAATGAGGATAATGATTAATGGCACTTATCTATGGCACCATTTCCATTCACCAATCCCATCAAAGACAGTTGTTTAATTGTCTTCCTGCTGACCTTGGAATCCTGAGAACAGGTAAGATATTTAATGCTCTCTACCAATGATCAATAGAAGAGTGCAAAAAAAATAATTCAGTTGATGCTTTAGGACAGTAGCTTGTTGACTAACAAAATCCTCTTACGTCTACTCCAGAAAGAAAGGAGAAAAAATAAAATATTTCTCCCCACATATTCCCAGTCCTTGATCCTCTAAGTCAGGGGTGTCAAACTCAATTTCATTGAGGGCTGCATCAGCATTGCAGTTGCCCTTGGGGGCTGGGTGGGTGTGACCAGAGTGGGTGAGGCCTACTGGGTGGGCGTGAATGGAGTGGGTGTGGCCTATTGGTGGGCATGGGCAGCTCTACATTGTTCATGTCAATGGTGCCTGTGGGCCTGGACAGGAGTGGGACAGATCTGAGGGTCTCTGGCAGAAGGGGGTGGGACCAGGGCAAGTTCCAAGGCATGGTCCACTGGAGGAGCCTCACTGTTCCTCTCAGGCCATGGGGAGGCTGGATGGTGGTGCGGGCTGCCTGGAGCCCTGGGCAGCAGAGGTCGAATGCCCAGCCTGGCCTTCGAGCACCTGTGGCACCAAGCCTAGCCCCAATGCCCCCAGCTGCACTTACCTCCTCCTCAAGGCTGCTGCTGCTGTGCTTGCTGTCCTTAGTCAGGTTGTTCATGATGGGTACCAGGGCAAAGTCAGAGGGAGACTGAATGCATTTCAGCATGGATGGCCACCACAGAATTGTACATTGGCTCCTGGCCGGCTGGCCTAGGCCAGGGCCAAGGCAGTGGGGACCATTTCCTCACTGTTTCCAGGATGGCTTCGCAGACCACATGAAACCCCCCCCCCCCGGGCTTTGTGTTTGACATGTCTGCTCTAAGTGCATTTATCTATTTGTTTGAAAAACAAACAGAACATTCTGAGCTACTTGTATAAAGAGAAAGTTTTTTGGGGTTTCAGATATCATTCCATATAAATTCCTATTGAAAGCTGCACTGTTGGCCACGTACTTTACTTAGAAGGTTTTACTATGGTTGTAAATGTTTGCATAGCCTTTCCATGTATGCTCATACATGGGATTGGGGAAGATAGAGATAAAGTAATGGCTATCTAAAGTCCAGAATTTGAATGGTGGGTGAAGCCAAGATTCAGGGCTCATTGGATATCAGCAGAGAAAACTGGGCAATTTTGCAAGGATTATGACAATGAGTATAAATTGACTGGAAGGGATTAAGGTTGGTGTCATTTTTAAGATTGCCTAGGAAATCTATTGGACACCTCTGAGCTGAGTTGATGGGGAGCAGAGTAAGTTAAGAGTTACTGTGAAAGATAAAAAGGTCCATTCTGCACCCTTGAAGAATTTCAACATCATAAATTGCAAAATGGATGCAGACTGAATCTAGAAGAGAATGACTGGAACCCCAGAAGGCAAAATTGTATGGTGCTGATAGAAAACAATACAAATCATATATCTGTGGTGGTTCTGAAAATAGTTCATTATTAAAGGGCAACAATTCTTCAACTTCTTCAATGACAGACTTTTCAGAGATCTTCATGGAGTGAACTGGAGACTTCATCACACAAGGAAAGTATTAGACCACTGAGCACATTTTCTTTTAAAAAGTTTTCTTTAGTTTCATTTTATTGTAAAGAGATACTTTCTATCACAAGCATGAAGAAATAAGAGAAACAAAAAGGAATAAATAGAGGTTTACATATTTTATAAAACTGAGAAGAAATTTCAATGTAACGTTATAGTAACACTATAATTTTAATTACTTTATCAAAACATTTTGATAATTATTCATTATCATTCATTAATTGGCAAAATAGTCAATATAGTAAGAATCATCAATCGGAATGCAACTCCTACAAAATTTAAAATATCTATCCTTATGACAAAGGAACAAGATTGGATATTTTAAAGCCTTATTTTAATAGAAGCCAGAATTTTGTTATAGTACAAGTGCATCTGCAGAATTACAGTAACACTGATTAATTGATATCAGACATTATTAAAATGCAGTTATTTTTTGACATTCATGCATACGTCTATAACTTTGCATTCTATAGAAAGAATTATGTGTGATTTCCATATCAAGAATAAAACTTCCTGTTAAACATTACTATATACTAATATAGGAAGGTGGTCACCCTCCTATATTTATAGGAGCTTATGCATACACAACCAGTAGTTAAATTAATGAAGAATTTTATTTTATTCTGGACACTACATTATGATATCTATAACAATAATGTAACGTGAACTAATACTATGAGAATGTGTAAATACAATTTATAAAGCCAGTATGTGTTTCTATGTATGCACAGGATAGCATAACAAATATATGAAATCAACTCTTATCTCCTTCCTCCCAAGTTTCTTTTCCTCCCTTTTTTTGCTTTTTCTTATAATTTTTTCTTTCCTTATCTTATATATGGATCCTATTATTTGCTATTGATGTTTCTCTTCAGATAAATTCCAAGTGATTATTTGTATCTCATTCTTTTAATTTGATATCCTGATCCTGAACCTTACTGCTATATCTGTTCTCTTATTTATTTTTAAAGAATTTTTGGGGTGGGAAAGTCTAAGTTCATTATTATTATATAATTTCAATTTATATTGTGTTTCGCAATTGTAATGCCTGAAAAATTATTTTTTTTCCCTGTATCACAATAGCTAATAGCTCAAATGCCTGTAAGAATAAGGAAAGAGAAAAGAAGCAACTTTGTCACTTTTTGTTATAATACTTTTTTTTCTGATAAAATTCTATTTAGCGTTATCTTGGCTTCTTGCTTAGTATAATATACTTTTAAGTATACCTGTAAGAAAATTCAAGCCACAATTCATCTTCTTCAAAATCATGATTATGAAAGGCCATTACACATTTATCTTAACTTGTCTCAATGTAATAAAATAAAATAAAATAGCAATTTTTTTTGAAAAAAATATCAGTAGCATTTAAAATATATATTTAATGCTGTCTCTCATGTATCTGTTCAGGTCAAACCGATTCTGATCTGGACGTATTAGATCAGTTAAGTAGACTTTTAACCATTTTCAAGTAAAACTCTAAAAGTTCCCTGCAATCAATAAAAAGATAGGCCCACTGTATATTATTATTATTATTATTATTATTATTATTATTATTATTATTATTATTATTATTATTATTATTATTATTATTATTATTATTATTATTATTATTTAATTTCTATGCTGCCCTATTCCGGAGAACTCAGGGCGGCTCACAACATGATAGAAATTATAATAAAATACATAAATATAAAAACCCTTAGTTAAAAAAGAAACCAATCATTCCACAAACATACACACAAACATACACTGGCTAGGGGCAAGGTGTTAGCTGCCCCAGGCCTGCCGGCAAAAGTATGTTTTAAGCAATTTACGAAAGGCGGAGAGGGTGGGGGCGACACGGATCTCTGGGGTAAGTTGGTTCCAGAGGGCCGGGGCCGCAACAGAGAAGGCTCTTCCCCTAGGCCCCGCCAGGCGACACTGTCTGGCTGACGGGACCTGGAGAAGGCCCACTCTGTGGGCCCTAACCGGCCGCTGGGATTCATGAGGCAGCAGATGGTCCCGTAAATAACCTGGTCCGATGCCATGTAGGGCTTTATAGGTCATAACCAACACTTTGAATTGGGTTCGGAGACCAATTGGCAGCCAATGCAGCTCGTGGAGTGATGCCGAAATGTGGGCATTTCTAGGCAAGCCCAACACTGCTCGCGCAGCTGCATTCTGCATTACCTGAAGTCTCCGAACATTTTTCAAAGGTAGCCCCATGTAGAGAGCATTGCAGTAGTTGAGCCTCGAGGTGATAAGGGCATGAGTGACTGTGAGAAGAGACTCCCGGTCCAAATAGGGTCGCAACTGGTGCACCAGGCGAACCTGGGCAAATGTCCTCTTCGCCACAGCCGAAAGATGATGTTCCAAATTTAGCTGTGGATCGAGGAGGATGCCCAAGTTGCGGACCTTCTCCGAGGGGGTCAAAAGCTCCCCCCCCAGGCTAATGGATGGTGATGGCGAACCTTTTAGAGACCAAGTGCCCAAACTGCAACCCAAAACCCACTTACGTATCGTTGGGTGCTGGGTGGGCATGGCCTATTGGGTGGGCATGATCCATTGGGTGGGCGTGGCTGTGGTGGTAATGGCAGACTGGGTGGGATTAAAAAGTTAAATCAATCAATTCCAACTTTGGAGAGCTTTTTTTCCTGTGAGAAGTTGAAATTGATTGATTGATTGATTGATTGAACCGTTTGTTTGTTTTTTGCACATGGGGTGGAGGCCTAAAACGAAAAGGTTTTATAAAACCCAGTTGAAGGCCTAGGACTGGGGCAATGGTGCGCGTGCCCACAGAGAGAGCTCTGCATGCCACCTGTGGCACACGTGCCATAGGTTTGCTACCATGGATATAGGATCATTTCTCATTTGTAAATCAAAGAGATAAAAGCCTCTTGCCAGCATGGCAGAAGTACTTGATCTGTATCTCATTCTTACCTAAATTAATGCTCTCATTAAGATCTCTTTTAAAATCTTTGCATAAAATCTTCAGTTTTATGGGAAGTATTCAATTTTATGTTTTTCCCATTGCTTCTTTCGTTCCATCTTCTGCCTTTTGTTGATTTGTATATCATGAGATCTATCTTCTCTATTCAAGAATTCTTAGATCTTCTCCACACCTGATGTCTATTTGCCTAATAGTTAAGGCACAAAGCTACAAATCAAGAGACTGTGAGTTCTAGTCCTGCCTTAGGCATGAAAGCCAGCTGGGGTAGCTTTTTTCAAAGTTGAATATTTGTAAAATTAATAAAGCAGGATAAAAAAAATCTATAAATAAGGTAAAACAAATCAGCTCATCAGCTCTTCTGGAGTGGAAACTATCCAAAATTAAAGTAATACTTCTTTTCTGATGTTCTTTTTACAACTGATAAGTCAACACTTTTTAAAATATTTCTCAAAATATTTATTTTTGCCAGAATCCATACTTTCATAAGTTTCATTTACTTTCATTAAATGAAAGTGAATGTCAATCGCTTTAATCTATGCTTTAAATTAAACATAAATTCTCCTTATGTCTTAATTGTAATTGCTTCAATTCATTCATCATTCATTATTTTGTTCTTATACAATTTTCTTTCTATTTGCTGTCAAAGACACAAACAATTGCTCTGTTAGAATCACATTCTGTGAATAGAAGTAGCATCAGCTGTTTAATTGGTTTGAAAATTATTTGACTCATGTTGATACTTCCATTTAAAATTTTCCTGCAATAATAGTAGTCTATTCAATCTCCACCCATTTGAAATAGGCTAAGGTTCCTCTGTACAATCTTATAGTAATTTGGTTATAATCTCTGTGTAACAAGAGTTCATGTTTCGATGCTGAGTTGTGGTCGTGCAATGGTTAAAATGCATTATTGAAGGCTAATTATGCTGACTGCCAGCAGTTCGATTCTCACTGGCTCAAGGTTGACTCAGCCTTCCATCTTTCCGAGATTGGTAAAATGAGGACCCAGATTGTTGGGGGCAATATGTTGACTCTGGAAACTGCTTAAAGACAGCTGTAAAATGCTATGAAGCAGTACATAAGTCTAAGTGCTATTTCTATTGCTATACAGTAAGTCTAATTATAATGAGTTGAACACATCCAAAACATATCTAAGCTGTATATTCCTTGGACAACAAAAGTGCCTAACAAGCAAATACTGGAGTGTATAACACCAGACTATCACTGGAAGGCAAAATCACAAAACCGTGTCTCACTTATTTTGGCCATGTCATACAGGGGAATTCATTGAAGAAAGCAATTATGTTTGGAAGAGTTAGCAGGCTGCCAAAGAACACAATGGCTGGACACCATCAAAGCTGACATCAGCCAGAGCATAGAACTCCTCCTCCTCCTCCTCCTCCTCCCCCTCCTCCCCCCCTCCTCCTCCTCCATAAAAATACTGCTGTCTACCTTTTTTTCTCCAGGATTAACATTGTTTTAAGTGTATCTCCCCAATTTTGGAGATTTTCAGTTTGTGATGGGTTCTGAGGTTTTGTGAATATGCATTATGCCCATTTAATGAACAAAATGCATATTGCTACTAATTTATATGATCAAAATACAGATATATTACAGGTTTATTTCACTAAATTGGTTAATTCTAAACCTTCAACTCAAAAGGTATACATACTGTTTACACAGTCAAAGTGTAAGTCAACAGAACATTTTAGAAAGGTTAAAGCAGGGTTTAAACAAAGCTGAGTAACATTCCTTTTATTGTGATTGCCCAATTGATATATATCAAACAAGATGGAATTCTTAGTTAATGTGTCCAAAGCACATAGTCTCACAGAAGCTGCGGATTTTTAATAAAACTGTAGATTGAAGGAATACATCAAATGATTTAACATTTTCTCAATTTAATAAGGTAGATACCAATGTAAAAAGTAATAGTATAGTTATCTTCTTGATATGCAGGCTTTCTTCATCTTTTTTCCCCTCAAGGTTGGAAAACTCATAAAACACCACAGTGAACTCATAATCTGATCCAGATCACAAAGAAATACAGTTGAAAAAAATAGAAGCAGGAATTGTCCCTACTATGCAAGAGGGTGGAGGGGGAGAAACCACAGAGAAACTTATACAAGAATACTTGAAAATTTAGTCATAGCTGCTAAAATGTATATAACATCCTACTAAGAGAGAGAGAGAGAGAGAGAGAGAGAGAGAGAGAGAGAGAGAGAGAGAGAGAGAGAGAGAGAGAGAGAGAGGCTCAATAGAATCTGGCATATTAGATTTATTTTAAAGTTAACATAATTGTATTATGTAGTGTTTTTGTCTAGAAGCTCAGTGCAACTCCTAGCAATTTGCATGACAATCTCCCTGCATTTTGTCCACACAATAGCAACCATCGGGGTATTTTGGACTGACAGAATGCAACTACTCAAAGTCACTCAGTGAGTATCATGTTTGAGGGTGATCTTGAAGACTTGGAATCCCCAAAACTTTTAACCAGTACATCACACTGACCTTTAATGTCAAGTAAAAGTGCTTTTTCAGGAGGCAACTAGACTTATGTGTCTCCACCTAAAGAAATTATTCTGAATGCATCTACTTATGAAGTTCCTTTAGTAACACTGTTAAAATTATTTAAACCAAATAGTCAAGTTCACATGAACAGAGTAATAAACAGAGAAGATTCAACATGCCTAAGTGAGGAGAATTTAGGTAAGACACTCAAAATGAATAGAGCTGATGAATGGAGAAAAAAATATTTTCTCTAAATTAATGCCTAAAAGGTATATGGCTTATATAGGTAAAATAGGACTCTATCCTATAGGATCTATAGTTCTGGAATATTTGCAGGAATGGGGCAATTGTCTAATGTATTCCACATTCTGTCAATTTTTCCACATATAAATAAGAAGAGAATATAAAATATAGAATAAGACAGATGGCAACAATTAGTGGTATTTTTGATTAAATATATGAACCTTATATGAATGTCAGGTAGTCCTCAACTTACAAGTACAATGGAGTCAAACATTTCTATTGCTAAATAAAATGTTAGTTAAGTTAATTTTGCCCCATTTTATGACTTTTCCTGCTACAGTTGTTAAGTGAATCACTGCAGTTATTAAGTTAGTAAGAGCAGTGGTTAGAATGCAGTATTGCAGGCTAATTCAGCTGGTTGACAGGGATTCAATCCTCACTGGCTCAAGGTTGACTCAGCCTCCCATTCTTGCAAGTCTGGTAAAATGAGGACCAAGATCATTGGGGGCAACATGCTGACTCTCTAAACTGGTTAGAGAGGGCTATAAACCACTATGTAGCTGTATATAAGTCTAAGTGCTATTGTCATGGTTCTGACAGACAGAGACAAATAAAACAGAACTCCGACGCTTGGAAATTCCTCAAAAATCATGTTTATTAGTTACAAAGTATCGGCACATCAAAAGTGAAACCAAGTCTGAATACACAAGTAACAATACCCAATTACCAAGTATAACGTCCCACCCACAAAACCTATGCAAGCAGTTACATTCCCCAATATATTCGTTTGGTGGGCTTTCTTATACAACGCCCAGTCCCTGATTGCGGGAGCAGTAGATGACCTTGGTTCCCATGGGACAAAAGATTATTTTGATTAACGAAGCACCTGGGCAACCCTCTCCCTCCAATCCATGTGGCAACTTAGAATGAGAAGAAAAAATGGCTGCAGCCATGCTCATTGTAGAGTTGACAGCTATTGCTAGTAACATAGTTGTTAAAGAACTCTGGCTTCTCCATTGATTTTGTTTGTCAGAAGGACCCAAAAGGTGATCACATGACCTCAGAACACTGCAATCATCATAAACATGAGTCAGTTGTCAAGTGTCCCAATTTTGATCATGTGGCCATGGGATGCTGCAATGGTTGTAAGTGTGAAAAACTGTCATAAGTCCTTTTTTCAATGATGTTGCAACTTTAAAGGCTCACTAAATGAACTATTGTAAGTCAAGGACTACCTGATATACCCTCAGCCATCTAGTCCTGTGGCACTTCTAGGATATCTGCCTAGTGACCCCAACATTTCAAGACTGGTGAATATCTTTGAAATTTTGAGAACGAGAATGAACCTTCCATAAATGTTACCATGGAGAAATGGTTTTGCCTCATTTCCAAAGTGTTTCTTACCATCGTTTTTTTTTCTCTTCTGCCCAGATGTTTCTATTACCTTTGCATAGCTTTATGTTTTCTTTTGTTTTCAGGATGGTAAACTTTCAAACAAAGGGATGCAAATAGCAATTGCTTTATTTTCTGAGAAAACTAATGACATTTATTTAAGCCTTAGAGGCATGAAAAGAAAACAAAAATTTCCAACAATTATTTCCAATAGAGTAGTGAGGCAAGGTGGATGATATTTGCAAATAATGTCTGCTGGATTCTATGGACTTTTTTTTTATTGTACCATACTGGTATTTCTTATCTCTTATCCACCTTAACCTCCGCTGCCTACTTTAAAAACTAACTGGTGCATTTTATATTTTCAAGCACATACAGGCAGGCTTTGCAAAATGAATGTTTATTAATGTCAAGAATTTTAAATGGTGTCTTGTTAACAAAATACAAAATGAATAAGGTCCTGAATCACCAGAAAGGAGAGGGAAATATAGCAAATATAGATAACAAGATGAATATAGTTTGCACAAAATAGATCACATCCAGTTACAAGTCAGGATACTGGCTGGCTGTCCTTTGTGATGATATATGCAATCATGAATTTAGTAACCTGGATCAATGAGTTGAAATGAAATCCAATTAAACTGAATATGGGATGTATTTAGAACCAACCATCTGTTAAATAGGTAGCCGATTCTGAATGAATTCCAGAAAATGGGACCCTTAGCAGAGAACTTCTAAAACAGAAGTGGGCAATTAATTTTTCCAAGGGATCATATAAGAAACTAGGACTGTAGTGGAGGGCTACTTCCACTGCCTTGCCATCCCATTGCCTTTCCCACTGATGTGCTGCCACACCAATGCTCTGTGGCTGACACCACCAAAGCCACCAATACCCTCCCCCCTACTGATGCTGCTGACATCATGGGTCAGACAAAAACAGCCAAAGGGCTTTTTGTGGCCCACAGGCCATAAAATGCCCAGGTCTGTTCTAAAACAATAGGTATAGGTCAGTGGTGGCAAACCTATGGCATGCATGCCAGAGGCGGCACTTGGAGCCCTTTCTGTGGGCACACACACCGTCGCTCCAGCCCTGCCTCCTCCCATGCCCCCCTCCTCACCAGCAGCCCCCACAGAGGAGAGTCACCCCCGGGCACAGGCCACATGAAGCAGCACAGCCAAGGACATGGTAGCCGGCAGCAGGGACAAGATTCCATCTCTGTGCCCCATTGCATGCAGATGATGCTGTGGGGCATGGGCGGAGGGCGTAGCCAACATGGCACTGCTGGGCTGCCTGGGTGATCTGTGGCGGGCTGTGGAGGTGGTAGGTGACCCAGCGGGCAGAGCGGAGCGGGGACATGGGTTGGGGGGAAGTTTTTGGGCACTCGGTTTCTAAAAGGTTCGCTATCACTGGTATAGGTAAATCAATGCATTCCTACACATCATTGTCAGATATAAGAAGTATCATTCCAAAGTAACTGTGGTTGGGATTACAATATATGTATCTTTCAACATATTACTGCTAGTTTTGCATATGACCAGCATATAAATCCATTTACAAAAAAATTATATAGCCATATTCTTCAAAGCATATTTATCTCCAAATGCATATTGTGATCAGTTTTTATCCAGATTGTGTATCTTCTTAATCGGTATTATGAAACTGAAAAAAAGAAAAAATAATGGAAAAATAATGACAGATATACATTAAAAAATACATCATACTCTTTCTCTAAAGTTAACACTAATCTACATTATCCCTATGATCAGATATAATTCTATTCAACATTATCTTGTTTTTTTCTTGACTTTTCCTTTCCCCCCTCAAACCCTTTTTACTTGCTCATTACTCTTTACTTGTTTTTTTTAATATAATAAAGTTACATTAAAAAAAGAAGAATGATGAAAACAGTGAAATTACATTCCTATTCGAATACTGGGAAGATGATTTAGGTTCGTTTAAAATTGATTTCACAAAGTTTGGACGCTCTCAAATTTTCCTAAAAATAATATGCACAATTACAGTTATACAATTGTTAATGGAATCAATGAGCACATAGCGCTCCTTTGAGTGCTTAACCAGCAGTGATAACATCCTTTCTTATAAGCCCACATCAACAAACCTGCAAGATAGGATACACTGAGAGAGATTAGCTCAAAATGATCCTGCAAACTATGGCAGTTTTGTTGGTCACATTAACCACTGTCCTACATTGTTATTACATCATTTTCTAAATTAAGAATAAGATAGCCCCTTATCAGGTGTTAGTAGCATGAAAATGGCTTCATGGGAATACCAGGTGATCTGGCTCACTTGAAGCCTAAACTAAAAAGACAATACTAATAATATTTGGTTGCATAGAAGTGACAAGACTATGTGAATGCTGTGGCAAGGAGATTCCAGCAATCACCACATATCTCCTTTGTGCAAGTAATGAATAGAACTGATTTCCCAAGATGAGTCATAACAAATAACAAAAATTAAAATGACATAGATGTCTCATTTCAGGGCTACAACTAAATAGTAGGCCCATCTCATCTTTTGTAAAGCCCATAAGAAGGAGGCCTTGGCTATCAATTCTTTGGATGTAATACACAACACTGCTGAAAAATTGAGTTGACTGGAAACTGTTGTTGTTTTTTCTTGTTCCTGTTGATACTCACTTCTAAAAGGCACCCCCTGAGTGAGAAGCAACAGGAGAGAAGAGCAGAAAGCCAGACAAAGTTAGCACTGAGCAGCAGTAGCTGTTAAACTGCAATCAGCAATGTGAATCCTGTTTGGAAGAATAGACAGGAAAAATAGATGTATAAAATCAATATATGAGCGCCAAAATATGGACCATAAACATGCATTTTTTGATACACTGAAAGATGATCTTACTTTACTGTTAACTAGATAATACTATATTAATATTTCAGCTACTACATCATAGCCTAAATGTATTTCCCTGGAAGTAAGATACAATTAAGGAGAGTGATTTGTAAATTCTCAGTCTTTTTCTTCTCTGAGTATATAGGCCAGCAGGGGGAAAAAATATAAAACACCATCTTAATATATGCAAATGTAAATAACTGATTGGGCCAATGTGCTTAGCTGCTTATCAAAAATTGTCCAAGTAACAAATTACAGGCATAAGGATACTCAGCACCTGATACCTATCAGACTATTTCTGAACATGTGTTTAAAGATATTCCGGCTGAGAGGTCAGGAGTGCAGGGCAGTGTGTGATGTTCTGTGATGTAAGAAAAAGTGAAAAATAATTGGTAACAAGTGTTACAATCTTCAAGTAATAGGGAACAGCAATAAGCATCTGCAGTCAGCAGCACTTAAAGTAACCAACTGGGTAGACAAAATGGCATATGAGTAGTAAAATAGCACACGTCTCCCAGTACATTAAAAACAATAAAACCCCCAGCAATGAACTATCATCTGTCAGCAGAAGCAGCAAAAAAACCTGCAAATCATTCATTGGTGGTAGAACCAGACACATACAGCTGATAGAGAGACTGGGTATTTTTATGGTTTCTATCAAAATTCTGTGCAATAGAGGACTGGCACTTTATCAAGAGTTGTAAGAGACACAACAAATTCAATAAAAGAGAATATTTGTAGCTCAGGGTTGAAATGAGAAGTCCTTGGTTCTCTCTTGTTTTCTTGAAGAAGTTTCATTACCCAAACTAGGTTAACATCATCAGAGCACTGTTTGATAATGAAACATCTACAAGAAAACAACCAGGTTCAGAGAGCACCAAGGACCTCTCACAACAAATATTATGAATCAATCAATCAGAACAGAGCTAGAAGGGGCCTTGGAGGTCTTCTAATCCAATCCCCCCCCCGCTCAAGCAGGAGACCCTATACCATTTCAGACAAGTCACTGTCCACTCTCTTCTTAAAAACTGATGAAGCACTCATAACTTCTAAAGCCAAGCTATTCCACTAGTTAATTGTCCTCACTGTTAGGAATTTTCTTCTTAATTCCAGGAGAAATCTTCTCTCCTTGATTAGTTTCCATCCATTGTTTCTTGTCCTACCCCCTGGTGCTTTGGAAAATAAGTTGCCCCCCTTCTCTTTGTGGCAGCCTCTCAAGTACTGCTATCATGTTCCCCTAGCCCTTATTTTTCTTTAGACTAGCCAAATCCAAATCCTGCAACCGTTCTTCATATGTTTTAAACTCCAGACCTTTAATCATCCTAGTTGGTCTTCTTTGCACTTTTTCCAAAGTCTCAACATCTTTTTTGTAATGTGGTAATCAAAACTGGATGTGGTATTCCTGGTGTGGTCTTACTAAGGCTTTATAAAGTGGTACTAATACTTCATGTGATTTTGATTCTATGCCTCTGTTTATGCAACCAAGGATTGCATTAGCATTTTTTGCCTGCTGCTGCACATGCTGGCTCATATTTAAGTGATCATCCACTAAGATTTCCAGGTCCTTCTCAGAGTTACTGTTTTTGAGCCAGGTTTCACCTAATCTGTACTTGTATTTGCCTAAGTATAAAACCTTGCTTTTCTCCACATTAAAGTTCATGTTATTGGATAGGGCCCACTGTTCAGGTCTCACAAGATCTTTTTGGATCCTGAGCTTGACTTCTGGGGTGTTGGCTATTTCTGCCAGCTTAGCGTTATCTGCAAATTTGATGAGTTCCCCTTCTATTCCCTCATCTAAGTCATTTATGAAGATATTGAAGAGTACCAAGCCTAAAACAGAACCTTGTGGTACCCCACTGCTTACTTCCCTCTATGTAGATATAGTACCATTAAGGACAACTCATTGAATATGGTTTGTCAACCAGTTACAAATTCATCTGGTGGTGATGCTCTCTATCCCACATTTTTCTAGTTTACCAAGTAGTAGGTTATGGTCTACTTTATCAAATGCCTTGCTGAAGTCTAAGTATACTATGTCCACAGCATTTCACGGTCTGCAGAACCTCTGCAGAAGACAAACTAAAATGCTGAGATGGAAGTAACATCCAGCTTTCATAGGGGAGATACATGTTTTAGCAAGCTAAAATGGAGTTGACAATATTCCAATCCCTGATCATATTATTAACCACATTATCAACGAAGCATGCTAGATCATATCCATTGCAAAAATTATATACTTACTGTAAAAGTGGAGCAGCTAAAGATGTCATTAAGCTGCTTCAAAAAATTGGCTCTGGACTCATCCAGAAGGCAATATCTGAATACAATATATTAAAAAAATAATTCCCAATTTATATTAGTACTAGAGTAAGAAAAAATGCAAAGATGAGGCCTTACCAGCATCTGGAGGACTACAATGTTTTATCCCTCATGTGCAATAATACAGTGTAGAGCTCATATTGTGAGCACATGTGAATGAGCCATAGGTTTAATTGATTTCAACTGCAAATATTTCCCTGGATTTGTCCTGCAAAGTGCAGTTTGTCGTGTAATAAAATGTTATGCTTTTAGAAATGACTGCACCATGTTATAGATATTGCATGACCCAGATAGAAAATATTTCATTATCCAGCATGTCATCATTTGTATTCTTTGCCATAAAGTGACCTGAAGCAACGAATGGTCTCTAAGATGCAAATATTGCAAATCTGTCAGATAAGCACATGGGAGCACTTTCAAAGGCTTTTACTGTGTACAGTAAAAAAAGGAAATATTCTCTTATAGAGCTTTAGTATTCTCAGTTATTACTTTGGGCAACTGAGATTTGTAGGGCAATCCTGAATGTGTGATTAAGAAACAAGTCGGTTGGTCTACAATGGGGCTTACTGCTCTATGTTACAAATAAAAACAGAAAAATTGCACATACCAACACTTATTTGGAAACAGTGTATGTAATCATAGAATTTTTTTTCAAACTTCCACCAGTAAACTTATTTGCATTGTTTAAATTTTCCTTTCTCTATTATGGGGGGTGGGGGAGGAACTGCAGAGTAACTTATACAAGGATACTTGAGAATTTAGTCATAGTTGTTAAAATGTATATAACATTCTAGTCCTAGTGGACAATCACTTAAATATGAGCCAGCAATGTGCTGCAGCTGCCAAAAAAGCCAACACAGTGCTGGGCTGTATTAACAGAGGGATAGAATCAAGGTCATGTGAAGTATTAATACCACTTTACAATGCCTTGGTAATGCCACACTTGGAATACTGCATCCAGTTTTGGTCACCACAATGTAAAAAAAATGCTGAGACTCTAGAAAGAGTACAGAGAAGAGCAACAAAGATGATTAGGGGACTGGAGGCTAAAACATATGAGGAACGGTTGCTGGAATTGGGTATGTCTAGTTTAACAAAGAGAAGGATGAGGGGGGACATGATAGCAGTGTTCCAATATCTCAGGGGCTGCCACAAAGAAGAGGGAGTCAAGCTATTCTCCAAAGCACCTGAAGGCAGGACAAGAAGCAATGGATGGAAGCTAATCAAGGAGAGAAGCAACCAAGAACTAAGGAGAAACTTCTTGACAGTTAGGACAATTAACCAGTGGAACAATCTGCCTCCAGAAGCGGTGAATGCTCCAACACTGGAAGTTTTTAAGATTGGACAGCCATTTGTCCAAAATGGGGTGAGTTTCCCGCCTGAGCAGGGGGTTGGACTTGATGACCTCCAAGATATCTTCCAACTTTATTATTATTATTATTATTATTATTATTATTATTATTATTATTATTATTATTATTATTATTATTATTATTATTATTAGTGTTGTTGTTGTTGTTGTTACTATTATCCTACTGGAACAAAAAAAAGAAAAGAAAAAAGAAAGAAAAGTTCAATAGAATCTGGCACATTGGATTTATTTTAAACTTAACATAATTTATTATGCAGTGTTTTTGTCTAGAAGCCTAGCAATTTGCATGGCAATCTCCCTGCGTTTTGTCCACACAACAACAACCATTAAGATAAGTTGGACTGATAGAATATGACTACTCAAAGTCACTCAGTGTGTATCATGGTTGGGGGTGATCTTGAAGATGTGGACTCCCCAAAACATTTAACTAGTACATCTCACTGACCTTTCATAGTATGATTACTCTCTATGTACTAATTGTCACCTTCTACCACATGTACATTACCTGCTGTTAAGTAAGATGTATTGGATCGTCAGAAGCCACTTGTACATCAATAAAGCAGAGTTCAACCCAAAAAAAAAAAAAAAAAAAAACCTGAGAGTGAATGTTTGTCCTGGGATAAAAAATACACTTCTATTTTAATAATATATAGTAGCATAGCTGGAGTAAGGCCCATTGTTCACTGAGAGGCTTACCACTAAGAATTCTGTATGCAGTTAGAATGTAAGCAACCCTGAGTGATTCTTTGCAGTGGTAAATAATCCCTCTTTACATTTTATTATTTCAAGCAGATGAGCAAGCTTTCATTGAACAATAAGATGTTTAATTTTTGAATGGTTTCATTATCTGTTACAGAATTCTCCAACCGCCTCCCCCCTAAAAAAGCAATTATTTTGATGCATCAGGGCAAAGCTTGTGATAATAAAAGGTCATCAGTTTTGACCTTATGCTTTGCCAGTATCAGTGAGCAAGCTGCAGAGAGTAAGACTGTTGTCAAAAGAAAAATCTTCATCATGGTCCAGTCCAAGCTGGGAATAATCAAAATGGAGACTGCTTTAGAAAGAAGGTTATAGTTTATTGAAGAGGAGAGCCAGACAGAAAGATGGCTCTGGAAAAACTGACCACATGTAGTAGGGAATGGTAGGTTTTTACACCTTCTTGAGCTTTTGTTTGGAGTTGTTCCTGTGGCATGAACTTTGACCTGAGTCTGAGTGTGCCTTTCTGGTATTTTGATGGTGGTGGGTTAACCCTATTATGTCCCAAAGGTCATATCCTGTTGCCCCGGGGCTGGGGCTGATGAGTGTTGGATTTTTTTTTTTTTTTGCTGTGACGGATTGTTGATTCTAGGGATCTTTATCTTTCTAATCCCAGCTTCCTGACTCCAATCTTTCTGACAAGATTATCACATCTGCATTTCTGGTTTCTGTTTGGGGCAGAGAGACTTGGATGAGGGTGTTTTTAAGATCCTTTGGGGAAATATATTCTGCCTTTTTAATATTTCCCAAAATATTTCTTTCCCTGGATTCTTCACATACTGTATTAGGGATAATTTTTAAAAATATGAACACTGCATGCATTCATCCACTTAATTTACCTTAATGACTCTCAAAACTAAGTGATCTTGTTTTGCATAGTACATAGATGAAGAACTATCTGGGAATTTCAGAGCTGCTGGCTAAGGGCAAAGTTGAAAACACAACTGTGGAAGAAGGAAAGGTCAAGTCAGTTTTGTAACCCAACAAACTTCACAGATGTATTCGGAAAGAATATAGCATGATTTACAGGAAGAGTTACTTTTTTAAAAAATGCTTATACGGCTCATGAATCATATAAATTGAAAAGCCTTTGGCCTCTGGAAGGTTACTGGTAAATAAAGAATAACTTTAGACTTTGTGATTTTTTTTCTTGTTTTCTGGATATAATTTCTATATTTAACCCTGCTTTATCAAAGAAATGCTATATGGAAATAGGGTTCATTATTCTGAATATTGTTTTCAATGAGGAAAAAAAACTAATTACATATAATTAGAAACTCTATGGTAGCAAAGTATATTATGTTATGCTGGTTTTGTTGCTGCTGGTTTCTTGTTTTATTGTGATTACAGTTTAAAGATGGGAAAAAACACATTTCAGGTACAATGCAGTTACTGTATAGTTTAAACACAATTCTCCGAGGTTTTGATAGAAAACTAAAACATTTACATAAATTAAACACATTGAAATAAGCAGAACTAAAAGCTGTATAACTTGGTCCGGATTATGTAATCCACCATAAATAAGGCCATCTGAAATTATTGTGCCATTCTGAGTGGACACCATGCTTTCAGCAAGTTCTCAGTCCTTTTAAAAAGATCATTGGTTTCTTCCTAGTGGAAACTAGGCATTTTTTAAAGAACTAGAATGTTATTTTATGATTTTGAGCTGGCTTAATTATGATCTTGTATTTGGTCTACTGGATTTGCAGTGCAAAATTACCAACAACCATTGAATGACAGCAAAGACTTTCTGTATATCTTCTGACATCTAGGGATATTTTGAGTATTTTGAACCCCAGATTTGATATCCCTTAATGTCTTAATGAGAAATTTGGGTGTTGTTGTTGTCTCCATAATTCCATGGAAGTATGAAATTGATGTACAATGCCATGTGTTTTATACAGCACATAATATAAATAGTTCCATTTCTGATTTCCTCACATGGGAAAATAAAAAAGGACTATTTAAGCTAACAAGTCTATCCTCCTGATAAATGCAGGAATCTGAACCCATCCCCAATAGATAGCCATTTAACTCTGGCTTCAATATATAATAATTGCTTGTATAATAATTACCTTGTGCTTTCCTTAGGATTAAGAATCTTTTAGTGACATTAAGTTGTAATCTGTTTACCTGCAATTTAAACTCACTATCCTGTGTACCCTAGAACAATACACAAATGGTCTTACCCATCTTCTATGACAGGGGTCTTCAAACTTGGCCCTTTTATGACTTGTGGACTTCAATTCCCAGAATTCCTCAGCCAGGCTCACTGGCTGAGAAATTCTGGGAGTTGAAGTCCACAAGTCATAAAAGGGCCAAGTTTGAAGACCCCTGTTCTATGATAACACCTTTTCAAAGTATAAAGAATAACACAGGTAGTCCTCAACTTACAAAAGTTCACTTAGTGACCATCCAATGGCACTGAAAAAGATGACCATTTTTCACACTTATGACCCATTGGAGAATTCTGGTGGTCAGCTGGTCAAAATTCAGATGCCTGGCAACTGATTCATATTTATGATGGTTGCACTGTCCTGGAGTCATCTGATCCCTTTTTGTCAATGGGGAAGCCAGATTCACTTAACAATCATGTTACTAATTTCACAACTACAGTGATTCACTTAAAAACTGTGGCAAGGAAGGTCATAAAAATGGGGCAAAGCTCACTTACATCTGTCTCACTTAGTAGCATAATTTTTGAGCTCACTTGTAGTCATAAGTTGAGGACTACCTGTACACTATTCCTATTTTCTAACATTAAATATTGTCATATTTTCCAGTCTCCTCACAGCCTATCCTAGATTCTGCTACAACTGGTTCTGATTTTGCTACAATTTTCATGTGTAAGTACATATTTCAGATAGATTTGATTATAATTAGTCAAGAGTCAAACTTTCTTTCATAAGCATGAACTTTTTCTTCATACCAGGAAACCAGTGGGAACATAGACCTATAAACACTTATCTAGAAGTAAGTCACAATTAAAATGGTGGAGCTTATTTTTGTATACTCAACTAACTTGTTCTCAACTGCAGTGCATTAGAAGTAGGTTTCAGGGCAAGATAATGTGCTTAATAATTATGAGGAATTCATAAGTGAGCCTTAATCAGTTCATTGTGGCTTGTGTAACCTTACCTATGTGCTTCTTTCACTTCTCTCATGAAAACCAGTGTTCTTATATTAAATTACATCCAATATTCTGAAATGTATAGATACTCCCCAAAACCAGAGTGGATACACATCCCTTTGTGGCATTCTATAACAAACAAAATGGCTGCAGCCATGTTCATTAGACTGTAGAGTCGACATCTCTATCATCTAGCTAGCTACTGTCTGTCTGTCTGTCATCTCCTGTTGGGATAGCAATTATTTAATCATTTAAAATTTGGTTACACAGTGTTTAAAGTTGGATTACACAGCAAAACACTGAATACTGATAAGTATATTGATCTTATCAAAAAAGAGAAAAAATACACAATAAAAACACTTTAGATTATTACCCATTGTGATTACATCACATTATTCATAAACATTAAACTGCACTGGTTACTATCTTTATATCATAAATTTCCTCCTTAAAAATTGTGCTCAATAACAAGTCTACTTTGTTTTGTAATGAAATATATAGAAGGAAGCCATTCTGGCTTAAAATTAGTTAAATTTCTATTCTGGATGTAAATTGCTAAATTTGCCACTGCTGCATATTCTCCAAATTTTTTTTTCCAAGTTTGATATTGTCAGCAAAATATTTCTTTTCTAGTATTGGGCCAATTCTGCTCTCACACATCTTAATGGGTTGTGATGTTTTTAATTTATTCATTTTGAAAAGATTCCTAGTTTAAAAAAATAAAACAAATCAGAGGTTTCCTTTCAATTTTTTTAATGATTAACCTGGTATATGTTTTTTCCAGTACTTTGTTCCTTCTTTGTCATATTTCCATCATATTTATAAATTTATGTATTTTTTGCAGTTATGGATGAAGTTACGTATTGTTTATAAAATATTTTGTACCAATTTTCACTTAAATTATACCATGAAATTTTACCTTTTGTTGACTCTTTCCATAAATCCTCCCATTGTAATTGTTTCTTTAGAGGTTTTGCATCCAATTTATTATATAGTCCTTTACTTGCTTTCTCATATTTTAATATCAATGTATACCTTCACCCCAATAAGTGCTCTTGGTTCTGTATTAATTGTTTAACATCCTGTCAATTGTCTTGAAAACCTCATTTCTTAGGGTGCTTTTTATTCTTTGGATAGTTTGTAAATGCATCATCCATGGTAAATTTTGACTTTCACAAATAATTCTTGCTGAGTCTTTAGTCTGTCTGCATTTGGGGATTTCTGGATTTATTATTGTTCTGATTATATCTTTTTATATGTTTTTATCTTCATTTGTGATCCTCATACCATAAATATCTACAGAGTCCATGGGCTAAACCTTGCCCAATTAGTTCTCATGGTCTCCTTTTACAATCCCCCAATGTATGCCTAATTTATTAAGCCCATGTGATGATAAGAGATTCCTCACATTGGGACATTTGGAAATTCTCCCTTTGGTGATACCCAAACAAACTCGAGTGTTTGTATATTTACTCAGACTTTGAAATTGAGACCATAGCACACATGCTTCTGAAATCTCCAATCCCTCACATTTGGAGAGCAGAGTTAATCTCCCCTCTAATTGCAAATGATTCAGACTGCTGTCATAAAGCAATCATGTGCTTGGTCTATGATTGTATATTCATTAAAGCAATCACTACAGAGCCAGGGAAGGCAAGCCACTGCTGAAATCTGAGTAGAGTTCAAATAGCATCTCTCAGGAAGCATATCAGTGTCTCCAGCTTGTTATATTCAATCTGTGCTAAATCATAATGCCCTCTGCTTATTGACATCTCTGGCTCATTCAGCTATATGAGGATGTTAAGCCTCTGTCTCAAGTTTTATTCATGAATCACACGTATCACTCACTGCAGCAAAAAATAAAAAATAGTCCTGACTATTTATTTGTGTGTTAAAATTATATATTGGTAATTGTTGGGTTATAGAATTACACACATTAAGAAAAGTCACATTTATAATATTGGATTTCCTACCTAGTTCTTCCTATTCGAGAATAATTATAGTAACAGAATCAATGAAGTAATTGGTGCTCCCGATTCACTGATATGAAAAGTAATTAGACAGTGTTGAAAACTAAAGTAATTTTTAAGAAAAATAGTTGATGTTTAAGAGGTAAAGGACATTAACAGGATTAAAAAAAAAACCTGGGAGATTTTCAACATTTCTCCAAAAGTCAGACATTCTCAGGCTACCATTGGTGGCCTTTCTTCTAGGTTAATTCCAAGGTTTTCTCCAAGTTTGAATCTGTTGACAATCCTTTTGCCTATTAGAATTGATTCAAGAGAACCTACTTATGATTATTATTTATGTATGCCAGATCAGAAATATTTTTAAAACCCTTTGCTTTCTTTGATTTTTTTCAACAGTCTCCTTCCTCTGCTTAGTGTGGTTATGTAGAGATTCTAGGCTGATTCTTCTTTTAACTCTGCCCTACAGGTTCTAGCACTCATTCCCTTACATTGATCTCACAGTAATTATAGTATTACATCCTTTGCAAAATTCTGAGAACAGCATATAGTATCAGGAAAAAAGTAGATTTTGGCTATTGGGTCACAACATTGCTACTATTGCTGCAAATCAGCATATATCCTAAAATTTCAATATTAATTATACAGTCCATTCTTCTCATTTTCTTTTAATGTACTTTAAGCATTCCTAAACAGACATATCTACAACATCTGTTACTAATTGCCTCCAACTTCTAATCCTTGTCAGTGGTATGGGAAGATATAATAATTGATGAGAATTTTAATAGGATAAGGAGGAATGGAGTTCCTCATTCAGAACCAATTGAATAACCAATGCTTTTCCATAGGCCTGAAATCACCCTAAAATGGGATCGGATAATCCATTTATTCAAAGGCAGTCTGTACTGTTTCCCAAGTATCTTCTCATATTTATGTTATTGTGATGCAAATGATGCTTTTCTCCAACTTTTTAAATAGTTGCTCATGTGTAAAATGGTGCAAAGATTTCATCTATTTATCCATGTTCTAACCAGTTTCATATGCATCTTATTCAGAGGAAACCAATAAATTGTATCTGGCATAAAGTTGCAAGAGAATATTACATCCTATTCCAACATTATAAATAAGAAAAGATACTTTGAGGAGGCAATCTTTACACATTGGAGTGTCTTGTGCTGATGTTTTTCTAAGAAATGACATCCATGTTAGCCACAAAAGCTGTGATCTAAAGAAAAACACAACTAACTTCTTATGGTAAGCTGGCTTTGGATTTTGTTTCTCAGTTACAATTTCAATGGTACATCATAAATTGCTTTTGAAGATCTATCACTTTCTCTCTAATTTTCCACTAGATGAATTGGATATTCAACAATACCAGCAAAATAACATTATGATACTCATATTCATAATAATATAATATAATATAATATAATAATATAATATAATATAATATAATAATATAATATAATATAATATAATATAATATAATATAATATAATATAATATAATATAATATAATATAATATAATATAATATAATATAATATAATATAATATAATATAATATAATATAATATAATATAATATAATATAATATAATATAATATAATATAATATAATATAATATAATATAATATAATATAATATAATATAATATAATATAATATAATATAATATAATATAATATAATATAATATAATATAATATAATATAATATAATATAATATAATATAATATAATATAATATAATATAATATAAAATAATATAAAATAATAATAATAATAATAATAATAGTAATAGTAATAGTAATAGTAATAGTAATAGTAATAGTAATAGTAATAGTAATAGTAATAATAATAATAATAATAATAATAATAATAATAATAATAATAAAGTTGGAAGGGACCTTGGAGGTCATGTGGTCCAACCCCCTGCTCAGGCAGGAATATACCACTTCAGATAAAGGGCTGTCCAGTCTCTTCTTAAAAAATTCCAGTGTTGGAGCATTCACAACTAACTATAGATAGCTTTGTAAGTCCACCAGGAATGTCTATAAGAATGTTTTTGCTTCTTTCAGAGAAACTGCATCCTGTTGGACCATTTGTATCAAAGAACAAAGGTTCAGTATTCAACAGTACACTCATCTTTAGATCTTTAGATCCTTAGGACAGAGACTGTTTAAGTATTCCTATATATAGGAATGAATAGATCATACTGGGGTGGAATGTTGCTACTTGAAGGCAAGACAACCCTGGTCAAACTGACAATTGCATCACTTGGAAGCCCAGGATAGGAAAAATGTCTTTTAGCACACTTGAAGGCAAAAGAATATTGTAGTAAGTCAAGGTCAGGGAACATGTTGTGTTCTCCCATGTTTTGTCACTGCTCAACATTCTCTCTATTTTTGTAATCTGTCCCATTTTGCCTTAACACAGTGAACACTTTTTACTAGAATTCTCGAAATTAATTTATGAATATGAACATATGTGCTTAAAATACATTCCTAATTGTGTACAAAAGTTCATCAGATCAAAAAAAAATCTATAAAAGTAAGCTTCACTAACATTGAATGTGTAAGAAGTTGGTTCCATAGAACTTAATGAAAAACAGAGAATAGTGAAAGGTGAAATTGCTTAAAATGATTGCACGATGAAATCACACCACAAAATAACTCCGGCAGACAGAAACAAAGCAAAAACAATTTTCCAGGTATTGGAGGTGAATGTGAAACCACAGAACAGTAATTTTGAATATACAAATATTATTCATAAAAATCATGGAAATTCTTCATAGAGTCTTCTTTTTCTCTTTTACAAATAATATTTACTTGGTACCTTTGTTGTTTTTTTCTCTCCCCAACACAGTATATATTTCAGCCATTATATAATGAAAATATGTGGAACAATTTTGAGATGAACTGCACAATGAAATTGATGTACAATATATATTTTCACCTCACAAGGAGAAGTACTTCATTTTTTTTTAGATTACCAAAAAAAGTGATATCAAAGTCCTTTCCTCTAGCAAACACAGAAGAGGTACTGTGTGAAAGCAAAATCTGGATCTTAGGAATTCATCCAGAACAATCAATTCACAAAACATCATTTACAGGGTCTCTCTCACTGTGAAGTCTATTTGACTGTCAGTTCTTATCCCTTAGGGCTGGATTGTGCACCACTAATCTTTTGTTATTTTGTACTGATCTTTATCCATTAGCTTTATCCACATTTATCCATTAGCTATTTTTGTCACATGTATCCGTAGCCTTGGCATAGTTACATTTTGAGTTCCAGTTATACTCATCCTTAAATCAGAAAGCACCAATCATGGTCGTTCATATCTTAGTCATCTTTCAGATGAACTATTGCAATGAGCTGTACATGGAGGTACCCTTAAGCACTTGAAAGATTCAACTGGGACACACAGTTTTAGATAAATAATGATGTATCCATATAAAATCACTGCTTTGTAAGGTGATTTGGTTCCTAATAGGCTTCTGGGCACAATTCAAGGTGCTGGCTGCTACCTTTAAAATCCTGTAGGCATAGGACCATGTAGAGAGATCACCTATTCATGATATGTTTTTCCCATCTCAATAGATCCGATACAGTGGGAATTCTCTGCTTTCATCATTGATGAAACTGATGGACCCCCAAGAAGCATGACTTTATTCTCACAGCTCATATGAAACAGGGTCTCACCGAGATGAAAATATGGATCACCCTGACCTTCTTTGCTGAAAACTTGACTAGTTTCTTAGGCACTGTTATGTCTGGCCACTCTCAGCTCATTAAAAGCCACATAAAGATGTCTTTAATAGTTTTTAATTAACACATTTCAAACGAAGTCATTTCAAAGCAAACTGCTGGCATTATTTTGGCCGGAACGGCCAACACTGATTTATTTACATTTAGGATAAATATGCTATCCTCCCACCTTCCAATTAAAACACTCTTTCTTTATCACATTGTCCAAGACCTCATTATTTTTCGGTAGGTTTCAAAAACACCAGAAAACTCAGTTTCAACTCACTGCGAAAGTTTCCATGCCAATCTCTAATTAACGTTGCTCGTGACAAAGGCTTAATTTCTCTCTCCTCCTCTAATACAGTTTCCGATATGTCACTTCCTTTTTCTACTTAACTGAACCCTCCTCCTATTAACCCTTCGAACTCTCGGATCCAGCCATACATTCTCCTGTTCCAAGTCTGATTCTGCACCTTGAGACTCCGATGCAGACTGCATCTCAGTCTCCTCCCTGTCTGCCTCGGCTGCCGGGAGGGGAAAGCACCCAGAGGGGCCTGGCTCGGCTGCCGGGAGGGGCAAACACTCAGAGGGGCCTGGCTCGGCTGCCGGGAGGGGCAAACACTCAGAGGGGCCCGGCTCCCCCTCCTCATCCTCCGACACCTCCCCAGCTGGTCCAGAGACACCCACAACAGGCACTAGGAAAAAATATTTATGGGTTTGCTTCTATTTGATATGTTGATAATGGACCTTGAGCCAGTTTCTTTTGAAATGGATTGCATAATTTGGTTTTATTTTGTTTCTGTTCCCTGTCTAGATTTTATTGGGTAGCTATATAATTTTTTTTTTTTAGATAGACAGACAGATAGACAGTAACAACATAGGAAAGATCTGGCTATAGTCCTGCTGCTTCTATGATTTCTTCAATTTTTATCATTTTAATATCGAAGTTCAATAAGCTGGCATGTCTGAGGCTGAATCTTGAGAAAGAATCTAACAACTTGGTATTGAATTATATTCAGTACTTTTACACTTTATTTTTTCAAAGCGAAAAAAAGATACAAGGAATGTGGTAGTGGATACAGACTTTGTTCAAACAGATGGCTGATAGTACTGAATCTGTAAAAGATCAGATAATTTTGCTCAGAAGCAACAACAGAATAAATAAGTAAGTAAACTAAACTTTGACTGATATATTTCTTCATAATAAATAGGAATTGTTTCTTTTTTATCACATTTTTGGCAGAAATGAGAAGGGAATAGTCTTTTTGTTTTTCTAAGGCATTAGAGGATTTTATTCCATTTCAAAGAATATTCACAATGTTTTGGTTATATTTCTCATTTGGGATTGTGAGACATTTTCTTTAGAAACATTTTTAGGATCAATCAACTCATTCTAGTGATGGCCCCAATTCAGTTATAATAGAATAACAGAGTTGGAAGGGAACTTGGAGGTCTTCTAGTCCAGCCCCTATACCATTTCAGACAAATGGTTGTCCAATCTCTACTTAAAAACCTCCAGTGTTGGAGTTCTCACAACTTCTAGAGGCAATTCGTTCCACTGATTAATTGTTATTGAAAGACATTCTACTCTCTGTAGAATGTTTTTTCTGGGTATCTTGAATCCTTTTACCAGCAAGTTTGTTGTGATCAAAATTCCACTTGGTCCTCCTGTCCTCAGTCACACATTTTTTTCTTTCTCCAGGAGAAAGGAGCTTCTCTTGCACAGAAACTAATAGCACAAACCCATAAAAAGCCTTTTTTTAAAAAAAATAAAAATAAAATCCAGACACTGATAAATCCAATAGTAGAAACTATTTGTTGCTCAAGGTTGAACTGTGCAGTCCTTGGCGGTCTCTGAGCTTGGTTGTTTGCTTGCAGATATTTCATTGCTCAACTAGGTAACATCATCAATGCTCACTGCATACTGATGTTGTTACCTATTTGAGTAATAATAATAATAATAATAATAATAATAATAATAATAATAATAATAATAATAAAGTTGGAAGGGACCTTGGAGGTCATCTAGTCCAACCCCCTGCTTAGGCAGGAAACCCTATAGCATTTTGGACAAATGGCTGTCCAGTTTCTTCTTAAAAACTTCCAGTGTTGGAGCATTCACCACTTCTGGAGGCAGATCGTTCCACTGGTTAATTGTTCTAACTGTCAGGAAATTTCTCCTTAGTTCTAAAGGTTGTTTCTCTCTTTGGTTAGTTTCCACCCATTGCTTCTCGTCCTGCCTTCAGGCGCTTTGGAAAATATCTTGACTCCCTCTTCTTTGTGGCAGCCCCTGAGATACTGGAACACAGCTATCATGTCCCCCTTCATCCTTCTCTTCATTAAACTAGACATACCCAATTCCAGCAACCGTTCCTTATATGTTTTAGCCTCTAGTCCCCTAATCATCTTTGTTGCTCTTCTCTGAACTTTTTCTAGAGTCTCAACATCTTATTGAAACACCTGCAAGCAAGATCAGAGAACACCAAGGACTCCTTTTTTTTAAAAAAATTGAAGTAAAAGGAACATTTGTCTGCTCACAGATATCTTAATTAAAAGAAGAATTTTCTGGCTCCAGCTGTGACACCAAACTAAACTCAGGTTCAAAAATGGAAGCTCACATTACCCTACTCATCCCAAATAGAAACTAGTTTTATCTGAATGATATGTTTTCTAATGAGGAAATACTCTCTGTTCCTGTTAGATCAGTGGTTCTCAACCTTTTTAATGCTGCGACCTCCAACCGGTTGTAAGTCAAGGACTTCCCAACCGGTTGTAAGTCGAGGACTTTCCCTGCCCGGGAGCGCCGCACATGCGTGGTGCCGCCCCCTGCACTGGCCGAGGCGTAGCTGGAAAGGGGCAGCAACGGCGCAGGGCGACCATCAGCTGGGACACCAGCTGGCCCAGCCCAAGGGAGGTAAGGCACCCGCCGGGCCCCACGCACGCCAGCAACCCTCCCTGCACCCGCCAGCCTCCCACCTCCCACCCCTGGCCCTCTTTTACTTACATTTTTAGTAGTTGCTCAGCAGGGAGGGGTGGAAACTTCCAGACAGCTCGCCTTCACTGCAGACAACTTGCAGCACCATTTGCAGACTGGGACTTTTGGCGGGCTCAGCAGGGCAGAGACAGCCTGGACAATTCCTATTGGCTTTTGAAAGCCAATAGAATTAGACTCTATTCAAGAGAGTCTATTCTATTGGCTTTCAAAAGCCAATAGAATAAGAGGGAGTAGCACAGCTAAGGAAAAGGGGGGAAAATGGCAGACTGCATTGTTTGGAGACCCCCGTGAAATGGTCATTCGACCCCAAATGGGGTCGCGACCCACAGGTTGAGAACCACTGTGTTAGATAGTTCAGGCAGCCAGTTCTCAATTACCCAAATCATTAGGGATGAGGTGTTGGTTGAAAACTCTAGCACAGATGCATGTACTAATGTTTGGCTTTTTTGTAGCCTATGTGCAGTTTTAGTAATGTTTTAGTAATGGTTTTGCTTGGATGTCACTCGTTTTTTTTCTTGTTCAGTATCCAAAGCTTCTCATACAGAAGGTTGGGGGTCTAAATTGGATTAATAAATAAATAAAATTGAATGTGAAATATTTCCCTCATACAGCATTATTTGTGTGCTGTACCAGTAAAAATGTACTTTTTCACCCAGCCTCACATCTTGACTAAAATGGCTTATCTTATGTCTGCTTTCTTCTAAAGTGAGTGTATTCTTGTTATCTTGTTTATGCAACTTCCTCTTCCCCCTCGGTGTTTATTCTTATGCAACTTCCTGCCCCCTCCTTGCAGTTTAGCATCATTTCTGATAAATCAGTATGTTTGTGACTGGTTGTCTACTTCATTTATTTTCAAAGCACTCATCATTTTGAAACCAGTCAGCATCTTCATTAATAATAAATCTTTGCAAAAATCACAAATAGCAAATCCATTCACAGCAGTATCTTAATTCAGTGATGTTTCTTTTCATTTTCCTCCTTTTCTGAGAGCTATAATCTCTCTCTATTGTGTATTCCCATGAGAAAAGGGAAGTCCTTTTGTGATTGTGGGTTTTTTGAAGGGGGGAGTATCATCTTGATCAAGAATAAATGACAGAAAATTAAAGTAAAAATAGTCAGACAAATGAAATGAATGCAACATATTTATGCAAGCTTTGGACATTTTCAGCCACATAATAATCTTTATACAACACAAAATAGCTCAATTAATGAATAGAATCAACCAGGATCTGAAACTTTGGAAATAGTTCAGAGAAGAGCAACAAAAATGATTAGGGGCCTAGAAGCTAAGGCATATGAAGAAAGATTGCAGGAACTGGATATACCTAATCTAGTGAAAACAAGGACTACATGATAGCAGTCTTACAATACTTGAAGGGTTTCCATAAGGAAGAAGGGGCCAACCTATTTACCAAAACACCTGTAGGCAGGACAGAAAACAATGAATGGGAACTAACCAAGGAGAGAAGCAGCTTAGAACTAAGGAGAAAATTTCTAACAGTGAGAACAATTAACTACTGGAACAAATTGCCTTCAAAGGTTGTGGGTGCCCCATCACTGGAGGCTTTTAAGAAGAGATTGGACACACATTTATCAGAAATAGTATAGGTCTTCTGCGAGAACAGGGAGTTCAGGACCTCCAAGATCCCTTCCAACTCTGTTACTATTACTGGATTCAACATCTCAACAGGAAGCCAACCCATAGACAATAATAATAATAATAATAATAATAATAATAATAATAATAATAATAATAATAATAATAATAATAATAATAATAATAATAATAATAATAATAATAATAATTTATTTGGGTTTGTATGCCGCTCCTCTCCGGGGACTCGGAGCGGCTAACAACATATATATAACAGAGAATTACAATATAAAAACCCAAACAAGATATCTAAAAATCAATAAAAAACACACATTCAATGCAACAATCAACTACAATCATCCCCAGGCTTGCCGGCAAAGATGAGTTTTTAGATTTTTCCGGAAGGCCAGGAGAGTGGGAGAAACGCGGACTTCAGGAGGCAGTTGGTTCCAGAGGGCGGGTGCCACAACAGAGAAAGTACTCCCCCTAGGGCCCACCAGACGACATTGTTTCGCTGACGGGACCCGGAGGAGGCCGACCCTGTGCGCACTTACCGGTCGTAGAGCAGTATGTGGCAGAAGGCGGTTCCGTAAGTATCCTGGTCCCATGCCATGAAGGGCTTTATAGGTAATAACCAACACCTTGAATTGGGCTCGGAGAGCAATAGGCAACCAATGCAGCATGCGGAGAGTTGATGAAATGTGGGCACAACGAGGAAGGCCCACAACTGCTCGCGCAGCTGCATTTTGCACTAATTGTAGTCTCCGAACACTCTTCAAGGGTATAACTGAACTATAAGGATGTCAGACTATGTGTACGTATTCATTCTACCAACATAAGAATGATGAGCTCTGTTTAAAAATAATGCATTTCTATAGAGAAATGAATAAACATGTAGGCACAGGAAGACCAGAATGATAAGAAAACAAAAATTGGGAAATATCAATGAATTGCAAGGTACAGCAGATATGGAATTGAAGTAGAGAAAAAGTATTATGGAAGTTAAAAAAGAGATATCAAAATTTTAGAGAAGGAGCAGAGTGAATTTAAAGTAAAAGGGAAAAAAGAAAACACTACGATGGTTGGGCAAAAAGGGTTTATTACAGAAATAAAAGCTATTGTAAATTGGTTTGAGAATGTGATACTGGAATAAATAGTAGATATGACAAGCTGGCAAAAACAAGTGGCATGGTATGCGGTTTGTATACTTGATTTTTTTTAAAAAATACACACATACACAGATACAGTATATAATGGATATATAGTGTATATCAGACATGTCAAACACAAGGCCCGGGGGCCAGATGCAGCCCACAAAGTGGTTTCATGTGGCCCACGAAGCCATCCTGGAAACTGTGAGGGAATGGCCCCCGCTGCCTTGGCCCTGGCCCAGGCCGGCCAGGAGCCAATGTACAATTTTGTGGTGGCCATCTTGGCACTTGCCCTGGTGGACCATGCCTTGGCACTTGCCCGGGTCCCACCCCCTTCTGCCAGAGACCGTCAGATCTGTCCCACTCCTGCCCAGGCCCCCTTGACGCGAATGATGTATAACTGGCCACGCCCACCCAGTAGGCCACACCCACTCCATCCATGCCCACCCAGTAGGCTGCACCCACTCTGGTCACACCCACCCAGCCCCCCAGGGCAACTGCAATGCTGATGTGTCCCTCAGTGAAATTGAGTTTGACACCCCTGGTGTATATGTATATACATATTCATAATACTATACTATACTATAATATTATCCCATACCTATACCTATACATATACCTATACATACTCTATAATATAAGAGGTTGACCAGAATTAAGCACATGTCTTAATGAGAAATGTTGGTCTATACACGTATATGCCAAAGAAGAATTGATCTGATAGAAGGCAAAGTGCAATGACAACTTCTATCCCTGAAGAAAAAGCCAAGACTAATTTTATAGTACATACCTTTGTCATCCATGCAAATTCATGCACTCTAAAAAAAGAGTAGGGTTGGAAAGAAGAAAAAAGGAAATTCATTAGAAAACCTTTATACTATTTCATCAGCACAGATCATAACCATGAAGAAGATAATCATGCCTCATTAAGCTTTACTGTTTTTTAATTCTAAATTTTCTTGATATTGTATGTGTTTGTGTATATGCAGAGAGAGTATGCAGATTTCATATGTGCCACAGACATGCATCAATTACATTGACAGTCAGATCAGCACCACAATCTTATCCAGGTTTTGGACATATCTGTAGCCGTTGCATGCAGTAACATGAACCTCAGTAGATCAGAAAATCCAAGACAATTTGTTTTTTTTTTTTTTTAATAATTTTTTTATTAAATTTTTTAAAAACTTTTAACAATTATAACATAGTAACCTATTAACTCAACTGAAAACAAACAAACAAATTACATAATAAAAATAAACAATACAAAAAGCTGCTCGGAACCCCCCTCCACAACACCCTCCACCAGCCCACTCTCCTTGTATTTTCGCTCCTCCTCCTCGCCATCCAAAACGCTAACTAAAATTCTACCGAGCATCCTACAAAAGTTATCTAATCCCTAAGCCCCCAACTACAGTTGAGAAACATAAACTAATGTATATTATCTCCCTCCCCCCTCCCCCCCAGGCTTCCCAGAATGAATACAGGGTAAAAACACAAGAAACCCCACTAAACTACTATATTAAACTATTTAACTATATATCAAATCTAATTCTTTCAACTGATATTTCTTTTGCATATAATCAATCCATTTCTTCCAGTCCATCAAAAACGTTTCATTTGAGTGGTTCTTCAGGTATGCCGAAATCTTAGCCATCTCCACAAGATGGGTAACTTTTAATGTCCATTCTTCAATAGATGGTATTTCAGGTGACTTCCAATATTGTCCCACCAACAGTCTTGCAGCAGTAATCAAGTTCAAAATCAACTTAGTCTCTGTGGTGGAACAGTCCTTTGTAATACCCAACAAAAACAACTGTGGTACAAACTCAATACGCTTTTTCAGGATATTTTGAAGAATCCACCATATTTTTATCCAAAAAGCCTTAATTTTTTTGCAAGACCACCAAATGTGAAAGTAAGTAGCGTCCATAGAATCACATCGCCAACATTTGGGTTGCAAATTTGGATACATAGACGATAATTTTTTGGGATCTAAGTGCCATCTGTAAAACATTTTATAAAAATTTTCTCTTAGATGCTGAGCTTGTGTAAATTTAACATTTTTCACCCATATTCTTTTCCAAATTTCCATCATAATTGGGTGACCGAAGTTACCTTCCCACTTAATCATACAGTCTTTAATTAATTCAGTTCCGGAATCAATTTCAATTAAAGCATCATATATTCTTTTAATATGCATCTTTCTTTGATCTCTAATTTGTATAATTAATTTTTCATCATCCTTTAGAGAAAAACCCATCTTGACATCTTTTTGCCATCTGGCTTGAAGTTGTGCGTGATAAAACCAATTATGAGCTATACCTTCCTCCCTTAATTTATCTAATGATTTCAGTTCTAGGCTATTCCCTTCTTTATTTAAAAGTTTATCATAGGGCACCACGTCTTGGATTTGTTGTATACCTATGCTCTGTATTGCGTGTCTGGGAACTGTCCATAAAGGAATTTTACCATTTAACTTATAATAATACTTTTTCCAGACTCGCAAGACAGAGTTTCTTATTATATGCTCTTTAAAACCCCTATCCAGTTTTTTATCATAAACTAAATACGCGTGGAGCCCATATACTAACCCATATCCTTCTATATTTAATATTCTTTCATTTGTTAAATTAATCCAATCACTTATAACCACTAGAACTGCTGCATAGTAATATAATTTAAAATTAGGCACTTTCAAACCACCTCTCTCTCTTGTGTCTTGAATAATTTTAAATTTGACCCTTGGTTTCTTGCCATCCCAAATAAATTTGTTTATACCTTTCTGCCATTCATCAAGATTTCCATCCTTTTTAAGTATTGGTAACATTTGAAATAAAAATAAAAATTTCGGCAATACATTCATTTTAATAGCGGCTATTCTGCCCAACATAGATAATTGTAGTTTTTTCCAATTCTCCAATTCTTTTTGTACTTTACACCATAAGAGTTCATAATTATTCTTATATAATTTACCATTTGAAGCTTCTATATAAATTCCATTATAGGCTATTGATAGAACCCAATTTCTATATTTTCTTGTGTTAAAATATATCACAATATCTCTAGGCAAATTCCTTTGAGCTGCAATACGTGAGTTCACTCTGAACAGTCGTTCAATCTGCCAGGCCACATTCTCAACTGAGTCATCCAAAAATTTTGCTAAAGCTTCAGAAAAAATTTTTCTTAGATCTTCTTGGTTCTCATTTAATACATCTCTAAATCCCCTAATTCTAACCGCAAACTGCATCTGATGATATTGTGTCAAAGTAGCTTGATCTTGTACATCGCTTCTAATTTCTTCTAGTTTTTCTTCAAAATGTTGCTCAGCATTCTCTAATTTCTCTTCAACAACAATAGTATAGTCCCAGACACCCTTAATAGCGTCCACAATATCTTCTCTCATCTCCTGATTAGAGGCTTCTATCATAGCTTTAAAGTCTTTTTTCTGCTCAACCATCTTTTCCTCTATTTTCACATCAAATTTATCTTCCAATTTATCAAACCTATCATTAAAAAAGGATATTACATCTGTTAAAGCAGACTGTAGATCTTTCATTGTAAGCATTTGTGAGGGCTGTACAGGCTCTTGAGATTCTAAAGGAGCAGACTGTGATTTGACAAGCTGTCCTGGAGAGGGCATAGCCGCCTTAGCAGCTGCCTTTTGTCTTGTAGTCATAATTGAAACAAAGAAAGGGAAACTAAAAAAAAGAAAAAAAAAATTTTTTCCACTTCCGCCCTTCTCAAGTTCTTTTAAAAGTCCAATTATTTTATAGTTTAGCAAATAAATCAATAAATGAATCAAGTCCAAATAGTCTCTCAAACAAGTCTTCAAAAGAAAAGAAAAAAAGTTCCGTTTCAATTTCTCAGTGGAATAAACACTTTCATCTTTCACTTTCACTCAGCAGAGAAAGCAAACGCCATCTTAAAAAGGTTATATTGATTCAAAAAAGTTTGTAGATACAAAGGCAGAAACAAAGTAACAATATACTTGCAGTACTCAAAAGGCTCCTGTATCCATTCCGTCTGAATAAAGCCCTTATTATTCTTCCTGAAAGAACAGAGGCGGTCGCGACGTCTAATTCTGTCAGCTGACAGAAGCGTTTCTGAACAGGAGCTTTTCAAGAGCCTGGGGAGCACACCTTCTCTGCCCCTGAAAATTTATTCCAGGGGTCCTGGAGGGGCTCAACCCGGCTCTTAATGCTCTACTCCCCTTCTTTGCCCGAAGGGGAGTTTTTTCGCCGCAACAAACAGCTGATGAGCGCTGTTGTTGACGGCTATACTGATTCAGAGACCGGAGCCTCACGTTAGAGGCTCCATCGACGCCGGCGGAGCCACCGGAAGCTCTGAAAATCCAAGACAATTTGAATGGCCTATTAAATTTGCACTGAATCTCTATATAAATATTATAAATTGAAGTAAGGCTACACCTGCCACACAATCCTTCTAAACATATTGTTTTGTATAAATTGAAGTAAAAGAAAATTCTGCATAGCATCTAAGAAGAGATATTAGATATCGCCCAGTGTATTTCATCTCCTAAATCCTGCCTTGTCGCCTCTCCTCCCTCTCCCCCTTTTCCCCTCCCTCCCCCCTCCTTTAAATGTTCTTTCCAATTCTTATACAATTTCACTGTGATGCACTCAGGCACTGGCTTTTCACATTTTACACATTAAAATGTTTAGATCTCGTACTCACCAACACTGTATTCTCCATACTGCTAAAATTACTTCCTCTCCTCTTTCTCTTTCTCCTCCTTCCCTTCCCTTATATCAGAATCTTTCTGCGAACAAATGCTGTTATTTGGACAAAGAATCCTGCAATAGTACCAGCCTAATTATGAAAAGACAGTGAGGGGAAATTCATATCTTCTTTTTTCCATCAACATTTATGTGAACTGTGTGGGTGTCACAGAGCACTGTATAAAATCCCCAGAAAAATCCAATATTTGTTCTCTTCGAGCAGTGTTTAATGCATGCTTGGGACCACAAAAGATGATTACTAGACTGGGAATAATTCAGCTTTCACCCTTAATATGTCAATATCATTTCTGAAGAGTGAAAAAGACAGCTTATCTCTTCTCTTCTCTTCTCTTCTCTTCTCTTCTCTTCTCTTCTCTTCTCTTCTCTTCTCTTCTCTTCTCTTCTCTTCTCTTCTCTTCTCTTCTCTTCTCTTCTCTTCTCTTCTCTTCTCTTCTCTTCTCTTCCCTTCCCTTCCCTTCCCTTCCCTTCCCTTCCCTTCCCTTCCCTTCCCTTCTTTTGCTAACATATAGTAAGTTTAACAATTAACATATATTTGAAATAAACAATTATCTCTGGCCTACCTTCATTTCTTGACATGAAAATTTAGTTGTATTTATACCCTCTCTATCTTAAGGTTAAGATTAGCCTTCAGTTTCAGGAAACATTATAAGGACCTAGCTTCATGTTAAAATATGAATTATCTTTTTGTAGCAGCTTACTGCTCTATTTATCCATAAATTTGCTATGTAATGTTCAGACTATTGTTTGATAAATAAAATAATATTGAGAATGTAACGGTTGCATGGAAGACACAGCATAGTAAAAAAATACCTCATTTCTGATCAGTAAAATTAATGACTGTTCATGGCTATCATTGTGACTCTTCATCTATGAAGCTACAAAGAAATGCTGAGAAATAAAACAAATCTCATACTGTGTGGCTGCATGAGTCAAGTACTGGACACTGAGGGTATGCTCACTTTTATATTTTTCCTTTCAATATCCAATAGCTTCATCTTTTCACACTACAGTATTGTTCCTTTCAAGGCTGATTGTCTGAGCTGCAACACCAGTTAATAAGCTGGCTGGATAGAAAAGCAAAACACGAAGAGAAGCTACTGCTGTGTCAGCACACATTGCCCATACTATCATCATGAGAATCAGCTCTGCATAACCTTATCTGGTGGCAGAAATTGCAACAAATCGGCTCAGTCACATATACCCCCAAAGGCAGAATGATTTCTTTTGGCTTTTCTCAATTTATATGAGATGATCTCATTCAGGATACAGCAGGATAGAAATTTCATTTGTCTTAGCCTTTCCCAACTTACCGGCCTCCCAATTCCCAGTGTGCCCATAACATTGGTGATGTTTCTTGGGAACTCTGGAACTGTGGTCCCAATTAACAGAAAAAGGGAGAGTTGGAAGGGACTTTGAAGGTCTTCTATTCCAACCTCCTGCTCAAGCAGGAGATTCTATAGCATTCCAGACAAATGGCTGCCTTTTCTAAAAAGCCTCCAGTGATGGAGCACTTACAACTTCTGAAGACAAGACATTCTCAATGTTAGGAAATTTCTTTCTTAGTTCTAGGTTGCTTCTTTCCTTGAAAGTCTTCTAGTCCACTCCCTGCTCAAGCAGGACACCCAATACCATTTCAGACAAATGGTTGTTCAGATTGTTCTTGAAAGTCTTCAGGGGTGGAGCATCCACAACATCTGAAGGCAAGCCATTCCACTGGCTGAGTGTTCACACTTTTAGGAAATTTGTCCTTAGTTCTAGGTTGCTTCTTTCCTTGGTTAGTTTCCATCCATTGTTTCTCGTCTTGCCTTCTAGTGCTTTGGAAAATAGGTTGACCTCCTCTTCTTGTTGCAGCCCCTCAAATATTGGAACATTGCTATCATGTTATCCCTAGTCCTTCTTTTCACTAGACTAGATATTATTAACAGGGATCACTAATTTAGGGGACCTTATCTGAAAAATCCATGCATGGCAAACCTGGATATTGAGGCTGCTTTTGCAGAAATGCCATCACTTCAGACTGCTTTAGAAGGCTTGTCAATTTTCATAGTATAGTTGTCTGTGGAGATTCTCAGTCATGCAGGTCATGGTTGTCCCAAAGGTGCTATTTACAAAAGCAATCCGACTGTTTCTCTCTCTCTCTCCCCTCCGCTTGAAAACATTTTGCTTCTCATCCAAAAAAACCTCTTGAACTGAAGAAGCTTCTTGTATGAGAAGCAAAATGCTTTCAAAAGAGAAAACAAAGCATAAAACAAACGAACCAGCAAACAAGCAGACAAACAAGAAAACCCTTTGGAAATAGTACCTTTGGGACTTCCATAGTATATTTCCCTCTACCCGTAAAAGAAACTCTTCTATCTAAATAAGATCTTTGATAAATGAAGTTTATTTAGTTCAGGCTTTTTCCATTCTGGCAAATGGGTGATTTGTTTTTGTTTTATTTTCTCTATTAAAAGTTTTTTTTTAAAAAAAAAGAAAAAGAAAAGAAAAACTGGCTCTCCAGTGGGAATGGATGAGTCTTAGCAAAAAAGGGGATGGCAGAATTGTTTTATTCAATATTGGTTCATAGCTGTTTTAATATTGAAACATAATTTTATGAGTTGCTTTCTTTAGACAGCAAAACCACAGTGTGCCTGGGGAACCTACAGTTTTTGTAAAAGTGTTTTTTTAAAAAAAGAATTTAAGCACTCAAAATATCTCAAAAACTAAGCCAGCCCAGAGGGTACAGAATCTGATTCACCACTGGGATATGTCCATAAAAGTGGAATAGAATGGATAGTTATGAAGAGAACAGGAATAGTCCATATGCAATATTGTCAGATAAGAGTGGAGTGGGGTGGGGTGGGGTGGGGTGGAATAGAGTGGAATGGAATGGAATGGAATAGAATGGAATAGAATAGAACAGAACAGAACAGAACAGAGCAGAGCAGAGCAGAGCAGAGCAGAGCAGAGCAGAGCAGAGCAGAGCAGAACAGAACAGAACAGAACAGAACAGAACAGTTTATTTGGAAAAAATGTGACTGGACACACAAGGAATTTGTCTCTGGTGCAGAAGCTCTCAGTGTACATACAAACAACAAAATAATATAATCATAAGATACCAAAGAATAAGGTAGTAGAAAAGATGATAGTAATACTATTGGAAATAGAGTTGAAAAAAACCCCTCTAGTTATTTACCCCCAAAATTGTTTGGGGGTCAAGCAGTATTCAAATTTGATAAATAAACATGAAATTATTTCACCGATAATTCAGGAGAGGAGCATGTCTTAGATAAGTTGGCTTTTCATTCTCATACCCAGGGATGCTTATGTATGTAGATATCTAAGCCAATTAGGCAATTCTAATTTTCCCCAACAGCACTCACAATGCCATAGAACAGAGGTTCTCAAAGTACGGCCTGTGGGCCAGATGCAGCCCACCCTGTCTTTTGTTCCGGCCTGCCAGGCGAACGTTGGTGGTATAGTGCAGGGCTTTTCAACCTTCGGTAAGCTGGCAACCTGTGGTATGTAGGTAGGGAGGGAGGGAGGGAGGGAGGGAGGGAGGAAGGAAGGAAGGAAGGAGATGGGAATGAGAAAGAGGGAGGCATAGAAGGAAGGAGGGTAGGGAGGGAAGGAAGGGAGGGAGGGAGGGAGAGAGGGAAGGAAGGAGATAATAATAATAATAATAATAATAATAATAATAATAATAATAATAATAGTAAAGTTGGAAGGGACCTTGGAGGTCATCTAGTCCAACCCCCTGCTCAGGCAGGAAACCCTATACCATTTCGAACAAATGGCTGTCCAGTCTCTTCTTAAAAACTTCCAGTGTTGGAGTATTCACTGCTTCTGGAGGCAGGTTGTTCCACTGATGGGAATGAGAAAGAGGGAGGCATGGAAGGAAGGAGGGTAGGGAGGAAGGGTGGGAGGGAGGGAAGGAAGGAAGGAAGGAAGAAGATTGGCATGAGAGGGAGGGAGGGTCTGAGGGAAGTCCTGCTTTAGTCCTGCCCTGCTGCCCTTTTGCCATCCCTTTGCCCCCTCCTCCTGGGCTATCCTGGTGGTCTCCCGTCCTATCGCTAAGGATGCTTTGGTTATAATCATTATGTTTTTTCAAACTATAGCCTGCCCCCCCAAAACAGTCTGAGGGACAATTAACTGGCCCTCTGTTTAAAAAGTTTGAGGATCCCTGCCATAGAAGAACAAATGTCTGGGAAGAAAGAAAAAATGGATTTCTTATGCCTAGTAAAAAAAACAGGGTGAAAGTGCTTTGTTGATAACAAAAAAATGCACCTTTATAAGAGGGACAACCATGATTGGCACTGGACTGAACTTACATGCTTTATATGCATAATACACTGATGACATTTTCAAAGGGCATTTTCATCTTCCTCTCAATCCAGTGCAAATACAGTCACTGGTTTCTCTCTCCCTCCCTCCCTCCCTCCCTCCCTCTCCCCCCTCTCTCTATCGTATATATTTCATACAAAGTAGCAAAGGCTACTCAGGTACAGTTCATTGTCTGCATCACCTTCTCCTTCTCTTTCTCCTTCATTATTTTTGTACATACACTGAATTTTCCAGGGTTATCATGAATAGCTTCATGTGCACATTTGGTAAAGGGCAATGGTCCTTAATACAGTACTCCTTGAATTGCTCTCCAGGGGCTTTTATACCATAACTGAATAAGTAATTATACATATACATGAGAAATGTATTTCATGTGGGTTTTTAACTACATTATATATAATGGTAGGCATGGTATCATCTGAGTATTTTCCGGTTTCCACAATTCCATGCACTTAACATGATGACTGGCGGTCATTTGAGACGGAATATCAATCTATCTATCTATCTATCTATCTATCTATCTATCTATCTATCTATCTATCTATCTATCTATCTATCTATCTATCAAAACACACATTTTCTGATCAATTAATTTCATCTATTTAAATTTAAGGAGATAACATTTAAACTTATAAAAGATTAAAGCTGCATTCTGATGTATTTCTGTTTTATGGGTGTGTAAATATCATGCTGAACTCAGTGCAATTAATTTCTGAATAAATCTATTAGATCATGATAGCATTGTTCCAATATCTCAGGGGCTGCCACAAAGAAGAAGGAGTCAAGCTATTCTACAAGCGCCTGAAGGCAGGACAATAAGCAACGGATGGAAACTAATCAAAGAGAGAAGCAACCTAGAACCAAGGAGAAACTTCCTGACAGTTGGAACAATTAATCAGTGGAACAACCTGCCTCCAGAAGCGGTGAATGCTCCAACACTGGAAGTTTTTAAGAAGAGACTGGACAGCCATTTGTCTGAAATGGTATAGGGTTTCCTGCCTGAGCAGGGGTTGGACTAGATGACCTCCAAGGTTCCTTCCAACTATTATTATTATTATTATTATTATTATTATTATTATTATTATTATTATTATTATTAGTAGTAGTAGTAGTAGTAGTAGTATTAGTAGTAGTAGTAGTAGTATATTGTACAATTAAATACTCAATAATCTCCCTTTTTATTCCTGGTTGAAACATCTTGGTCTCAGATTATCTTGCTGAAATTGTAATGGCTTCTAATTAACTTGTGTCTTACTGTTTTGAACACAATACAGTCAACTAGAATTCCATGCATACTAATAATTATTATGATTACATTTAGCATTCATATTCATTTGAGTGTTCAAAGTATTTTCCCTATATTAAAAGTTTCCCCTGCTGCATATAACAGAGAGATCTAAAAGTTGGAATATAGAAATATTGTTTATTTAACCTCCTTAAAAAGAAGTAAGAAAAACAAAGCAAAACCTCTTGAATATAAAAGGCAGAATGGAAGATGGAGGCCTTAAAGCAACTGTGGCTAGAAGTCTAGATTCAGACCTAAATCATGACTAGTCCATCTTTCATTGTAGCCAAGAATTCAATCAAAAAGCTTTCTTATTAATGCTTACAAAATAAAAGAAGATAAAATAGACACTAAGTAATCAATGTGATAGATTGATTATATTATTGAGGAAAGATATGCCCTGTTATTTAACCTAGTCATAACAGAATTCATTATGGCCAAACATAGGTATTAGATTAGGCTTGGGCTGATAATGTGAGGATAAGAGCAATAAAGTTCAAATACTTTCACATTCTTACTGGATATGTGAAATTCTGTCACTAACACTGAAGAAACATTAAGGTGACTCACACCCTATTAGGAAAAGTCTCTAAGAATTAGATACAACTGAACAAAGGAATGTTTATTTTTATTTTATTTATTTATTTTAATTTGACTTCTATGCCGCCCTATTCTGAAGAACTCACATTCCGAAGAATGTGCTGGCATCCATATGATTTTCCAAATCTAGTCCATCTATGGACAGAATCTGATGATATGACAGGAACACCACCTTTTAGAATCATCTGGATTTGAATTATTTTCTTGAGTCTGAGAAATTGGATATTATGTGCTCTACCACCTGTGGATTACATACATGTAACTCCTGGTTCCTTTGAAGATCTGAATTTAAAAGTGGCAATTGCTTCTTCAAAGGAAGAGTCTCTGGCTCTCTCTGTAATCTAACCTTACAATAATATCAGAGCTAGCACTTCTCTGTGTGCTTTGCTTCTTGACTGGACTACTTCACTATTTACACATAGGTTGTTTTGTTGTTGTTGTTATTGTTAGAACAAGTAGACAACTTAGCCAGAGACTCTGACTTTACTTGGAGTAGGATTCCTTACAGTGGTGGGATTCAAATATGTGAACAACCGGTTCTCTGTGTGTATGCCACTTCCAGAAGTCCATTCTGGGCCTGGACAACAAAAAATTAGCTACCGGTTCTGCCGAAGTGGCTGAATCCCACCAATGATTTCTTAGTATTCATGCCTTCACTGCTATGCATTTAGATTATTGTGATGTGTTGTATTTGTGGTTTCCTTTCAAAAATACCTAAACATTGAATGAGCAAGCCGCTCTAACTACTCTCCTTCATCTCTCAGTGCTACTTCATCAGTGACATTTAAAAAAAAAAAGTGTTGCATTAGAAGGAGGAAGAAAATTTCCTTCGGTGATATTTAAAGCCATTCTATTATTTCCTTTTTTTCCAAGGCTTGCTGACTGGAATAAAAAGATGTGATTGTTCTAATGTGTCTCTCTACTGCTGTTAAATGATCACAAACATTTGTGCTGCATTTATTGCAGTTACAAAGTACATTATTTGGCAATATTTAAGGACCCCTCATTGTCTTCCTTTTATTTATTGTCTTCCCTAGTTTAAACTCTGTTTTTCATACTCTGCAACGAGTCAACATTCCCCCAGTTCCTGCATCCCCCTTGTTAACAAACACATATATACCAGAGGCTGACTTGAAATAAGCTTGATAACAAGGCATACTTCATTGATCTCGGCTTGAATTTAAATGTTAAGCCTCCTTGCTCCTGAAAAGTGTGTGTATAAGTGGGGAAAAAAGAGAGAGGGAGCAGTGGAAATGCTTCATTTCTTTGCAGTAAAATTGTTTAAAAGCCCAGCGTCCACTTTACTGTATTAAACCATTTTGTTTTATGGTGCATAATGGCTTAAGGAAAAAAAAAGCAGCAGAGGATCTATTTAAGAGTTTTTTTTTTTTCTGTAGCTAAGCTGAGTAGTCACAAAACATTTTTCAGCATTCTGGCACCTGCATGAGGCCGTGACTTATGAATATGCTAATGAGTCTACAACTAGAACTGGCACCGGTTCAGCCCTTGCACTCAATTAGTGTGGGAGCTACTAGGAGCTTTATGAAACGTAATATACAAAGTTATCTTTAAAGTGATTTGTTTAATTCCAGATCTGTGCCGCTTTAAGAGGAAGAGCGAGGGAGAAAGAAAGAAAAACAACAAATCTCTTAAATATATTAATTGCATTCGAGGGGAGGTTGAAACACAACCTGGAAGAAAGTAACGGTTAACCAATTCTGTAATGTTGCCCTGAAGACTTGCTCCTGAGGTCAATCAGGAGCAGAGCTTGATTAAAGGGAGGTTTTACATGAAACCAAGAAAAGGAATTAGAACAGAGGTTACCAAATGAAACTAGTGAGATTTCTTTGGTCATCACAATTTTCTCTTGCCTTGAACCTATGACACTGCCTTCTCTTTGTGAAAGTTCTTTGTGAAAAGAACTTTACCTCTAAATATATTAATTTCATAAAAATAGCTGATAAATACATGCGGTTTCATAGCTTAATTCTATAGTTGCAAAAACTCAAAACACTATGCTCAGTATAGAAGAAATGGAGGTTCTCTATTTGTAGTGCGATGGGAGTGTGTACAGGATGATGTGGTGTATTCATGTTTTTTTAAACACTCAACCTGCAGTGGGGATATCCCAACATATGTGCATTTGCAGAAGGATATTGAACCATATACAGTGTAGAAAACAAAGAAGATTTTTTTTCTGATAACAGAACATTAATCTATAGTGTGTGGCATACTAATATCCTATTCTCACATACATAATCACTACATGAGATCTGAGATTGCATAGCAGAAATGGCAGCTAGATTCAAACTGCCTGATGACCCTGAAGGAGAGAGAGAAAGACAGGTAATAGAAACCAGGTTGTTGTTTTTTCCTTGATATGAAAATACCATTTCTTTTAGAAGGTGCCAGCACCAGTAGACGTGAAGCCTCCTTAGAAACATAGAATTTAGATGCACCAGGTCAGCCCATAGTAAACCACGTTATAAGGAGAGAAGCAACCTAGAATTAAGGATTTTTTTTCCTGACAATGAGAACAACAAACCAGTGGAAAGGGTTGCATTCAGGAGCAGTGGGTGCTCCATCACTGGAGGTTTTTAAGCCATAGCATAGGTCTCCTGCTTGTGCAGGGGTTGGACTAGAAGACCTCCAAGGTCCCTTCCAACTGTTATTCTGTTATATTTTGCATTGTTTTTGTCAGTCTTATCTAACATTTCTGATGATAAACTGTAACCTTGCTGAAGTTGCGGCTTTTCTGCAGTTTTTGATTTATTTTCTCCGCAACAAGAGGAAGCAGATCTGAAGTACCTAAACAATGTAATATTTAAGTTTTCTTATCTATACAAAATTTGTATTAAAGGAATATTTAGTACAGAGGTCAGTAATCATAGCAGTTTATTGCATGTTATGAACTGTTTTGATGCAGTCACATTTGCCTGATATATTGAAATCTGACATACATGCAGAAATACTGTACTATATGCATGAATTTCCAGTATAGTCTACATCAATGGTGGGATTCAAATATGTGAACAACCGGTTCTCTGTGTGGATGCCACTTCTGGAAGTCCGTTCTCTGCCTGGGCAACAAAAAAATAGCTACCGGTTCTGCTGAACTGGTGTGATCTGGCTGAATCCCACCACTGGTCTACATCCCTGGTATTCTCTAAATACAACTGCAGCAGAGAGATTTGAGAATCCTGCTTTACCTCCTTTGGGAGAAGAAAGATATAGACCATGCAATTGAGGATTACACAAGAGATAGCTGTGAAAGTAAGAATGGGATATATACCTATCCCAACTCACAGCTTAGCTTAGAAATATTTAGCACAAAAGTAATGTAAAAAAAAAATCTAATGGGAGATAAGGGACTTTTGCGTCTTTACTCTGGTTTTGATTTTATAGTTCCTTGGACTTCCTTCTCCTAGGGCTATCTTTCTCATCATCCTATTGTACATCCTTTTTCTTCCATACTGATGAGACCTGCTGGTCTCGTGGGAGCTTTTGATAGGCTGCTCTCACCAGTAAGACTGAAATTTGACTCATGGGAGATTCTGAAGAACTCCTACGGTATCATATCAAATTGTGAATCTTCTGAGAAGGAGCTTGCTGTTACTCTACTAAAATTATGGCAGATCTGGTGCTTCAAAGCTTCCTGTCAATTTGATGTTGGAAATAGAACACAGGCTGAGGTTCAGAGTCAAAAAGGATGAGGGAAAATGAATACATGTGTGCCCACTTAGAATCATTGAGCCATTAATTTGTCTTTGATTCCTGCTGAACTCTTCCACCTGTGCAGAATAAATTATTATTTATTATTTCTGAGTTTAACACTGTAACATCAGCTTATAGCATTCTGTTTAAGTTGTATTCCTTTTTTTATTTAATAAATTCTGTTTTTATCCAAACAGATACTCTGCAACTGGCACTTGCAAGCAATTAAATTATAAATGCTTATAGCTTTAGTACAAGTACATTAAGATTATAGTCCTAAAATAAACCAGTTTTCATTTTAACAGCCTCAGTATGAGTATGTGAGCATGCAAGTAAATGCATGCACAAGAACAATTTTGCCTGCTCTTCCCCGAGTAATGGGGGAAGAAAGATTGTCCTGAAATTCATGGAAATGCACAGTTTAATTTTGGTTTATTATATAATATATAACAAAATAACCATGAGACATGAATATTTGATATGCTTCCCATAGGAAATTTCTTGATGACCACTTTGTTCCCATTGATGGCCATCTGAAATTTTGGTAGCATGCCTGATTGGGTATTAGAAACTACAAACCAGATTAAACAGAGTTAACCAGATTTGTCTTTGTGAAATCAAACCTACAGCATAAGCATGTTAATCTGCCCAGAGTTACCTTGATGGGCAGCCTATACATTTAATGATTGAATGAATGTATGGTTGATTAGGAATGGTCAAATCAAAATGGGGTTTTCATACATTTTCAAGTGGATAATTAGGAGAATTAATGTTATACCTGAACTAATGGAAACTGTTTTCCATTCCGTTCCCAAGATTATTTCAGTGAAAATTTCACTTATTTCAAAGTAGAGAAACAATTCAATGCCTTTTCTTTCATTGAACATTTTCTCTCCTGTTCCTGGTTTCTTCCAACACTTTCCCTCAAAACTAAAGGAAGACATCATGAGGCATCTCCTGCCACCAGGCTATTTCAATAGTGCAATGCTCTCATTTATTTATCTTAAGAGACTTGTTTTTTCTTTGCTGGGATTTTCTAGCTTTGCCTGATTTATTTAGGTTGAATGACATGTTTATTTGCTTTTGAAAAGGAGGAAATGATGACTATAATTAAGTCAGGAAATGCAGTGAGCAGAAGGGATAACCTTGAAGAACAGGAGGAAGGGCTGCTACAACAATGGTCAGATAAAAGAAAGCTGACCCAAGCAAAGAGCTTATGCCTTGGCATGACAGTCCCATTTTGGGAAGTCACTATGAGTGCACATCTCTCTCCTTTCCCCTGATAAAAAATATTTTCAAACCTCAAATTGTAAGAGTGTGAGGACAAAGACTTTGATCTAGGTAAATAAGTTTTCCGTGCATATTATTTTATTTTTAATGAGTGATGGGAATGGCGATCAAACCCAAACGTTCAATAAGTAGAACTTTAAAATAAATGCAAGGAAATGTGGCTCTCTACCAGGACTGATTGGTTGCCCAACTGTACAAGCCAGTCACAATATTTTGGATCAATCAATTATTCCTTAGAGTCACAGTTGCATAGGAAAAATCTACCTGTGATTGGTATTGTTAATCCTTCAAGTCAAACAAACCTGGTTAATTTATGACATATTTTTTTCCAATAAACTCCTTTCTTTGGGAACAGATTTTCCAATCAAGATCGATCATGTATTCTGAGAAAATCCTCAAAGTGACTCTCTTTTAGTGGATGCATATTATCAGTAACCCTATTATACAGACCTAGTTATTGTGGTATGTGGGTATTAATATATTTAATATACTAAGCTAAGTAGGAATTATACTCCCTTTTAGAGCACATATACTTCCACTCACAAGAAAAATGTATTGCATTTTTAACAGAAGATATGCACTGGCAAAAGCAGCTAAATATGATAGATAAAATACTGGAAACCAAGGGATTGCCCCTAAAAGAATTGTGTGATACAGTGAGACAGAAGATACCTTGAAAAATATTGATCCATAGAGTCACCAGGAGTATAGTATGTCTCCGAATACAAAAACAAAACAGAATAGAGATGCTGAAGAAACTGAATGAAAAAGGATATATAGTAGGACTTGTAAAAATGTAAAAAAGGAACCCAATAGCCATTCTCCTACATGCAAAGACTACAAATTCTGCAGCTACATAATTTGGAATGAAGATAAGAAAGGAAAAATAGAGAGAGAACCCTAATTTCTACCCAATTTACCTAAACTTCTACCTAATTTACCCAAAACATCTATGTAAAGTTTCAAATGACTTCATTGCACTGGCTTTCTAGTGAATCTTTAGTGAGTAAATGTAAGAGAGACTGAAAGTGGAGTAGAAGGTTGTGCCTTGACCCATGAATGTGTAACTTTAAATGCAAATTAACAGTGAATATGTGGTTTCTGAATGTGCATTTGAAAAAAAAATGCCATTGATCTCAGAAAAAAATAATATTAATTAGGTTATGGCTAGCTTGTGGATGAATTGCATTAGTTCTTTTTTTATCATTATCCTGCACAGTGTCCACAAAACCTAAACTTTATGGATTTATTAAAGAGCAATTAGAAAGCCACTTATATATCTCTTATGTTAACAAAGAGGGACAGGAGGAGGAATATCCAAATCCCTATCAAATTTTCCCAATTGGAAATTCAACACTGAGGATATATTTTTGAGACATATATTACAGTTGATGATTCCTGGGTCCACGTCGCTTACTAGCAGAGGCATCATAAGCCTGAGGTGTCTATCATAGCATAGTAGGAACCAGCATTAAGTCATGTGGAGGAATAAAAGTATAATGTTAATAGATGGAGACATAAAAATTTGTATTTTCAAGAAGTCAGTGCCGTAATAGTGATAATAATTTATTCTTCATCAGTCCTGATAGACCTACATTCATTTCACCATCTTTGCTTTGCTTGAGGCATTATTTGATTCACTTCCAAGGTTGCCAAATAACATAAACTATATACTATAATATAATATATTTTATACTCCCTTTTAGAGCACATATCCATTCACAAGAAAAATGCATTGCATTTTTAACAGAAGATATGCATTGGCAAAAGCAGCTAAATATGATAGATAAAATACTGGAAACCAAGGGATTGCCCCTAAAAGAACTGTGTGATACAGTGAGACAGAAGATACCATGAAGAAGTATGTCTCCGAATACAAAAACAAAACAGAATAGAGATGCTGAAGAAACTGAATGAAAAAGGATATATAGTAGGACTTGTAAAAATGTAAAAAAGGAACCCAATAGCCATTCTCCTACATGCAATTTATATATTATAAAAGGAAAAGTGAATGAAAGAAATAAAACGCAGCTCTAGTCCTAAGTGTCTCTACATAAAACTCGTCATGTTTTACTGTTATAGATTATCTGGAAACTCTAAAACAGAATAAATTTATATCTGTGGCAACAAAATGTCTACCCTTTAAATATGCTTGGCGCTTATTTGCTTGTGAAGTGCATAGGCAAAGCGATGACTTATGGCAACCACAACATAGAGATATTACAAACTATGCTCTGCCATATTGTCATTTGATGGGATCGTTGAGCATGAATTATTAAACAACCATATATGTTCCACAGCTCCACAAATGGAACTGTAGTTAATAAATAATTTATTAACTGGTATTTGAAGCTAATGTCAATAAACGAAGTTTAAAGCAGTGATTCATATTTTTACATGCTCAGTTACAGGAGAAGGCAGGAAGAGAAACATGGAGATTCCTGCTGGAATGAAGAAAGCCATAAACTTGGAAGTTTCTAGCAAGTGAAGGAAGGGAAGGGAAGGGAAGGGAGGGGAAGGGAATGGAAGGGAAGGGAAGGAAGGAAGGAAGATTTACAACAAGTAACGTCCATCCAAATGTGCTATAATACTAATACTAATACTAATACTAATACTAATACTAATACTAATACTAATACTAATACTAATACTAATACTAATACTAATACTAATACTAATACTAATACTAATACTAATACTAATACTAATACTAATACTAATACTAATAATAATAATAATAATAATAATAATAATAATAATAATAAAGTTGGAAGGGACCTTGGAGGTCATCGAGTCCAACCCCCTGCTCAGGCAGGAAACCCTACACCATTTCGGACAAATGGCTGTCCAGTTTCTTCTTAAAAACTTCCAGTGTTGGAGCATTCACCACTTCTGGAGGCAGGTTGTTCCACTGGTTAATTGTTCTAACTGTCAGGAAGTTTCTCCTTAGTTCTAGATTGCTTCTCTCCTTGATTAGCTTCCATCCATTGCTTCTTGTCCTGCCTTCAGGTGCTTTGGAGAATAGCTTGACTCCCTTGAGGTCATCGAGGAACCCTACACCATTTCAGACAAATAGCTGACCAGTCTCTTTTTAAAAACTTCCAGTGTTGGAGCATTCACCACTTCTGGAGGCAGATTGTTCCATTGGTTAATTGTTCTGTCAGGAAATTTCTCCTTAGTTCTAGGTTGCTTCTCTCCTTGATTAGTTTCCATCCGTTGTTTTTTGTACTATTTAATGGAGAATTAAATAGAGATTGGGTGACACAGAGTGAGAGATAATACTTTTTTTCTTTCTAGCTTATGCATGGAACCTAGAAGATCAGAGTTAAATGGATCCTCAACAGTTGGAAGGAAAAAAAATCTGCATTATTTCTGAATGACGTCAAGTACAAATTGAGAAGGAAAGCATAGAGCAAGGCAAGCTCAAGTCTCCAGAGGCACTACAAACCTAGCCCCAAAGATAGATTCCTTCCTTCCTTCCTTCCTTCCTTCCTTCCTTCCTTCCTTCCTTCCTTCCTTCCTTCCTTCCTTCCTTCCTTCCCTCCCTCTCTGAAGTGGAAGTGGAAGTATTATTAGTTAAGATAAATTTGCCCTAAAAAACCTGGGAAACAAAGAGGTGATCTAGTCTAATTCCAGATTCCTTTTGGTTAATACTTGAAGGAAGAGTAAATGAGCCATTGATAAGCTTATATCCACTGCTCGGAATAATAAAGGAATAACCTGAGAAGACAAAAGATCATGATTGTAGCAATCTTATCTAAGCAGATATTATTTTGCTGTGTCTTCTATTGTTTTATCAAGACCCAGCAACTACACTAGCTATCCTGGAACATATTTCTGTTCATTCTATTGAGGACTGCCATAAGAACTAACTTCTCAAGATAATATATGGAGTTTTCACCATGTAAATTCGGGTTTTCCAGATTTTTATTTCCTGCAGGTAGCACAGAGAAAGAACATTTATATACAGTTTCATGTGTACTATTTCCAGTGTATGCAGATCTGTACTTTTTTGGTGTGATGTGTATATGTTTACAACATAGTTTCCTTAATAGAATGAATTTCTGCATGTGATTTTTATTAACAACATGTTTTATTATACGTTTATCACAATGCAGGGAAATATTACCAAAATTAAAAGAAGTGAGAATACTGACAGAAAACTTTTCCATTTCCTAAACTGGTTCAGGAAATCTTAATTGCCTGCAAACTTTGTTCCAGATTCTTAACAAGTTAATTAACTTTGTCATCTCAGCTAAATCCCAGAAGTTCCATAAAGTTTTAATTCCCTGAATATTTAGCACAGAGAAAGACTGAGGATAATGCTTAAAAAAGATTTTAAACAGTTATAACAATATTGAGAAAAGAAAATGAATTTTTGTGATTTGAGTGTGAACTGTTGTCTTTTATCTTTCTCATTTGATACATCCCTACATGAGATGGGTGGCTATACAAATGTGATCAATAAAATAAAAATAACGTTGCTGAGGTTCTTGACAAACAAATACATGACTCAATAGTACTTTGTCACTTTGCTTCAGTATATCTGGGCAATGGTAGATTGCAATAGCACTTAGACTTATATACTGCTTCACAGTCCTTTACAGCCCTCTCTAAGCAGTTTACAGAGTCAGCATATTGCCCCCAACAATCTGGATCCTCATTTTACCAACCTCGGAAGGATGGAAGGCTGAGTCAACCTTGACCCGGTTGAACTGCTGGCAGCCCAGCAGTTGGTAGAAGTAGCCTGCAGTACTGCATTCTAATCACTCTGCTACCTACAGTATAATTGGAAGCAAACTTTGGTAGCATTGTCATTTCCCCTCTGTTAGAAATGAATAATAATAATAATCTGCCTATCCCAGGTCCTTGAAAAGACTTTATAGGTGGATAAAAATCCAGTTGAAGCATCTGGCTGACTGTGTGACCAATCATAATAATAGGTTATCCTGAAAAATCTGAAGCTCAGATGGAGAAACACCATCTAAGACAAAATTGTTGATCAACACTACCCATATAAAAACAGCCAAGATATTGCAATAGAGTTTGGCCTGTACAAATGTGTTACCCTCACCATCAGTAAGGGTCAAGCTCGACGTGAAGAGTGAAGAATGTTTACCAAATCAGACGTTTACAAAGACTGATACCTAATGTTGTATTTTATGTTCTATGAAGATTGCTTCTTAATATGATCTTATGCTTAATGTTGTTTGCTTTAATATTGAAAAAGCGGATTGAACTTCTACCTCAGGTTATTGAATTTCTACCTCAGGATCTTTTGTTAGGGATTATAAATGACTGCACTATTACTGAGACGAAGTTAATTCTGAAGCGCGAATGAACAATATGTGATAGACTAGATACAGTAGATAGACCATATATAAGAGAAACATCAATCAAATAAAATGTATCAGGTGTATAGTTGAGGCTTGACGTGAGGAGCGAAGAATGTTTACCAAACCAGACATTTACAAAGACTAATACCTCATGCTGTATTTTCAGGTTTTATGAGGACAGCTTCTTAATATGATCCTATGTTTAATGTTGATTGCTTTAATATTGGAAAAGCGTACTGAATTTCTACCTCAGGTTACTGAATTTCTACCTCAGGATCTTTTGCTAGGGATCATAAAAGATTGCACTACTACTGAGACGAATTTACTTCTGAAGCTCGAATGAACAATATGTGATAGACTAGAAACAGTAGTTAGAACATATATAAGAGGAATGTTTACTAAACCAGACGTTCACAAAGACTGATCCTTAGAGTTGTATTTCAGGTTATATGATGATTGCTTTTTAATATGATCTTATGTTTAATGTTGATGGTTTTAATAAAATATTTTTTTACAAAAAAAAATAGTGAAAACTGAAGGAATCAATTGTCCTATTAAAATAACATTGAGTCTGGATGAAAAAAAGATCACCACAGATACCTGGGCATCCTTCAAGTACTCTGAAGTCAAAAAGAAAGTTAGAAGGAATGAAATTTAAATTTAAAATGGGAGAAAACACAATTGTTATTGTCGGGGAGAATTTCTGTGATTAAGGTGAATTTGCCTGGAATTTTATTTTGACTTCAGACAATACCAGCTTTGAAAGCTGATGTACCATTTAAACAATGGCAGAAATACATATCTAAATTTGCCTGGTAGGGGGGAAAAACACAAGTTAAATATAAGGTGTTTACAAGATACAAAAGAAAGAGGGGAAATGGCCTTACCTGATTTGAAATATTTTGCAGCCTGCTGTTTGGTCTGGATGGAAAAAAAAAAAAGGATGTTGCTAAGAAACGGAAGGTTTTTTTTAGTTAGAAGGGCATGATTTAAGATTTGGGTAGCACAGCTATCTATGAGATGATAAAGCCTAAGGTTAATGTAGATTTTTAAAAAATCATCTTGGTAGACATGCCCTGTTGAGAACAGGGAACAGATAAGCCATGCCCAAAAATACCTTTATGGTTCTGAGCAGAGGAACCATTTTATAGATGAGGAATTATTACTAAACATAAATGGTTGATTTACTCAGATATATTAAAATTTTGTCAATGGCGGTAGAAGGATATTCATGCCAATACAGTTATTTAAAAGATTTAAAGGAACTTTTGGTTTTGAACATTGTAAGACTGAATTTAAAATGGAACTTTGTACAAACGATAATCATGTTATTGCTAAAACGTATAAACCTTTTATTGAAATATGAGATAGGAGAACAACTGAAAGAATATATGATGAAATGGGCCAAAACATTGGAGGTAATATACACATGGATCAGTGGAGGATATGTGGTTGAAAGAATTGAAATTTAGTACAATAATAGAGAAGATTTTCATGTACAAATGAAAGAAGATTGATGTGTGATTGATAAATAGTCATCTAGAAAAAAAGGAGCTTCATTTTTATATATGATGACTACAGCAAAACTATTGAATGTATAAATGTGGAAGATTCAACTTTATCCACAATGGAGGAATAGAAGTGAAGATGATGGAACTTGTTGAGAAGGCCAAGTTGATTTTTTTTTATTTAGAGATAGGGCATTGTCTAAGTTTAACAGCAATTGGAAATCTCTTATGAATTTTTGCAGGAAACAAAAAAAATGTTGTGATATAAGATTTTGAGAATAGATTATACATAAAATGCAAACACTTCTGTAACCATAGAGTAATATATACAACAACAACAACAACAACAACAATAGTTGAAAGGGACCTTGGAGGTCATCTAGTACAACTCCCTGCTCAGGCAGGAAACCCTATACTAATTCAGACAAATGGCTGTCCAGTCTCTTCTTAAAAAAATCCAGTGTTGGAGCATTCACAACTAACTATAGATAGTTATAGTCATAGTCAAAGTTATAGCCAGGGCATTTTTTGTCATAGAACGCTCAGAACGGAGTTCCGGCACCTTTTTGGATGGGACCTTGTAGGGTAGGTAAGGTGGGTTGTATGATGTGTGTGAGTTCCGGCACTTTTTTTTTTTTTACAATAAAAGCTTTTTTTTGTTAAAATTAATAAAAATATTTTTTAAAAGAAGTGAATACATTATAAGAGTGAATAAGGTCTTAAAGGCAATTGACATTGGGCAGTTACAGTAATTAGATACACAGCTGAGATAGTGGACAGAACGAAAAGCCCTGGATAGGAAGATAAGAAAAATTATAACAATATCATGCCCTTCATTCACACAGTAATGTTGACAAATTCTAGTTACAAGGAAAATGGGTGGGCATGGAAGTACACCAGAGGATTGAATTACTTAGTTAACTGTTGCAAGAAGATTGCACAGACTAGCTACAAACAACACTAGACCAAAGTAACAACAATGGTGCTTTGGAATATCTGCAAGAAATACCTTTTGCTTGCTATCAAGAACTGGGGGGGGGTTGGGAACCATAGAATAGAAAAAGTCATAGAAAATAAAGACACTAAAGTGCCTTAGGATTTTAGAGTTCAAACAGACAGGCACCTGCCACATAACACCCCCAAACTTAACAATTGTCAAGAAAGCAAAAAAAAAAAAAAAAAGTCTGCATAGTGGATGTGGCAGAAGAGAAAGAATTGGAGGTGATAACAAAATACAAAGACATACAAGTAGAAATAGAATGACTGTGGCAAAGAAAGCAAAGATTGTATGAACAGTAACAGGTGCCTTGAATGAAATCCCAAAACATCTGGAGCACCACTTGACCACTATTGACACTTGAACACTATCAGCATTGAGAAAATCCACCATCAATCAATTGCAAAAGACAACTCAAGGACATCCTGTGACAATACTTTTAACACCATCAAAAAACATCATCTGCCTATCCTAGGGAAGAATTTGATAGGTAGATAAAAATATCAAATCCATCTGGCTGACTGTGTAACTAATCCTCAGCATAATCATAATATCAGGTTGCCTGCCTCCACCGTGATAAAATCTAGTTTTGTCAGTGTTGTAAATCTGCAACCACTTAGTGCTACAAAGATAATAATTATTCTTACATGCACTAGGGTAGCAGCAACTGTAAAAGAATGATTATATATGACTATCTACTTATCCTCTTGATATATTCAGTGTCATCAGTCCTTATTTCAGACTACTAATTCATATGTCCCAATGCTATTTATGCATGAACTTTCCATCAGAAATAGTATGGATTACTGACAAAACTATTCTAGTCATAAGTCTAACCCACATATAATTGTTTTTCATTGCAGATTCATAGATATTACCACTGAATTTTGAATTGCTGCTATCATAGATTAAATGAACTAAGTCAAACTCATTGGTGAAAAAGAATAGCTTTCAAATAATAATGTTACAAATGATTTAAAAAGAAGAGCATTATCCATCTGCAATAATATTAGCCTAAGATCGGTTTAAAATAAATAAAATTAATACTCTTATATCTTCTTGGTAATAAACTTCTCATTCCTCCCCCAACACACAGACAGATAGTGAGACAGACAGACAGACAGACACACACACATACATTTATGAATGTATATGTATATAAATTCCATTGCAATCTCAAAAGGCTCTGTTCTCAAGTAGAAATGCTTACAAAATTGTAGGGAGGTCAGGATGCTATCAATGATTTTGGAACAAACTACTCTGAACTTCACCCCAATCTATTTGAATGTGATGAGATTTACACATCTCTATTACTGTATATACAAAATAGGCTTTAACAGCTAAAGGTCAACTTCTTTTCCATGTTTTTCCCTTTAAATATACACCCTTCTCTTTAATGTTCTTTCATTTGGGATCAGACAGATTCCTCTGGAAATTTACCACAAGATGTTTAAGTGTAAGGTTAATAGCAATTTCTTGTTATTTGTAAACTCCAATTAATATGGAAATTCTACTTAGCTCTCATAATTAATCATGGTTAATCATTCCTCCCTAAATTTATCTAATCCTTGCTTTAAATTCCAGGTTGTATCACATAATTTATTTGCCATTTAATGTCACTAGATAAACATTATGTCTAATGTTAGGAAAAAGATAAATAATTTTATATTTCTACATTTCTGGGTCATTTGTCATTTTATAAGCCTCTTGCCTATTCCTTCTCCCTCATTTTTTAAAAAACTACAGTCTAAGTTTCTTATCCTAATATGGTCTAAATTTGTAGGGGTAAAAGTGTTGAAATATTTAACTAAGATAGACTTGCCTTCAGAAAATTCTTAAAGTTGTGGCCCAAGCCATATAGAGGACAATAAATGCAAAAAACTTTCTGCAGCAAATTATTCTGGGTAAGAGATTATACTGGATGCACTTTTAAACATGAGCAAATCTTCTAATGTTCACAAATACATATCGCCCTGCTGGAATTGGTTATGACACAAAGTTGACCTGTATGACTATTGCTGCTCTGTGCTGATTCACTTATCATCAGTCTCTAAAGAGATGACTCTATATGCCATCTTGTCCTTTGAAAAGTAATTGGATTCCTGGCAGTTAATCTGATGTTTACATGGAAGGACAGCTACCATGAGTCATCAAATAGGTGGCCAAAATTTTATCACATCTACATAAGATTTTATGTTTTTGGAGACTCTGGGGTAAAAAAAAGATTGGCATGGGGCTTGCTTCCATATTTAAACACAACTTTATCCATTTTTAATGACTAATACTTGAAACTGTGTCTTTCCCCCTTCTCCCCCCCAAAAGAGGAGATAGATAGATAGATAGATAGATAGATAGATAGATAGATAGAGAGAGAGAGAGAGAGAGAGAGAGAGAGAGAGAGAGAGAGAGAGAGAGATACTGTAGATAGATAGATAGATAGACAGACAGACAGACAGACAGACAGACAGACAGACAGACAGACAGATAACAAATACAATAGAGATACCCACAAAAAATCTGAAGCACCTTTTTGCACTTAATTTAAATAGCTACAATCATTCATGAAGACAAAAAATGAATAGTGTAAACAATTTTCTGCTTAGATAGATGATAGATGATGATGATAATAATAATAATAATAATAATAATAATAATAATAATAATAATAATAATTGCAAGGGACCTTGGAGGTCATCGAGTCCAACCCGCTGCTCAGGCAGGAAACCCTACACTATTTCGGACAAATGGCTGTCCAGTCTCTTCTTAAAAACTTCCAGTGTTGGAGCATTCACCACTTCTGGAGGCAGGTTGTTCCATTGGTTAATTGTTCTAACTGTCAGGAAGTTTCTCCTTAGTTCTAGGTTGCTTCTCTCCTTGATTAGTTTCCATCCGTTGTTTCTTGTCCTGCTTTCAGGTGCTTTGGAGAATAGCTTGACTCCTTCTTCTTTGTGGCAGCCCTTGAGATATTGGAACACTGCTATTATGTCCCCCCCCTCGTCCCTCTCTTTGTTAAACTAAACATACCCAATTCCAGCTACTGTTCCTTATATGTTTAATCTCCAGTCCCCTAATCATCTTTGTTGCTCTTCTCTGTACACTTTCTAGAGTCTCAGCATCTTTTTTTATATCATGGTGACCAAAAGTGGAGAGAGAGAGAGAATTTCCTTTCCCTTTGCTAGGTTTTGCAAAGCTTTGGTGTGAATCAGTTTATAATTAAAATCAGATCTACAAATGAATGCAAATTATCCTATTTTCTGAATTAACAGAAAATGGGATTCTTTACTATCTTCAATGGAGAAAGCTCTGACTAGGACAGCAAACCATTGTTCTTCCAATTTTCAATTTATTCCCATTAAATCTTCCAAAACTTTACTTTACTTTACTTTATTTTGACTTATATGCCCCCCTTCTCCTCAGACTCAGGGCGGCTCACAGCAAATAATACAAGTACAAAATATAAATTAGTTAAAATAATAATATACAATATATAAAACAATAAAACATCAATACAGTATATTTATGTTAGTGACTCTGTCCATTTTCCCTATAGTATCAAGTTCATAGTTTGTCCCTGATTGTAGATCTACTTTTGCATGAGAGGAACAGATGTCCACATGCATCAAATGCCTTGCACTCATTCAGTTGATGTGCAAGCAAATGTTCTATTTGAGTAAAAGTAGTTGTGGAACTCATTCCCTGGTAATTTCTCTCTGAAATGGCAGCACTACTAGGAGTGTCAGCCAAAATAGCTCTGGTAATGGTTTTTTCCACTTTCATGCACCTCTAATTAGGAAAATACAAAACAAACCAACAAAAACCCTCAATCACTGAAAAAAAAAATCACTGTGGTCTAAGGTTGCAACCAGAATATAGAGCTTGGGTAATCTGAATGGCTCATAGCATCGAAAGCAATCATCAGAGTGATGCATGAGACTATCGTAAAAGATAGGCCAAAAATGTCTGTTATTGCATCATAGAATGTGTTTTGATTAAAATTGGACATTAAGATTATATTACACCAGTATTGAGTCTTCTTCCATGTTTCCATTTCATTCTTGATTCAAATTTAAGAAACAGTTTTTAACCTAAACAAAATCTTTTGGAATTATAGTATCTTAAATGACGTTCCTTCTTGTGTACTTTATTGCTGCTAAATCCAAGATCACTTTCTCACTAGGATCACTGGTTGTCCAAGAACAAATCTTCTGAACAGTTCTCAAAAGCCCTTCTTAATGAGCTATGCTGCAAAGCTTTTTTATTATCTTTTCAGAGCCAGTTAAAGAAATCCATATTTTTTCAAGCCCTTTAACATGCTGGTATTTAAACAATATCGCTACACTTCATCAGAGCTTTTGAAGTAATTTCACTTCTGCTATTAATTATATGCTGTTTAGAAATTAGTACAACTCTGGAATTTTTAGCTGCTGCTATTTTGATCTGTTTTTAAACCCCCTTGGAAGGATGATACTGTACATAAATCGATCTATACACACCCCACCCTAAGTGCTGTATAGGTATAGACTAAGTGAAACTAGGTTTAATGTCAGAGGGATCTGGGAGTCCTAGTGGACGATCACTTAAATATGAACTAACAGTGTGTGGCAGCAACCAAAAATGCCAATGCAATCCTGGGCTGCATTAATAGAGGAATACCATCAAGATCACATGACATATTAGTATGGCTTTGTAAGGCCATGGTAAGTCCACACTTGGAGTACTGCATCCAGTTCTGGTCACCACAATATAAAAAAAAGATGTTGAGACTCTGGAAAGAGTGCAGAGAAGAGCAACAAAAATGATTAAAGGGCTGGAGGCTAAAACATACGAAGAATGGTTACAGGAAGTGGGTATGTCTAGTCTAATGAAAAGAAGGAGTAGGGCTAACATGATAGCACTGTTCCAATATTTGAAATGCTCCTACAAAGATGGGTCAAATTACCAGAAAGCAAGATAAGAAGCAATGGTTAAAAACTATCCAATGAGAGAAGCAACTTAGAACTAAGGAGAAGTTTCCTAATGGTGAGAGCAATCTACCAATGGAATAGCTTGCCTTCAGAAGATGTGGGTGCTCGATCACCGGAGGATTTCAAAAAAGGCACAGAGATAGACCATATATAAGAGAAACACCAACCAAACAAAAGGTACTTGGAGTATACTTGAAGAGGGAAGGGAGGAGGAAAGAACGTTTACTAAAACAGATGTTTACAAAGATTAATACCTAATGTTGTATGCTATGTCCTAGGATGATTGTTTAGCAATAGGATCTTTGGTTTAATGTTGATCACATTAATATGGAACCAGATAAGAGAAACACCAATCAAACAAAGTGTAACAGGAGTATAGTTGAGGCTAGACGCGAGGGGTGGAAAAAGGCTTACTAAATCAGACGTTTTCAATGACTAATACTTAGTATTGTATATCAGGTGCCATGATGATTGCTGCACAATATGTTTTTATGTCCAATGTTGATTGTTTTAATAAAAGAATTTTATATATTAAAAAAAAAGGACTGGACAACCATTTGATTGAAAAATGGTATAGGGACTCCTGCTCAAATAGGGATTTGGATTAGAAAACCTTCAAGGTCTATTCCAACTCTGTTATTCTATGTTCTATGCTGTTGTGCTGCCTCATCGTGGCAAAGGACTGTTCCTAGAGCAGGGGTTCTCAACCTTGGCAACTTTAAGACTTGTGGACTTCAACTCCCAGAATTCCTCAGCCAGCTTTGCTGGCTGAGGAATTCTGAGAGTTGAAGTCCACAAGTCTTAAAGTTGCCAAGGTTGAGAACCCCTGTCCTAGAGGGATACAGTAAGTGAAGTATAGCAAAATTGTACACCAAAAGTATAGAGTCTCAGCAAGACCCAAAATATGATGGTCATCCCAACTGCCCAGCTAAAGTAAGCAGAAACTTATATTAGGCAGCAGCGATAGAGAAAGATGCTGGAGGCTGATTATCATTTAATGACAACAAAAAAAATCATGATTGCTTACTGCACAGTAGGAGGCATTGGTAAACCACCCTTGCATTTTATCAAGAAAACCCTGAACCAATGGAATTCATCACAAGATAAAATAAAGCTTTGAAGATGTCAGGTTGATGAAGTTGATACACAGAGAGGAAAAAAAATATCAGTAACTGCAAAATTATAGCGAGCTTGAATGTGGAAAACTGAATAGAATAGAATAGAATAGAATAGAATAGAAGAGAAGAGAAGAGAAGAGAAGAGAAGAGAAGAGAAGAGAAGAGAAGAGAAGAGAAGAGAAGAGAAGAGTTGGAAGGGGCCTTGGAGGTCTTCTAGTCCAACCCCCTGCTTAGGCAGGAAACCCTATGCCATTTCAGAGAATGGTTGTCCAATTTCTTCTTAAAAACTTCCAGGGTTGGAGCATTCACAACTTCTGCAGGCAAATTGTTCCAATAGTTAATTGTGCTAACAGTCAGGAAATTTTTCCTTAGTTCTAGGTTGCTTCTCTCCTTGATTAGTTTCCATCCATTGGTTCTTGTCCTGCCCTCAGATGCTCTGACTCCCTCTTCTTTGTGGCAACTCCTGAGATATTGGAACACTGCTATCATGTTACCCCTAGTCTTTCTTTTCATTAAACTAGACATACCCAGTTCCAGCAACTGTTCTTTATATGTTTTAGCCTCCAGTCCCCTGATAATTTTTGTTGCTCTTCTCTGCTCTCTTTCTAGGGTCTCACCATCTTTTTTTACATCATGGTAAAAGATGAATCAACTTACACTAATTTCTTATGTATCAGTACTGGGCATAAAACAACATTAACTACCAAACAGAAAAAAGAAGATATGGTGTTTTCATAGTCAGGAGGGACATATCATGAAAACAACCTGGCTATCATATTAGTTGACTTCATGGACAACCTCTTAATATGAAAATTATCAAAATCTATGCTCCAACCATTGATACATACAAGCAAGATGTGCTTCAGGATTTAGGTGATATGCCTGTCCATTGGGTCACAATCTCTTTTGAGGAAGAATTTCTTTCTGGATTCCAAATATTCACTAACAACCATACATCTTCCATTATAAGGACGGAAGGTTTTCTTCAGCTTCTACTAATAAATCTGATGTGCTGCAACATGCAGGAGATGACTTTTGGCATCTGTAATATATTTGCGGCATGCTGGCAATCTAAAGTGGGATTATTGTAGTGTATTCTTTGAGAGGTGGCTCTTGAAGCTGATACAAGTATTGGAGGTGGCCTAGAATAAAATACCAGTATGCTCATTGGTGCCACTTATAGATGTCATATTTTCTCCAAATTAAATAAATGCACTGACTGCTGGTTTCTTGTTCAGATTCAGTTCCTAATGCTCACAAGTTATTCCTGTCCAATGGTTTTGCATTCTCACATTTTCACTCAGTACTTTTAGTGATCCTTCCTTACATCTAATATAAATTCTGTTATGTTTTCTTTAGGTTTTTTTGTTGAGACAGGATTCCTTATTGTTAGAATATATAGGAAGAGTTGAAATGTTTATTTATCCAACATTTTATTGTTATTGTTAGAGTCGTGTTTGATGTATTTGATGTTTTAATGTTTTTCTTATGATGATCATTGCTGATTTTCTCATTGTGCATCTTTCAAGGGTATCCAAGGTGTTAATGGAATATGACATAGATTCACTTTCTGAACAAAATAAATATACAATGGACAAACATGCAATTCAAATCTCACTCTTTAAAAGCCAGAAAAAATAAATTGTATTGTTCTTGTTGATAGGTTTCCCAGTGGCTTTATGATTTTACAACTAGCCTGCGTCATCCACTACTCCAAGCAAATATTTGTGACCCTACCCAACCACAGGCATGCAATATTCAGCCTATCCACACTATCAGTTTTTAATAATTATTCTGTCATTCACATAATTATTTTTCTACTGCTGCACAAAAGCAAAAAATATTTTCATTTTCCCCTCTATTCCTGGTATTTATGTTTGATGCTGGACAGCAGTGCTAAAAGTAGAGGCCAGGACAATTCTTTTACATCCAATATCTTTTCATCAGCAGGAGGAAGTGCATAAAAGGAAGGGAAGAAGACTGGGAAGATAATGTGTATCCAGACAGGAGTTATTTGTTATTTCAAGTTTAAGTCTGATCAAGAAAAGTATTCAGTATGCTACATAACTTGTGTGCTTCAACTGCCCAAAACCCAATGCAGTCTTAGGTTGCATTAACATTGGGTATGTCTAGTTTAATGAAACAAAGGACTGGGAGTGACATGATAGCAGGGTTCAAATATCTAAGGGTCTGCCATGAAGAAGAGGTGGTCAAGCTACTATCCAAAGCACATGAAGGCAGGACAAGAAGCAATGAATGAAAACTAATCAAGGAGAGAAGCTACCTAGAACTAAGAAGAAATGTCTTGACAATCAGAACAATTAATCAGTGGAACAACTATCCTTCAGAAGTTGTAAGTGCCCTGTCATTTTTTAAGAAGAGATTGGACAAACATTTGTCTGGAATGCTATAGGGTTTCCTGCCTGAGCAGGGGTTGGACTAGAAGTCCTTCACAGTCCCTTCAAATTCTGTTATTCTTTTATTCTGTTTTCTATTTGATGCTTCTACCCATTATACATACTGTATTCCTGAAAAGATAAAATAAAAATTACAAAGACAATTTTTATTATAGTAGAAATCAAAGGTTATAGTAATAATAATAATAATAATAATAATAATAATAATAATAATAATAATAATAATAATAATAATAATAATAATAATAATAATAATAATAATAATAATAATAATGTTGGAAGGGACCTTGAGGTCATCGAGGAACCCTACACCATTTCAGACAAATGGCTGTCCAGTCTCTTTTTAAAAACTTCCAGTGTTGGAGCATTCACCACTTCTGGAGGCAGATTGTTCCACTGGTTAATTGTTCTAACTGTCAGGAAGTTTCTCCTTAGTTCTAGGTTGCTTCTCTCCTTGGTCAGTTTCCATCCATTGATTTTGTCTGTCTGTCTGTCTGTGTCTGTGTATATGTATATTTGAATTATGAAGATCATATATAATCCACTTCTGGTAAGAATTGACTGCAACCTAGACATCTCTAAAAGATTCAAAGTGGCATGGTAGTGAGATTGGCAGCTAAACGATGATTTCTGGCTGGCCAAGTCTCTTTGGATAAAGGAGAAATAATGAGATTACCTATTTTCATTCTTTTTATGTCCTGGGCCAGCAGGCACAGGCTGCAGAGATTGGCCCGGGCAGACCAGGCCCGGGCAGACCATGTGGATGCCCGGGACAAGAAAGGCTGCTCCCAGCCTTGCGTGTACACGCACGGCGGGAAAAGATCCTTTGCAATGATTGGCCAGCAAGGTATTGTGCAGGGGGCTATAAAAGGGGGCTGCACCATTTTAAAATCTGTTCTGTTGGTGCTTGCAATAAAGGAGAACTGTTGGAACTCATTGCTTCGTTTCAATGCCTCTTTTCCTGAAACAGAACATTGGCGATGAGGATAAGATGCCTGCAAGGGAAACAGAATAAGAAGCCAAGCTGACTCACCACAGGGGGGCTTGCAGCTCAGAGAAGTGTGACTTCTGAAGATTGACTTAGCCTGCCAGCACTGAGATGCTGGAGGTGAGCTCAGAAAAGAGGGCCCCTTCTCAATCCTTGTAGCAGGAGGTGTGGATGAAGTTCCTGCGCTGAAACGATGGCAAAGATAGACAGGCTTTCAGAGTTTGATATAGCTCACCCAGAATGCTGGAAAGAGCCCAGCTGAACTCCGCTGGGGTCACCACCTCATCACGAAACTGGACAGATTGCACCCAGACCAGGTGGCTTCACAGGTTTCACAGCCACGGGCACCTAGGAGACTACAAGTGGGTGATCTGGTCTGGGCAAGGAACTATGGACCAGGACATCTCTGGATCACAGCAGTGGTATGCAAGGTCTCTGGGCCGCTGTCATACAAAGTGGCCTCGGACGATGGTCGTGTGATTCGACGTCACATTGACCAACTGTGCTGGAGGCTTCCCAGAAACTCTTCCGCTCCTGGCTCAGCTCTCAGTGGGGAGGAGGACCACAATTATGATTGGGGACCACGGTCTCTCCAACATCTCCAGGCTTCAGCTATTGCTCCAAACAGGGAGTCTGCAGAAAAGGGGTTTGCCATAGAGGCAGCTCCGGCCTCTGGCACTCAGGCCACTCCAGCTTCTGGCCTAGGGCTCAAGGGACAGTGATCCCAAGAGGAGTCCATTGTGGACTTGGGGAATTCCACACCACCACTGGACTTGGGGAACTCCACCCCCCATAAGGAACCCTGGCTTGGATTTAGCAGATCTAGTCAGTCAGCAGCTGGATGGGTCCCCTGGGTCTTTGGGGCAACAAAGTCCTGGTCTGCCTAGACTGGCAGGCGAGCTGGCAGGCCAGGCACACACACCGGCCATGAGAAGATCAGGGCGGGCCAGAGGTCCTCCCAAATACTTACAAGACTATGTACGGTCCTTGTCAGTTCATGGGCAGCCCTAGTAGTCTGGGTTAAGTAATGCAGCTCAAGGGGAGTGGGAGCATGGCAGTAGCAAGACTGTAGTGTTGTGTGTATATAAATGCAATGTAAGCAATGCAATGTAGTGTTGGAGTATTTAAAATAATAAGTGTGCCTTATTATTTTAGCCAAGGGGGGAGGAGTGTTATGTCCTGGGCCGGCAGGCACAGGTTGCAGCGATTGGCCCGGGCAGACCATGTGGATGCCCAGGACAAGAAAGGCTGCTCCCAGCCTTGTGTGCACACGCACGGCGGGAAAAGATCCTTTGCAATGATTGGCCAGCAAGGTATTGTGCAGGGGGGGCTATAAAAGGCAGCCGCACCATTTTAAAATCTGTTCTGTTGATGTTTGCAATAAAGAAGAACTGTTGGAACTCATTGCTTCGTCTCAATGCCTCTTTTCCTGAAACAGAACAATTCTAAACAACTGCTTTTTATGAATAAACTGCAGGAACTGAAATGAATTGAGTGGCTTACAGTTGAGTATAGCCTTATGGACACAAAGTTCTGCTGAGCCTCATTATTTAATCATTTTCAGAACTTTTTCTTTAACTGCTTTTAACTTTAACTGCTTTTCAGAATTCCAACTGACAAGTCTTATAACACTCACTGGGAGAGTTTTCTTCAATCTTTAGCAAAACAAGATTTATAAATAAGTTTAAGGACATTTTTAAAACTTCACATTTTGGAATAGACAGCAAAAGGATGATTAGAAATGTTGATTTTGTGAAGTTATAATAGATTAAAGATCCAGATGGATTTTAAATATGATTTTGAAATTAATCATAAGAATCTCTCCTGGGGGAAAATGTGGTTGCTATGAATTGTTAAAAGAAAGCATGATGAAGTGGGAATATGATTGTTAGATATTAGTAGAGCCAGAAGAAATTAAAGTTTGTAATTGCAAAGAACATGTTTTCCTAGAAAAGACTGAAAGTGAATTTAAATTTAAAAGAAAATTAACCTTAAATTTTTAAATCCATTCTAAAAGTAGATTTAAAAATGACAAGCTACAAGAATGATATGGAAAAATATCACTATGCTGGACATATGAATGAAACTGAATGACATTTTATAATTAAATTGGATATGGAAATGGCAGATGAAAAGAGTGACTTGGATACTGGATATTTGATCTGTTAAGTTCTGAAGAATTTAGTAAGAAAAGACAAAGAAAAAAATGAAAAGTAAAGAAGTTGTAGGATATCATTTGAAAGAAGTAATAATTAAGATTTTTAAAAGTAAAAGGAAGGAATATAATGTGTGTTTATTTGATCAAGATTAAAATAGCTATGTTCTTATTTCTGATAACCTATAATGGAATTTTGCTGGCCAGGACAGGAAAATAAGGGTTAGCAGATTTTTTTTTTAAATATATAAGAGATAGAATATGGGATGAAGAGATTTTTTTTCATCTTTTGAATGTAGATTAATTGTTAAAATTGTCTATATTTATGATGAATGGGAAATTTATATTCTGTTCTTTCTTTCTTTCTTTCTTTCTTTCTTCTAATTTTTTTCTTTCCATTCTTTTATTTTCTGTAGTTTGGATTAGTTTCATGTGTATAACTCTCATGCTTCATAAAAATGACCATTTAAAATGTTTAAAGTCCATATTTAAACATGAATAATCTGCTTTAAAAGTAAATGTATTCTACCCCAAAAATAATTCATTATGAATGCATAAATCTTAAAAATCAGGATTTTGATTTGTTAAATATGTCAGGATGTTTTGAAGGCATTGTATGCATTTGGCAAGTTTTGAAAAAAAAATTCTAATAATCAGAGAATCCTCTTTACAGTAATTAGCATGGTAGGAATTTAGACTGCAAAATAATGCAATATGAAATGTTTCAGCCAATGTTCTGCAAATCTGCAAGGATTTCTATAAATCCACAGCTTGTCCTTCTCCTCTATGCCTTCTTAGCCTCTTCTTTTTACTTCTTATGTTCATTATTTGACTTTTGTCTCTACAGAATTTGTTTCTGCCAAGCACAGCTTTTTAGTTGGTGAGAAACTAGAATTTGGCTTTCTGCCTACAATTAATTAAAAAAAAAAAGTTAGCAAGCTTTGTAAAATTGGAGCTTTGTTTCTTCCAGTAAACTCCACAGCTAGAAAAAACCTGGCTATGCTGTTTTACGTAGCTAAACTGATGGAATCACTTTGGTACAAGAAAATGACAGCAACATCTCTGCAGGATGAAAATGAGATTCTGTGACAGCTTGAAAAACTAACATGAACAAATAAGTTCAGAATTTTCCACTGCATAGCTTTAAAGTACTCTGGGAGGTTAACACTAAACTCAGTTGGTAAGTATCAGCAAGCATGGGTAAAAATTAGGAAAAAGAAAATATCTGAAAGGAATAGAATAGAATAGAATAGAATAGAATAGAATAGAATAGAATAGAATAGAATAGAATAGAATAGAATAGAATAGAATAGAATAGAATAGAATAGAATTAAGTGCTGTCCACAGTGCACACTACACACAAGTAAAAACTACAAGTAAAAAAAAAACACCATACATTATATACACACATCTTTCACATTCTATTCACCATTGCTCTGCCCCTAATATTGCAGCCTATTTGACTTTGTTTTTTATTATCCTGTACCATCTGCTAGATGGTAATAGTTAAAAAAAAAAAAGAATGTCTGGGATGAGATGAGTCTTTAAGAATGTTTTGAGCTTTCCTAAGACAGCGGATACTGTACAGTTCATCTGTGGGGGGAGAGGGCAGCCAATAATCCTCTGGGCTAATAATCCTCTGGGCAATGGTAATGACCCTCTGGAGCACTTTCCTATCTGCTGCTGTGCAGTTGGCAAACCACACACAAATACAATAGAATAAAATATTGTACATCAATCATGTTTGCTTAAAAGAGTACTATCACTCTTTAAAATAAATACCTCATTTTTAAAAAAAACACAACCCCCCCAAAAATATTGAACATATAGAATCATGATGTTCAGTTTTTCCATTGCGTTGATAGATACTTTATTATAATTCTCAGAATTTCAATTATGCTGAGTAAAATGACATCTGCATCCCTCCATACAATGCACATCTGACATTACCAAGTTCTTTTTCTGCACAATATTGACATTTAGGAATGGGTCAACAAAAAAAAAAGGATTTTTTTCCTAGTTGTCCATCATTTTAGTTTAACCTAGCTCAGCCCTGTGAGGAACAGCAACAGCAACATGAAAACCAAGCTCTGGGAGTGCTAAGGTTATGTCAACCGCACTGAAGCAAACATTTGCATTTTAATTGGACTTTGTTTTGAACTGCATAATATTAAGAACTACTGCATAAGTTATGTTTTCTTTTCCCCATCTGCTTTTCTTTCAGGATCATGTCTTTTAGGTCATAAGTCTGAGGACAAAAACTGCCAATATATTCTGCCTTTTTAATATTTCCCAAAATATTTCTTTCTCTGGATTCTTCCCACAACTGTTAAACCTACACCAAATAAACCCACAAAATAAAACATCTAAATAATATTCGCTAACCAAATATCTTAATCACCAGGAGGTTGTGTCTATAGTAACATACTTCCACTTTTGTTTTCAATTGTCCTTGATTACAAACATCAAGATAAAATAAAACATTAGGTTCTGTATGGTTCTTACTTTTATTTAAATGCTAAAACAAATTAACATGGAAGGGAGAAGAGCAAGCTGCTTAATTAATGGAGTCTAGGTATAAAATGTTAAAATAATGGTCTGAAGTCATGGGCTAAATTTATCAAATATTTACAGAGGGAAACTGTATCCCAGAATATAACTATAGCAATTAAGTTGCTATAATATAACTAAACAAATTAATAATTTCAGCACAATATAAAGCTCACCCACAACATTTGCGAGATTACAGCTGAAATTGGTTCAAGCAATTTACTATGAACACTTACTGTACCTGAAATGTTGGTTGTTAAAATAAATTGGTCTTCAGTGGATACATTAATTAAATTCTGAATTGGAGAGAAAAGAGGTAATCTAAAACTTTTTATTACATTATTGGTTTTTGTTTGTAAACAACCCACCTAAATGAGAACCCACTGACTTCTCTGAGTTGGATTGCTGACTGACTTCTCAGGAGGAGGAGGAAGAGGAGGAGGAGGAGGAGGAGGAGGAGGAGGAGGAAGAAACACAATGTTATAAAGGTGGCTAGAACCACATTATTATATGAATATATCATTTGCTACTTCTTATTTCTATGATGTCCAAAAATGAGACTAAGAAATGCCCAGAAAAGTTAATATAACATGGAATTAAGTGATTATATGTTCTCTCCCTCCAAGTTATAACCTAGCAAGTCAGGGAGTAAGGATATGTGTCAAGTGTTTATTTATTTTTTTTATTTAGTTTATATATATTTGTGCTTGCAGGATGGCTCTGGGTTGAGCTGAAACAAGCAAAAGGAAAGAATGATTCCTTCCTCCCATATTTGGGTTTACAGGGTGCAATCTAAAAAAAAAAAATAAACACTTGACACATATCCTTACTCCCTGACTACTGACAAAGCGGGAGAGAACTTGTGGCTCAATAGGTTAAAGCATCTGCTTAGCATGCAGACTGCCCAGGTGCCAGTGGGTGTTTGAACTGATTGGCTGGGAGCTCGGCTGTGTTCTGATTAGGTGGAGGTGTGTTCTGATTGGTTAAGGGCTTGGCTGTGTTCTGATTGGATGGGAGGTTGGCTGTGTATGGATTGGAGTGGTTTAAGGTGGCTAATGATGCAGCTGTGGTCTGGCTTCTGGTTTGTGGTCGTGCCTCATCATCGGTGTGGGTTTGGGTTTGCTTTTTGCCTGGATGTGTGGTGGTGACATCCTGTGTGGTTTTTGTGAGTGTGGGTCTGGTGTTATGGACTCGTTTGTCAATAAGGGCGGGTTTCCAAATGGCTGGTAGGCGGGAGGTATCATCTTATATATAGTGCTATTGCTATCTGGAACAGGTTTGGATGTTTTCTGCAACTCTGAAAATGACTACAAACCTGATTAGGCTTTGAATAATTTATTTCCATCCTTGAGAAAGAGGGGGAAAATGGTTGCTCAGCCCTGGGAAAAGAGAAAGTCTTGAAATAGACTCAGAAAAAAAATGGCCGTGATACCCATGAAGGATGGCAATGCAAGTTTTGGAGAAACGTATTTCAATATTTTATTAATATAACCTACAACAATATAAAAGCATTTCTGAGATGCCTGTTGTGTGTGTTCCTTGACTTTGCCCAACTTGAAAAACTGACATCAGATGATCACTGAAAACCTCTACTTTAATCAATGTTCAAAAGAAACTTGCAGTGAACAATTAATGATGTATGAGAAAAATGTTTTATCCTATAAAACATTGCTCAAATTAGGAAGAAGTAACCGATTACTTTTTATCATAGCTGATTAAGATTAGGGAGATGAGAGATTTAGAAATATGAAATACAAATAAAATTAATCAATAAAAGATGTTTTATACAAGCCATTGTAGAGAGATCTTTACTACTGGGAGAAAGTCAATTGGGTATATAAGATTCATGAAAGCTCACATTTTATTTATTTTATTTTATTTATTTATTTGCCACCTATCTTACCATGAGGCTACTCTAAGCAGCTTACAACAATAAAAATGAAGAAATGAAAATAGGTGTAAACAAAACAGAAGTAAAATAATAGACAATGATAAGCAGTAAACAATGGTAAAGAGATGAAAATCATAGACAATAAACAATGAAAAAGAAAACAATTAAAATACATCAATATGGTAACAAAAGATGAACAGGTGGAAAACAGAGATAGAGTGGGAAGGTGAGGTTTACCATCAATCCAGCAGCCACCTCCAGCATGGAACCCCACTGGGCCCCCAGGCCACAATTTTTTAAAAAAAATATACCTCTATATTTATACAATTTATAGGCCATCTAAATTCTAATAATTATTGATAGCTTGGGAATTGTATAGAGAATACTGTGCCATTCACAGTACATCTAAAATACAAAAAATCTGTACTTCAAACAATGAAAGAGATTAACACAAAACATAATAATAATAATAATAATAATAATAATAATAATAATGATGATGATGATGATGATGATGGTGGTGGTGGTGGTGGTGGTGGTGGTGGTGGTGGTGGTGGTGATGTTGGAAGGAACCTTGGAGGTCATCTAGTCCAATCCCCTGTTCAGGCAGGAAACCCTATACCAGTGATGGTGAACCTTTTAGAGACTGAGTGCCCAAGAACCACCCTGCCCCACACCACCCCTGTACCACCCCCAATCTGCCCTGCTCCACCCCGCATTCCACCCTGCCCACCCATAGGGCTACCCACTGCCTCCACGGCCCACTGCAGCAGATTGCCCAGGTGGCCCAACAGCGCCATGACGGCAATGCCATCCTTCTGCACTCCACAGCATCATCTGCATGCGATGGCGTGCAAGGGTGGAGTCTTGTCCCCGTTGCCTGGCTGCCATATCCTTGGCTGCTCTGCTCCGCACAGGCCATGATTCTCATCCGGGGGGCTGCTGGTGAGGAAGGGGCCACAGGGGGGAGGCAGAACTGGGGCAACAGTGTGCATGCCCACAGAGAGGGCTCTGAGTGTCACCTCTGAGTGTCATCATTGCCCTATACCATTTCAGACAAATGGCTGTCCAGTCTCTTAAAAACTTCCAGTGTTGGAGCATTCACAACTTCTGGAGGCAGGTCGTTCCACTGATTAATTGTTCTAACTGTCAGGAAGTTTATCCTTAGTTCTAGGTTGCTTCTCTCTTTGGTTAGTTTCCATCCATTGCTTCTTGTCCTGCCTTCAGGCGCTTTGGAGAATAGCTTGTCTCCCTCTTCTTTGTGGCAGCCCCTGAGATATTGGAACACTGCTATCATGTCCCCCCTTCTCCTTCTCTTCATTAAACTAGACATACCCAACTCCAGCAATCGTTCCTCATATGTTTTAGCCTCCAGTCCCCTAATCATATTTGTTGCCGATGGTTGATAGTTAACTTTAAAATATAAATGCACTAAGAAAAAGCTCTGGTTTCTTGAAGGGGCTTAATTTGATTGGAAGACCATTCCAAAGGACTGTCATTCTATTTAATGGAAGACTATCAGCTGTTTTTTCCCCAAGATAATCATATTATGTGAATCAGTTCCAACTGAGGTAACCAGTACAGATAATCCTTGATTTATAACCAGTTACTTAATGACCACTAAAGGTTATGATGGATCTCTTAAGCTACTTAAGATCTGTTCTCAGAATTATAATGGCCACACACATCCGTGCCCAAGATCACATAATCACATTCTGAGTGCTTGGCTACTGGCTCACCTTTATTTGCCATAAAGCAGAGATCCCCAACCTTTTGGGCACCAGGGACTGGTTCCGTGGAGAGAGGTTTTTCCATGGACCAGAGGGTGTGAGGTTTTGGGTGCTGCCTGCATCTTCCAGATGGGGCTTTGCTTGTTTGGGTGGACCGGTTGCTGGCATGCCACGGCCCAGTGCTGGTCCACAGACCAGGAGTTAGGGACCCTTGCCATAAAGAATCCTGCAACTTGCAACTTTTGGGGGGGGGCATTTCTGATATTTACTTCTAGTTTCTGGCAAAAAATCAAAAATGCCCATTGGAGAAAATGGATTTACTTAATGATCACTGCATTCACTTAACAAACATCCTAACAATGGCTATAACTTTGAATACAATCACATGATGCCTCAAGTTATGACTGTAATGACTTTAGGCCATAATTCCAGGGTTAATTCTAGTCATAAGTTGAAGACCGGTTGCACTTTTGCACAATTTGTGCTAAAGTTCAAAGTCAATACTTCAAACTGAACCAGAGAGCAATTGAAAGCCACGACAGGTTTAAAGCAGATGCAATATGCTTTTAACAATGGGTGCCACTGTATTTTCAATCAGCCATAGATTCCAAATAAGACAGTCCCCTATAAAATATGTTATAGTAATCTATAAAGCATATTGCAATAAACTACGTAGCAATGAGTTATTATTGTTTGGCCCTCTTACAGATATGGCTGCACTTGGCATCCCAGCCAGAGCCTCATTGCTATGACTTCTACTTGCTAATCTAAGCCCTGCATGTATTTTTGTTGTTTATATATATAGTTCAAAATAAATGGTCAAATCTGGAACATTTTTTTTTTAACCAAGTACAATTTCTGTTGTTAAAGCTTATTTTTTACAGTAAGGACTGGAAGCATCTTTTTCTATAGATACCTCAGATTCCTGGGAGACATTTTGAAAAGATGATGGTGAAGCTTCCTGACTTGAAGGAAATCAACTGTTTTCAACTCTCTGCCTTTTAACATGCCTCATGGCTATCACTTCCTTACTTTATTGTTGATGCTGATAAGCTAGGACATCTAACATTCCACCATAGCTAAAACTCCATCTGTTGTTATAGAAACCACTTTCATTATTGTTGCTTCTCATCTAGTGACATATTTCTGGAAATCATCATAATAAGCATCACTTTCACTTAATTTTATCTTCATTGGGACCACCATTAAAATAGCAAAATTTGACATCAATGTCAAAGATAAAGGGACACTTTTTTTCTCCTTGGTTTGCTTTTTGTTATGATCCAATATGAGTGAAGCTTGAAGAATTAGAACAAAAATAGAAGTATTTGTCAGTTTTTGCCACTTTCTAAATTTTGCAACACATCTTCCTGAAAATTATTCACAAGAATACATAAATAGAAGAAAATGGTGGTTTACAAACTAACTAACTCCTACAGTCATTGGTTTTACATTTGAATTTAATATTATCTTTATTTCATATCATGTTAGGTGGATTGGGCTGAGAGACTGATTAGCCCAAAGTCATCCAGCTGGTTTTCATGCCTAAGGAAATACTAGAATTCATGGTATTCTGGTTTCCAATTCAGCCCCTTAACCTTTACACTAAAATGACATTCTGCACCAGACAATGGATGAGTTTGTGGCAGTGCTGGGATTTCTCAGTATGCTCAAATAAAGAAATCCCAAAACAAACATCTTAACCCAGGGGTCTCCAACCTTGGCAACTTTAAGACTTGTGGACTTCCACAAGTCTTAAAGGTGCCAAAGTTGAGGACCCCTGTCTTACCATTGGTTGGCTAAAAATCATATTTTTATCAGCTTGGCAACTCCACTATGTTTATCAAGCCCCAAAGTATATCCTGTATTGCAGACATGTCAAACACAAGGCCTTGGGGCCGGATGTGGCCCGCAAAGTAGTTTCACGTGGCCTGCAAAGCCATCCTGGAAACAGTGAAGGAATGGCCCCCTCTGCCTTGGCCCTGGCCCAGGCCAACCAGGAGCCAATGTACAATTTTGTAGTGGCCATCTGTGCTGAAATGCATTCAGTCTTAGCTTCATAAGCCCCCCCCCCCACATTGCCTGAGAGGAACAGTGAGGCTCCTCCAGTGGACCATGCCTTGGCACTTGCCCTGGTCCCTCCCCCTTCTGCCAGAGACTCTCAGATCTATCCCACTCCTGTCCAGGCCCCCACAGGTACCCTTGACGTGAACGATGTAGAGCTGGCCACACCCACCCAGTAGGCTGCACCCACCCTGGCCACCCCCCCACCCCCTCCGAGGGATACCGTAATGCTGATGTGGCCCTCAATGAAATTGAGTTTGACACCCCTGCTCTATTGCCTATCAGATTTACATGGAAATGAAATCATACAGCCATTTCTTAACAAACCATTTAATCTCTTTGTCCTTCCCCTCTAGTGCACAAGGTCAAAATGCTGCATTACAATTATTTAAATGGGAAAAGATCTTTCTAAGAAACAGCTGAGAGAGAGAAAGAAAAAGAGAATGAATTGACATAAACCTGGGCCAGAGAGTAGAATTGCATTCTCTGTAAACTACCCATCATTTGTGCAGTCAAGTCTTCTCTCTCACTGCATTAATTATTGGGCTTTCTAGCAAATTAGCAGAGAGGAAAGAAAGGTTACTCATTAGCTAAAGAAGAAGAAGAGCTAATGAAATGCATAAAACAATTGCTTTGAGTGTCAAATGCAATGAAAAGTCCTGCATGATAGGAACCATTCATTTACTCTTTAAATAAATAAACAAATGAGAAAGAGAGAGAGAGAGAGAGAGAGAGAGAGAGAGAGAGAGAGAGAGAGAGAGAGAGAGAGAGAGAGAGAGAGAGAGAGAGAGAGAGAGAGAGAGAGAGAGATCTAATAATCGGTTTAGTTGTGTGACATGGATATGTACTAGGCTGATAAGAAGAACAGCATCTACATCTTCCTGAGCCTCAGTTATGATGTAGCTCATTACATTAGCACAAAAAAAGCAGGAAATAAATTACCAAGGTGTATTCAGGCATGGCTAGAGATTTGACAGCATCTACCCTGTGGAAAATCCATCATTCTGAAAGGGGGTTGCCTGCTGAAGGGAAGAGCTTCAATGGAATTAAATTCTTAAAATAGAGGCTCTGTAGTTTCTACCTCTTCGCATCAGATGCAAAGAAGTATGTCATAAATGCAAAGTGTTATTGGACAGAGCTGCTTTCTTTCCTCAGCCAGGATCTTTAATTTGTGTCTCATAAATAAGGCAAGGTAATATATATGCAGCAACTCACATTTCAGAGTGTATGGAGAAAGCCTCCACAGAGCCCTAATCTTTTTGAGTCAGCACCTGATGCACACACACTGGTGTGGGTGTATGCTTTCATTTCAAATGTGTACTTGATCAATGCCAATTTCATAAATTCACCATAGTGGAATAAATGTTTAATAAATGCAAGGGCTGTGTGTGAAAATTCTGTCTCTTACCATTCTGGGAGGAAAAAAAATGACAGGTTTACCAAAATAACAACTCTGCCAAAGGGCCCTAGTTATTGTAAAATATTAACACAGATTATTACCATATTTATTTCTTTTTATACTGCTAGTGATTTCCTTCCATTGTTGGCAACAATGAAAAACTTGCAAAGAACATGTAAATTAGTAGGGCCGTTATTCAGTCTTTGGAATGTTAAGCTGTTTACTAAGGAAAGTTGTAAAATAAAATTGAATTCATTGAATAACCTTTTAGAATATTAATGTTAGTAGCCTATTTCATTGTACAGACATTCATTAGAGGAAGGTGCAATGCCAAGTATTGTGTGTTCTCTAGCAATATGAACATTTCCGAATTGTATAAAGCATACAAAGAAAACTGACTGGACATGTTAGTTGTAGGAGAAGGAATGGCAGAGCCTGGAGGTGGAGTCAAAAGAGGAAATAGCCTGGAGTCATTATGTTCCCATAAGCAATCTATGTTAAACCCATCTTGAATTCTGTTTACCCTCATCTAGAGCCAAATTAATGCTGACCATTAGTTGACTAGATTCTGTATAGGCACAAGCAATAAATCAGTTTGCTTGGTTATTTACTTATTTGCATATTTGTTAGTTTGTTTTTCATATTTCTTTACCACTCATCTCCCTCAGAGAGGAGCTCTGGGCAGTGTGCAATATAATGAATAAAATTAACATTGAAATCACAGTAATTTAAGATTTAAAAAGCTTTAAAATTATAAAAATAGCATAAAAAAATTTCAAAATATGAAAAATTCCAAGATGGGGGGTGTTGTTAATACAGGCAAGGGGCAGCACCCATGGTTCCAGTCAGTCCCATGGTTGTTTGGGCACCTGTGTCCCCCATGTAAGACTATGCAGCCATGTTTTGATCCCTTTGCAGAAGGACAAGAGATTGGGGGCATTCTTTACCTCTAAGGGCAGGATGTGCCACAATGTGGGGGCAGTGGCAGAGAAGGCCTTCTTCCTAGACCTGGCCAGTTGACATTCTTTGAATGGCAGAGTTTGTAGCATATCTTCCCTGCCTGAATGCTTAACTGGAACTTAATGTGTGATCTTGATCATTTCTACCTAACATTAGTTTACTCTAGAAAAATAATGATTCCAACTGGATTCTGGGTCCAGAAAAATCACACACACATGCACACACACACACTTGGCATTATTTGGCATTACAAGACAAGATAGAAAGACCTGCACATGGATTAGAGAACAAAGGAAAGTATCAATATCTTCAAGAGAGTAAAATAATTGAAATGGAAATGGGATGGTGACATAGCAAGAAGAACTGATGGTAGATGGACCAAGGTGGTGATAGAATGGATCCCACTTGATAAAAAGCATCCACGAAACAGACCTAAAACAAGATGGCATGAGGACATTGGTAAGTATTGTGGGCTCAATTGGTAAAAGAAAGCTGAGGATTGTATTGGTTGGAAACATGCGGAAGAGGCCTTCATCCTGCAGTGGATAGACAATGACTAAAATGATCATGATATGTTATAGCAGTGGTTCTCAACCTTTTTAATGCCGTGACCCCCAACCGGTCGTAAGTCGAGGACTACCCAACCAGTCATAAGTCGAGGACTACCCAACCGGTCATAAGTCGAGGACTATTTTCCTGCCCGGGAGCACCGCGCATGCGTGGTGCCACCCCCTGCACCGGCCGATGCATAGCTGGCAAGGGGCAGCGATGGCACAGGGTGACCACCGGCTGGGCCACCAGCTGGCCCAGCCCAAGGGAGATAAGGCACCCTCCAGGCCCCATGTGTACCAGCAACCCTCCCTGCGCCCCCTAGCCTCCCACCTCCCACCCCTGGCCCTCTTTTACTTACATTTTTAGTAGTTGCTCAGCAGGGAGGGGTGGAAACTTCTACACAGCTCGCCTTCGCTGCAGACAACTTGCAGCACCGTTTGCAGACTGGGAGTTTTGGTGGGCTCAGCAGAGCCGAGACAGCCTGGACAATTCCTATTGGCTTTTGAAAGCCAATAGAATTAGACTCTATTCTATTGGTTTTCAAAAGCCAATAGAATAAGAGGGAGTAGCACAGCTAAGGAAAAGGGGAAAAAATGGCAGACTGTGTTGTTTGGCAACCCCCGTGAAATGGTCATTCGACCCCAAATGGGGTCCCGACCCACAGGTTGAGAACCACTGTGTTATAGTTATAGTTGTATAGCTATTGGTATAATTATAGAGACTGTATATATAGATATAGAAGATTGATCTTTCCTAATAATGAAATGTGCGTAATTAGTTCTGAGAATGCTTGAACTTTCTACAGTATGTCTACATGAACTCAAGACTGTAAGGACACTCATTCTTTTTAAAGAGTCAGATAGGAGAGATGGATTCCAATAATTTCCTTTAAATAATTAAGATGACTCCAGAATTCCCTGTAGGTGTTCAATATGCATGTGTGAAAGTGTTTGTACATATGCATATCTGTCTGCATGTTCATGTCTCATGTCTATGTGTAAGTAGTCCCCACTTAAGTGGTGTCTTAGTGAAATGCAGGACTAGAATCCCCATTAGACTAAAAGGACAATGTTTCCCTACCTGTTCCAAAAAAGATTCAGAAAATTCTGTATTCATTTTTCATAACTAGGACAGATGCAATATTCTATATTAATCACTTTTCTCCGAGTACAAGTTTGTTCAATTCTCTTCCATTCATGAATGTCTGCCGTAAATTTCTGTGCATCTCCATAAAGGCATAATCTTTTTTTTTACATGCTACTGCCCCATGAAATATACATGTCACAAGCAATTATCTTCATGATACCTGTTCTTAATTTGGAAATTTTCTTGAAATATTTCCAGACACATGCAGATACTTTAAAAAAAAAACATATAACTGTAGAAACCAGATCTGTTTTGGATTAAAATGAGAACCAAATCAATTTGGCTGCTTGCTTGGACTTTTAAAATGTGCAGAAGAAGCACTTCTGAAGATGACCCAGTTTTGAGAGGCTCGCACTTTACAATATTGCAATGCATAAAACTAAGGCACAACTTTACTTAACTGATCTATGCAGCCCCAACTGAACAGCCCTGCACTCCATGATCATTAAAGAGATATATCTACCTCATTTTTATTAAAGAGATTAGTAATCTTCCCTACTTATATTTACACAAGATTACTTATGCAGTAGAGAAGATTTTTTTTTTCAGAATATGGTCGATTTTGTCAGAAGCCAGAGCTTTGGCGATGCACCTGCAGCCTCAGAAGTTTCTCTTGTGTTAAATATATTACATTTAAATATCTTGGGACTCATCCAGCCGCTCTTATATAATAAGTCTTTTGTCACCTTCAGGAAATTCTTAAGCATACAAAGACATAGCCATTTTTCTAGACTTCTCAACGTTTCTATTATGTCTTTCTCGGCAGCCCTGCTATCAGTTCTGTTTTATTGCATTCCAGTTAAAGCCTTTCCCAATATTGACTACAACTTTATAACTTCTCACTTTTGCCCACTTTTCTGACTCATCCTCCCTAAATGTGCAGCTTGCATTTAGTTATATTAGAAATCAATGAGTGTCTAGTAAATGAATACAGATGCAGTAGTAACAGTGATAGATGAATAGCTGTGATTACAAGAATTCATCAGGGGAAAGGGAAAGAACTTTGATATTTATTTATTTATTTATTTATTTATTTATTTATTTATTTATTTATTTATTTATTTATTTATTTATTTATTTATTTATTTATTTATTTATTTATTTATTTATTTATTTATTTATTTGGGTTTGTATGCCGCTCCTCTCCGGGGACTCGGAGTGGATAACAACATATATATAACAATGAATTACAATAAAAAACAAACAAACAAAGATATCTAAAAAATCAATAAAAAAACACACATTCAATTCAACAATCAACCACAATCATCCCCTGGCCTGCCGGCAAAGATGAGTTTTTAGATTTTTCCGGAAGGCCGGAAGAGTTGGAGAAACGTGGACTTCAGGAGGCAGTTGGTTCCAGAGGGTGGGCGCCACAACAGAGAAAGCCCTCGCCCTAGGGCCCACCAGACGACATTGTTTCACTGACGGGACCCGGAGGAGGTCAACCCTGTGCGCTCTCACCGGTCGTAGAGAAGTATGTGGCAGAAAGCGGTCCCGTAAGGTCAGGGGTCTTCAAACTTGGCCCTTTTATGACTTGTGGACTTTAGCTCAGAATTCCTCAGCCAGCGTGCTGGGAGTTGAAGTCCACAAGTCATAAAAGGGCCAAGTTTGAAGACCCCTGATATAGGTGATTCACTGTAGTGTGAAAGAATATCTCCCCCAGACTGTGCAATCTACTCCTCGAGAAATGAACTTGGATTCCATTCTTTCTGTCTATAAGAAATGTTGAGGATTACCATTTTAGCCACACTGCAACCTTAATTTAGTTTACATACCTTGTTTTACCTTTTTGTATTATTATTATTATTTCTTCTTCATTTAAGGCTGTGATCTGCACTGAACAAAAAAGATAGCTATGTAAAGAAGGGATTAAAAGGAGAAAACCTTCATACATCTGTATCTATCATTTCAAAAATGGAGAAGATTAAGGATGAGAAGATTAAGGATGTTAAGTATAATGTTGCAACCATCACATTTAAATGTAGGTTGTTGTTGCTGCTGTTGTGGTGGTTTTGGTTTACCAGAAAATAGTTTTGATCATCAGTCAATAAAGTCAATTGATTTTTCAGAATCCTAAAAATGTACACTTGAATCACAATGAAAGAGCCCATTTTGGCCACTGACTCTCCTCTGCCCAGGGCATTTTGGTAGCTCTGTTTAAAGATATTGAATGGAATGGAATTCATCCTTGGCCTTGTTAATTATTTGCATTGTCAAGATCTCATACTGTTAGAATTTTTTTTGCCCATGATTCAATTAGAATCTGCTTCACAGTAACTTAAATCCATTATTCTCCTATCCATTGAAATGATAGGAAATCATGCATTCTTGTTGTATTTTGCAACATTCTTTCAGATACTTAAACAGTGTTATCATATCTCCCCTTGGTTTTTTTCTTTCTTTTTTTTCAAATCTCTGAATCAGTCTTCATAAATCACTTAGTTTCTAATTCACTCATCTTCTGTGAACTTGTTTTTATGAATATGTCATTGGCCTTCTATGAACTTGGCCAAATTTGTCTGATCCTTTAAAGCACAGAATACCAAAAATAATAGTACAGATAGGGTATGAACTATATTTAAAGTAGTGGTGAGTTACTAAACTAATAACCTCTTATTATGCTGCTGTTTATGGCAGGTTAAATTTGTACTTGCTTGTTTTGCAACCAATTCAGAACTGTTATTTGGAGTTTGTAAAAATGGTGATGATTCTTCACTACAGATTTAAAAAATAGAGATCCTTAGTATTTCACTATTTTAGGTTCTAATGTGACATAATTTAATATGCAAGTGGTAACCTCTGAAGGGGAAGACAGATTATAATTAAGATTGGAGTCTTTAATTATATCTTTCCTTGACAAGAATTCCACCTTTGAAGTTTGTACTGAAACTTCATTATATCCAGCAGGAAAATTTTCCCCACAATTGTTTTCCAGACTATAGCAAGGAGTGAAAATTATAAAATTCCAATGCTTACTTAGTGAGATCTCAGTGAACAAAAATTTTATTTTCTCAGTTAACTCTTTTATTATTTTAATATCATATCTAGTTTGGTCTTCATATACATGTTCCAAATAGGGATTAAATTAGATTGGTGGGTCAGTGGTTAGAATGCAGTATTGCAGGCTAACTCTGCCCACTGCTAGTTCAATCCTGACCGGCTCAAGGTTGACTCAGACTTCCATCCTTCCAAGGTTAGTATTTTTGGGGGCAATATGCTGACTTTGTATAGTATTTAAAGAGGGTTGTTAAGCACATGAAGAGAAGGACTAGTGATGACATGATAGCAGTGTTCCAATATCTAAGGGGTTGCCACAAAGAAGAGGGAATCAAGCTACTGTCAAAGCATCTGAAGGCAGGACAAGAAGCAATGATGGAAACTAACCAAAGATAGAAGCAACCTAGAACTAAAAATAAATTTCCTGACAGTTAGAACAATTAATCAGTGGAGCAACCTGTCTCCAGAAGTTTTGAATGCTCCAACACTGGATGTTTTTAAGAAGAGACTGGACAGCCATTTGTCTGAAATGGTATAGGGTTTCCTGCCTGAGCAGGGGGTTGGACTAGAAGACCTCCAAGGTACCTTCCAACTTTTTTATTACTATTATTATTGAGGATCATTGCTCAGTCAGCCAGATGTTCTTACTGGATTTGGCATTTTTGTCTACCTATCGAGTCCTTACCAAGGACCTGGGATAGGCAGATGTGGATATTTGATGGTATTACAGATATCATTGCAGAATGGAAGCAATTCCTAGCAAGGCCACCTTTTGCAATTAACTAATGGTGAATTTGTCAATGCCAATGGTGTTCAAGTGGTGCTCCAGTTGTTTTGGGATTGTACCCAAGGCACCTATTACTATTGGTGCTACCCTTTTGACATATCCAAAACTGAAGTATGGAATGATAGATCTGTGGAAACTGTAAAGTTGAGGTTTTATTAATTTAAATGATATGTTATTTATTTAAGGTGTTTGTTTTTAATTTATGAGTAATATCATATGGGGGGAGGACTATCCCAATCTTGAAAACCTGCCCTAGGATGCTAGGACTATTTAATATGATAAACCGAGAACAGGGTAAGGGAGAGAGCTGGGACAAAGAGAATAATTTGGGAATGGCCAGGATATTTTTTCCTGCCTTCTCAGATAGTCTGGGGGGGGGGAGATGGAAAATTGCACAGAACTTCTCTAGTATTGCTGCTGAACAGGTGGAGTAAAGTGTTATTTTAAATATATATATTACAGTATTCCATACATCATTTGAATTTCCTTTCATATAACACAGCAGATGCACTGTGAAAAGAAGGATAGATAGAAATATGGTTCAATATGTTGTGCCAAAATTTTCTTCTGCTTTTTTTGACAATTCTAATTCAGTTCAATAGAAAAAGAAAATGCATTATTTATTTATTCATTCATTCCAATGGGGGGGGGGAGTATTTGAAAAGGATGTAAGTTCTTGCAGTTTGCTTAGTTACATACTGGCTAAGGGGTTGTGTGTGAACATCTTATTTATTATAATCTTTTCAGCAGTGTACAGCATCTTTAACTTTCCCCATTTCAGTTCAGTTTTATGTCACCATGGGAGGAATTCCTCTTGTAGGCCCTTTTCTGAATAGGAAGTAAAAACAACAGGAGAGGCTGATCAAGATATATTTAACAGAAACAAGCACAACAAGCTTGCTGTAATAACTGCATGAAAAGACTGCCAAAAGAAAAATGCAAATCAAGTCTGTTACCCTAAGAAAGCAAAAGAGAGAAATGTCTACAATTTTACAAGAGAAAAATATGTTTGCCCAACTGGAAATGGATAGATCAGGAATCTTCAAACTTGGCCCTTTTATGACTTGTGGACTTCAACTTCCAGAATTTCTCAGCCAAGCATGCTGGTTGAGGAATTCTGGGAGTTGAAGTCCATAAGTCATAAAAGGGCCAAGTTTGAAGACCCCTGGGATAGATGCAAAGCTGAGGAACAGGATGTAACTTAGCAGCTCTTTGGATGGAAGTTGACCAGGAAATGTTGATATTAGAGGCTTCTGTAAATCTAGAGGTCTAGCACCTAATGATGACTCCTAAATTTTCCATAAGTGTAGCCATGTCTCTCTTCAAAGGAAAGACAAAAGATGGGCCTGAAGTAACCTAATCCATTTCTCTCTATCACCACTTTTGAGGTGTCTGTATGTTCCTGATATTGATCTTAACCTTACCATCATACACTCTAAATCCCCTTGAGCCTAACAAACAAAGTTTAAAGAAAGAAATCTGGAGCTGTTATTTAAAGCATCTTCACAAATCAGGGAAATTCCCTGCTCTCATTCAGTGGAACAACCTATCTCCAGAAGCTGTGGATGCTCCAACATCAGAAGTTTTTAAGAAGAGACTGGACAACCATTTGTCTGAAATGGTATAGGTTTTCCTGCCTGAGCAGGGGGTTGGATTAGAAGACCTCAAAGGTCCCTTCCATCATCATTATCATTGTCGTCGTCATCATCATCATCATCATTGATCATCACATAAGTCAACCAGATTTTCAGTCTGGATTAGACATTTTTGTCTACCTATCGAGTCCTTACCAAGGACCTGGGCTAGGCAAATGTGGATGTTTGATGGTGTTACAAATATTGTCGCAGGATGGTAGATGTTCCCAATAAAGCCGTCTTTTGCAATTGACTGATGGCAAATTTGTCAATGCCAATAGTGTTCAGGTAGTGCTCCAGTTGTTTTGTACCTAAGGTGCCTATTACTATTGGTACTACCTTGCTTGCCTTTGCCACGGTTGTTCTATTTCTATTTGTAGGTCTTTGTATTTTCTTATTTTCTCTAGTTATTTGTCATTTATTCTGCTGTCTCCATGCACTGCCACATCCACTATCCAGACTACTACTACTACTACTACTACTACTACTACTACTACTACTACTACTACTATAATAGTATATTATTACTATTACTATTACTATTACTATTACTATTACTATTACTATTACTATTACTATTACTATTACTATTACTATTACTATTACTATTACTATTACTATTATATTCCAAAGGAGGTAGAAATTTTGTAGATAACCAGGTGAAGTTTAAGGGAGGGGTCAAGCAGGTCATCAGCCTTGACTCCCTTTATGCCCACAAGACAACTAAATCAAGCCCACCTTGAATTTCATTGATCCTTATCTATCAGCAATTTACTTTGACCATTAGTGGTTCAGATTCTTGTTGCAAGCATGCAATAAACCTTTATTCATTTGAACCACTCTGACTCCTGATTTTTGATGCTTGACAGATTTTCTTTTTGGGTGGCAAGTAATGGCGGTGTAATTAGCTTCTTGAGGCAGAGCCAACCTGTTTCATACATTTGTCCCAATTGCAAGTTCTCATTCCATATGTTATAAAGTTTTTAGGACTTGGGGGTTTAGCAGTTTGGATCCCTACCCTGTGAAATAACACCCAAACCATCATATCAGATCAGCAACAGTCCTGGCTTACTTCTAGAAGACAGTCAAGGCAGAACTTTCCTGAAGTGCTTTGGAAGATGAGAATGGTTGTCTGAGCTGGTGCTATATCACATTAAAGTAATTATCAATGAAGGAGAATATTTGTAGCTCAGGGTTGACATGAGGGGTCCTTGAAGTTCTCTGAGCTTGCTTGTTTTCTTACAGATGTTTCATTACCCTAACTAGGTAAAATCATCAGTGCATCATCCTAAGCAAACCAAAAGACCCAGCAACTTCAGAAGAAAAAATGGGAGTCATCTAAAACATATTGTGTAAAAACTGCAACAACCATTATGTAGACAAACAGGTAGAAGAGAGCAGAATACATCGATGGACACCAACTGGCAGTCAAAAGGCATGATGAAAATTCTTTAATTTCACAACATATAGACAGATTTAACCATAGTTTTAATTGGGAAAATGTGAAAATCCTAGACCAGGTCAAATCCAAAAATGCCAGGGAATTTCTAGAAACCTGGCATTCTGACAAATCAGCCATCAATAGACACATAGACACTAACAACATCTATAGACCATGCAAAGGAGACAATCAACCAGCCCCAAAGAGAAAAACAAACCAATATTCTTGCCTTTTTGATGAACTGAAAAAGTCAAGCAACATCATTTATAATAGTATCATAACTTGCTGAAAAAGGGCTATCTATAGCACTGTCTTTTTCATTTCCTTTCATTCAAGAAATAAACAATATTTGTTATGCAAAATTGCCCCACTAATAAATCAACTAACATTTTAATATATATATATATATATTTAACCATGATCTAATTAAAAGTGATTAATTGGATTTTTGCAGCAATTAGAATGACTAGCTGTATCATACTAGCTGACTGCATGTGTTAAATTGGACAGGAAGAAAACCAAAATACATCTTATTTCAATATAAATAAGATGTTTTTAGAGGCAAGGGATTTTTAAAAAAGTGATACCGCAACAAACAATCAAAGGAGAATTTAAAAAAGTAACATTGCAAATCTATATTCTTTTAAAACTGTCGCTGTGCTCATAGAGATATTAGTTTTGTTCCTTCAAGATTGGGGAAAAACTTCTCAGATGAGGTTGTTCAGGGTTACTTGAGCTCATGATGTCAGCTGATGACCACATACAAGTATTGTCTCAAACCAGGGGTGTCAAACTCGCAACGTCATGTGATGTGTCGCAATGTATTGCAACTTTATTTTCCATTGCCAGCAATGGGGTGGGCACATTCTGCTATGATGCATCCCACCCGTGTTCCAGCAGTTTGACACCCCTGTCTCAAACTATCCTTTTTTTTGCCCTTGACCTTTCCCACTAACTATTTGGAATGATTTTCAATACACATGGAAGAAGATAGCAAAGAAAATAATACTTGGGCTTCTGTTCATGTTTTCTAGTCTGCATTGAATATGATCAGACTAGAGCTCCTATTAAACAGCATATAGCAGACACCGAACACCAACTGGGTACCCAACCTTTATTGCCAGTAAATCCAACAGGCATTCTGATTCTCCCAACATCAAAATACCTAGCCCCTGGAGAACCTTTACTCTGGCATAAGCTCATAGAACATAGAACAATGGAGATGGAAGGGACCTTGGAGATTTTCTAGTACATCCCCCTGCTTGAACAGGAGTTGCTATACCATTTTTGAAAGGCTCTAGTGATCGAGCACTCACAATTTCTGAAGGTAAGCTGTTCCATTGGTTGATTGCTCTCAACATTAGAAAATTTCTCCTTAGTTCTAGGTTGCTTCTCTTCTTGGTTGGTTTCCATCCATTGTTTATCATTTTGCCTTTTGGTGCTTGGGAAAATAGTTTTGCCCCCTTGTCTTTGTAGGAGCCCCTCAAATATTGGAACACTGCTATCATGTCTCCCCTAATCCTTCTTTTCATTAGACTAAACATACCCAATTCCTGTAACCATTCTTCATAGATTTTAGCTTCCATTTCCTTAATCATTTGTGTTGCTTTTTTCTGCATCCTTTTGTGGTCTTCATGCTCACCCTTCTGTTGCCCTGGATGCTGATACAGGAAAATTCCCTACCCAGAGAGATAAACGTACCCTTGATTTTGAATATATAGAATATGGATTATTAGAAAATTAGGATTGAAGAGCACAACAGTATACTCTTATGCTAAGCTTCCATTATAGTATAAGCTTCAAGTTGTTCTATGGCTGAAAATTGGAGTCCAGAAATGCAAATGTTTAAAATGACAGGATCTTGTCAACAGAGAGGGAATGAAGTGGCTGTAAATTACAAATTAGAGAGTTAGAGTAAATTAGAAAGCCAGTCTGGTGCAGTGATTAAGGCAAGCAGGAAACTGTGAGTTCTAATCTACCCTAGCTGGAAACCCAGACAGAAATAGTCTTGTTATCAGAAGCTTGAATAAAAGAATGAGGGTGGAGGGTGGATGACTGCAGTGCTATCTGCCCTATCTCTTTCAGTCAAGGACTTTCAGCCATACTTACACCCATCACAATAATACTATTGTGGATATTATCATGATTGCATGATGAGGTTTTCAGCAGCATTCACTCAGGGGGAGGCGTGGTGTAGGAGATGACCAGCCTGAGGGGGTCAAACGTGTTATCAGTCTCAAGTCCCTTCACAACCATAGGAGATCTAAGTCCAGCCCATCTTGAATCCTGTTGCCTCTACCACCAATTGACCCTACTGCCAATTTGCTTTGATTATTAGTAGTTCAGACTCTTGTAGAGAGCTTTAGTGTAGAATAAACCTATATATTCATTTGAACTGTGCCTGGACTCCTGATTTCCTATGTTTGACACATGGGAGAAGGATGGTTGCCTCCTGCCTCTAAGCTCAACCAAAAGTTCCTCCCTCCATCCCAATGTCTGTCACGTTTAAGAGGTTTGTTTCCCTTTTTGTCAACTGCAGATGTTCAATCTGAATGTTTTGATCAGACTATAGAAACAGAAATTTACTTAGACACTTGCCACAGAGAACTCTCTGAAGCTCAAGGTTCCGCTGATTTTCCATGATCAGAACACAAAAGAAATATGGATCTTGGATTAATGAAGGGGAATGCCTGGTTTTGAGCATCATTGTCGTTTGGAATACATGGTCCCAGGAACCCAAGCAACAGTTCAGAGAAAATAAATAGGGTATGAATTGGAATGTTACTATAAATGATTACATTTTCTCTTTCTGAAGTGGAACGTATAGCACAAAGCTCACTTCCTTCAAAAATGGATTTTGTAGATTTGATTGGAAGCTCAGCATTATGTTTTGCAAGAGATTACTCACAGTGTGCTTAAAACAATCATTTAAATTAAATAATTTGAAGCGATTATGATGCTGAACTGTGAAAGCATTCTGGTGAAGTCACTCTGTATGGATTTGTCTCAGAATATTAAGACAGTTTAATAGCTGATCTGACTAATTTACAGCTCAGCTGCAGCATGAAATCAACGGTTCAGGAGGATTCACATTGCAGCAATGGGATGGGTAGTTTTTTTTTCAGTTTTTTAAGTTTTATTTACACAGGTAACGTAAAAAAAATCAAACTTTGTGAGGTACAAAAACATTTATTATAAACATTTTAGCTAAAGCATGCAATGTTTATCAAATATAATCCGTGGATTTGCAAATACAGTTTTAACTACTAGCAATTCTTTTACCCACTATTATATAATCAACAGGCGGCTTTTTTATTCTGCACTCACAGTTTAGTATTACAGTGTAAAAAGCTAAATGTGAAAACAAAGAAATAGATAATATATTTGTTTGCAATTTGATGACAAGATTAGTAAAGCAACAAGCATTTTTCTTTATGTATGTAGACATATACACATGTAAATTCTGTATACAATACAAGCTTGTTGAACTATATTACAGGTTCTGCTTTGAAATCTAGTTTTTCTTGCAAACAAATTGTTGGAACTGGCAAATAATTTCAACATCTTATGAAAGTGGTAACTGCAAAAAGGAGTTTAATTCTTAATAAGGATCCACTGAGACACTGATGAACAGAAATCATAGCTCTATGGAAGAAACATTGTTTAATTGGTTTAGACATGTTTTTTTTTTCTGGGAAGAATAAGATGGTGGTAAATCCAAAACAGATATAAAGCAGTTTTGAGCTCTTGCTCTCTTAAGTGTCTTTAGGGCTATATATTTCCATGCAACTTAATGGCATGAGGATTTCAATACACTAACAATTTATAGCATCATCCAGCTATCCCTATGATGGTAGATCATTATTGCAGATAGGCTTTATATTGTCACAGCAATGCTGTAAATCACTAGTCTGGATATCTAAACTATGAATAAAAGCAGAGGAGAAAAAAAACCCAGCAGTTTATTTCTCAAAAGGAAGGAAGAGAGATGGAAACAATTTTGTCAAATTTCTTCTAATAATTGCATTTGGTTTAAAAAAACTGCTGCCAGTCCTAAAACTCTGAGGTAGGATAAGCCTCCTACATTTGCCAATGCCCAATTCTTATCCTTAATTTATGTTTTAAATTGTAAATTCCGACATATGTTTTACAACTGAACTAAAAGTGATCTCTCCAAATTTTCAGCTTTCTTTCTGTCGGTTAGTGAAGTTGGACTTCCTTTTGCTGATAGAAATGATAGATTTCATCATTTTGTAGTTCAGTATAGAAAATAGGCAGGAAAAAAGAGAGCTCAGCAATGAGGAATCGTGAAGATGGTTCTTGGTTTCCTGAGGATGTATATTTAGTGCCACTAGACTGGACAAATTTAATAATAATGCCTCAACCGCCAGTCAACACTCTCCACGGCTGGACTGAAGACATAGACCCAGAGAAATAAACACACACAAACAGAGTGGCAACAGTTACTATAATAACTTTGTGGCAGGAATAAACTTACCTTAAAAGCAAAGATACTGTAACTGAAAACTTTTAGATTAGCTTGTTGTTTTAATAATAATGATAAAGAACAACACATCAGACTGGCAATGTTCTCATTTACACTGCAAGGAAAAGATGGCTGACTGACTTACCTTTCCTCATCCCAAAAGTATGGTCGCCAAATCTTAAAATAGGCCCAATCTTCTCACATATTCTTAGATTCTGTTTGTTGCCAAAGGAAAAATCCAGTTTTCAGAGTGCATTTTTGTTTTCCATCCAAAAGCAAAATAAAAATAAATAAATAAAAAAAGATAATTTGGCCTGATATGAAGGAGTTGCATTCTGTGAAGAGAAGGAGGAAAAAATGGGCAACTTCATTCTGGCAAATAAACAGTACATAGGTCTAATTAAGGGCCATGGCAAAAGTGCAATTTTTAATCTCCAAAATTCTAGATTTGATCTGAATCTTTAACTGAGTTTTACACAAATAGGTGAAGAAGGGTCAAAATTATGGGAATATGGAAAAATGAGAAATATCTGTGATACAAAAAGTTCCTAATCATTTCTACCATTAAATGTATCAACAACAAACATGGAAATAGTCTATTTCCAATTTTGTTCTGTTTGCTTCTAAATAATCCTGCATTGTTCTTCCCAAAATTCATAATAAATACAGTGTGCATTTTGTCTCACAATGTATATCTGAATGTACAGTGTGTTCCACATAATATTTAACTAAATACTTTAATGCAATGTTCTACATCTGGATGTAAACAATGAGCTGCCCATATTTGTGGATAAGTTTGAGTAGTAAAACTCCAACTGTGAGAATGAAGTGGTTCATAAATACTGAGTGGTCAGTCAAATGCAAATATACTTCAATTTATATGTGAAGTTATGCACACTGAGGAAAAAGTTTTGACTTCACGTATATTATCTTATAATAAATCCTTCCATTCTCCACCATTCAGTCAGAACTAAAGAAGCTTCTTGGATGAGAAACGAAACGTTTTCAAAGAAAAAAAAAAGAAAGTCCAGTTGCCTTTTGAAAAAAAAACCTTTGGGACAAACATGACCTGGATGACTGAGAATCTTCATGGATGCTTTAAAAGAGCAATGGATAACTTCATGGTGGATGGTTCATTAGGGGATTTTTCTTAAAGGCTCAGTTATACCTCAAGGTTGGGGGCAGCAAGACTTCAAATGCCACTTCCCGGAATGAGACATCATGCCTCTATTTCCCACTTGTGGCCACATCATAGACCTTGGAGGGGGTATCACCGGACGAAGATGGACCTTGGCCTAACAAAGCAGGATTGTTCTTAATTGTGTGTGGGGGGGGGAACTTCCTTCCAAAATGTATTTTCTACCTTATTCTTGAAAGTGTTAGAATTGGCTATGACAGCTGTTGACATTTTCTCTTACAAATCATTTTTGATCACTTTGCAGTTTCCATGACTGCCTCCTCTTGCAATTTAATTGAAATGTAGGACACCAAGGAAAGGGAGACTCTAGAGAGAATTGTGTAATGAAAGATAGGATTTAAGAATTCACCTCTTGAATTTTACTTTTCATTGGGGGGAGGATGTTTTCTTTGTGAACAATTAGGGAAAGGCAACATTGATGTGAAATTCCATAAGATAAGAGCAGGATGTCCACCAAAAGTGCTCTCTGGGAGAATTTCACCAAAATATTATTGTTCTTGGGAGAAAATTGTGCAGTCTCCCTTCAAACTAAATTAGAAAAGTGGAAAAAAAGAGGAAAATGAATTTTATATAATTAATTTCAGCTGCTTAGATCAACATGACAAGACTCAGTGAAATGTAAAATCCACTGGGTAGGTTCAGTCCATCCTGCAGATTAATCTGTGCAGCATGGATCAGAATGCATTCCTAACACATATCTATACGGAAGGTCATTTATCAATAATATATTACCAGTTTCTTTAGCAGTCTGCTTGCTAACCAGCAGGGCATCCCTCTTGCAGCTTCCAAGTATAGTCCATGTCAAAAGAGAAAGAAGACACAATTTATTTTAAAACATGGGAAAAATTTTACCAAATTTTAGCAATACGTTAGAATGAGAAAAGGTTATGAAACTTAAAGAGATAATTGGTAATTTGTATTTATATTTTATGATTATTTCTATGAACTTGTCTTCTTTTTTTCTCTTCTTTTTTTTGTATTTGTGATTTTAATAATATAGTAAATTATAACCAATAAGTAATATATTACTATTTTAAAGTTATTACAACTAATTAATATTAAGCATTGTTAGTTAGTAAAATGAATGAGATATATTGACTAACTTGTTATTCAAAGCTGTTTAATACTAGAGTAATCATTAAGATTTAATATGTATACCCTGACGGGTTTACTTGCTGAAGCGATGTTATTTTGTGGGATTAATCCCACTTTTGTGTTTACCCCTTTCCTTTGCTTTAATCCTTTTGTATGTCTCCCTTTGTTTTACCTTTGTTGACCTTATTCCCATGTTACCCTTATAAAACTCAATAAAATATTTGTTAAAAAAAAGTAGTCTTTGAGAATTGCACTCTTTTGTTATGAAGCCAACTCCTTTTCCTGCCTTTACTTTAAGCAGGTCTCTAAATGGATTTTCCATTTCTACATTAAAGCATAACATCTTTGACTTTTGCTGCAACTTCAAAGCTTCCTCAGTAATTAAAGAAGATGGGCAGCTTTTGCTTTGGTGCTCAGAGCGAGCTGCCTTGAGGGAACATTAAGCAGAGATTGTTTGGGAGGGCAGAGATGGCCTTGCTATTAGAGGAAGCCAAGTGCTTCCTCTTTTCAAAAATAAAAGAAAGGCTATTTTGCCTAATGGTTGCTTAATGCTGAGTTAGCTTTCCAATGTCAGTTGGATGTCAGCCTGGCGCAGATTAGCAGGGCATTAAAATGACTCCCTTCTTTAATTTTTGTAAGTGGAAATATCAAGATGAGCAACCTTCAGAATAGTTTGTGCATATAATAGCACATGGGTATCAAATGTTTTGCATATAAAAGACATTGGAACCAGTAATTTGTGCAAAGAAAATAGACACACAACTACCATGAAGTACACAAAATAGGAGAGAACTTGAGACAAATCAGACTTGAAGAATCTCTGTCCAGCAGGATAAGTGTGCCACAATTATTTTTCTTTGTCATTTGTGATAGCTAGGCATTTCTTTAGAGTTTTATTATTAACAGTGGCTAGAAAACTTGAAGGAGAATCCAATTATGTATTATTTATTTCATCATATTTCATAATATTCCACCTTTGAAAGTAACTCTACACACAAACCATCTTACAAACAATAAACAATGATAATAGATTGTGTATTTTTATTGTGTAGAGCAATTAAACATTTGGGATCCTTCCTGCAGGACTTTTCGTAATAATGGCCCTATGGAAGGTGACTAATTCTAGTGGAATATACTGTAGTCTGGATTCCAGGTAGGAATGCATTCCTCAGGCAAAGAGGCCATGAGGCATGGAAAGTTTAGTGGGGGAAAGAAAGTTAAGATGGCTCCTCCATAGCGCTTCTCAGAGTAGCGATGCAAATAGTTGCTTTAGTTTGGCAAGATTTCTGTCTAAAGGTGAAGAACAATAAAAGAAACTGCACAGAGGTTAACTCTATGTGGTTTTCTTGGTTCTTGGGGCCTGGCAATAATTCAGCCAGCTTCTGACATGTCTTCTTCTGCTTTTTCTGTTCATTCTTCAAGGATGCTTCTCTCAAAAACCCTGGTGATATTGATGCAGAAATTCTTCATTGGAAAGAAGAAAACTTCTGATATGATTTCCTTCTGCGTTCTCCCATCTGCCTTCTGTTTGTGGGTTTATCTATACTTTTGGTGCATATGGGGAACAAAATGCAGGACTACCTCAGTTCTGATCCAGTAGGATTTGTTCTTGTATACTTTTTCATAAGCTACTACGTGGGTGGGAAACATGACATCTTATTATATTTCATTTTATGCACTTTTAGTTGCCTCCTTAAACTGTTCTCCATCCTCAGTGGGCTCAAGGCAATCTGTTTCTGCCAGAGAATAAGAAGGCATGTAGTCCTCACCTCATCCCACACACTTCTTTCCTTTGTTCTTTTTCAAGAGCCAATTTGGCTGAGGTTAAAGAGGGAACTGTTTTGTATATATTTGTGACCTGAGCCCAAGCCAGTAGCAAAATATTTCATAGCAAAAGACTGATTAACCAACCTGTTTGCATGGTCTAATCAGAAAAAGTACCAACATGAACATGGCATTCTGAATAACTGGCAGTACTTCAACATTTTTTTTCATAAAATAAATGATGCTGTATATTGAGCTTCTTCCATCTTAAAACTTAAGACTATTAGGAGATTAAGCATTAAATCTTACATAGGTTTCACTGGCAGAGTAGCAAAATAAACCAACTTAAATATGTTTATACTGGAGCTATCTATAACAAAAGTTTATAAATATTTTTGTCTTGCTATTTTAGCCTACTTTTTTCAGAAATATTCCCAGATGGATATTAGAAGCCTTTTGATTTATCACTAACCAAACATGAACAATAATATGAGAAATGCCTCAAAGTTTTTGTAGATCCTGCAGCTACAGTTAAGAAACAGTTGCCAATCCATGATTACTCTGACCTGAAAAACAATTATCTATAATAGCATTTTCTTAATATGGGTATGCTCCAGCTTTTTGGATGTGAACTCCAAAGGTTTCCAGCCATCATGGGCATTGCTAATAAAGACTGAAGAATCCTATTTTCTAAAGTTTCAGATCTAGAACATTGTCTCCAGTTAAAAATATTGATCCTGGTGATCACCAATAGAAAGACTTTTCCAAGTACATTGAATATAGATTTAATTCATACCTTCCATAATTTGTAGATTTGAGTGTGTGTGTGTGTGTGTGTGTGTGTGTGTGTGTGTGTAAACATAATGTATACACACACACTTAGAATGAGTGGTCCTTGGGTTGAATTAATGCTATGGCAACAAAACATAGAGATGAAACATGCATGAACACAACGTGTCTCTGATATTTACTAAACAGTCTAACCTTTTCAAGCTTCTGTATGAATTTTACCAAAAAAGATGTCAGTGCTTTAAATTCTTATTAATGCTTTGCTTCCTTAAAGCTTGTCTGTTTTTCCTATTCTTTCTTTCTATTCTCTCTCTCTCTCTCTCTCTCTCTCTCTCTCTCTCTCTCTCTCTCTCTCTCTCTCTCTCTCTCTCTCTCTCTTTCAGTTCGCTATGCTGGTGCAACCATCATTCCTTGTTAGCTTGCCAATGAACTTAGGGGACAGGAAAGGGACATGGAATGAAGGCTCAAAGATAAAGAAGGCAGACCCTGAGATTCAAGGACAAGGCACCAGGTGTCTGACCTGACGCAGAGACATTTTCTCATAACAATATATTTGCTTCTAATTGGGCAATGTGACCTCTTCAGGGATGGGAGGGGAAATTCTATACTTTTACTATAGGAGTTTGGCTGGGGGTTTGCCAAAGCTGGTTTTGCTTTCATATGTGCTGAATAAAGTTTTACATTAAGAGATTATAATGTCTTGAAGATGTTTTCTTGGTTGGGTTTATCAATCAGAATCATGACTCTCTCTCTCTCTCTCTCTCTCTCTCTCTCTCTCTCTCTCTCTCTCTCTCTCTCTCTCTCTCTCTCTCTCTCTCTCTCTCTCTCTCTCTCTCTCCCTCCTTCCTGTCCTTCCTTCCTTCCTTCTTTTCTGTCCTCATGCTCATGGGAGATCTGAAGCACTTTTTCTATTTTTTTAAAGTGTGAATTCTAATGGGTTGTCATTGGGTGTATAAATGCATGTACAGTACTTTAGAAAATAAGACATGGTTGAATTGTGACTAACTTCAAAGATGATTTGAAAACCATTGTACTTATTGCCAGATATATGATGACTGATTGCTATTATTAAATGATAGATAATTAGTGCTATTTCCTTCCCACTGAACAATTAATTGAAAATGTTGGAAAAATCTTTAGCTTGTAATCTTATTTTTCATTTACTGTCATCAACTTTTGCCTTTTGAACTCAGTATGTGTTGTAATGGATCTACAAATACATCTTCTTTGAATCCAACCAGGTTTCAATCAATTTAGAGGAAGCACAAGCATAGTTTAATCTTATTTTAAAATAGTTAACTCTGCAATAAACAAATTGTGTTGGCAAAAACATATATATATTTCCAAGAATACCTTTAGATAAATGATCATTCCATTAAATAAATATCAATCTTTGGAGAGAAGAAGCATAGAAAATGACATAAAATATTTCTCCAAAGAGACATATTCAAAGTTTGTTTTTCTCCGTAAAAACAACCAAGGATATCTTCTTATCCGATTCGTTAAAAGATCTGGCTCATCATATCTTTTCTAGTGCTTTATGCATTATCATACGATTACTTTATTTCATTACGTATTTCATTTCCATGTAATGCCGAACAGTCTTTCTACCAGCTGCATATAGTAAATATAAACCTGATAATTTAAAAATAAAAACTGAAGAGTTGGGATCCTCAGATCTATTTCATTTTTAGCCATTGTTTATTCTAATAATTACCCCATCTGCATGACTAAGAATAAATAATAACAATGTTTTAAGTTTAGCACTAATTGGATCAAAACTATATGCTGTAGCTCGATAACTTCTTAGGTAGTTTATGATAATGTTCATAATAAAATATAATTCTCTGAACACACAGAAACACAATACCCAATGGCAATCAATCCAATGTTAAAACCAAATAAAACTACTAGAAAATATATCATTGTGGCAATGATCCCTAGGCTCTTTGTTTTTATATTTTTTTAATAAAATAAAATTGCTTATTTATAGATACTTTTAATTTATTTTTTATACACTGTAGTGCCTGGGAGCGTACCTGTCTGCTTCAGTTAGGAAGAGGTCCTTTGCATTATTACTTTTTTTTCAATGTAGGAAAATGAAACTGTATTTTTATAAGCTTTAGGTATTTAAAATAAACAACAAAAAGCAAGACAAAGTTTTGGCTAAAAAAGTTTTAAATGGGCTAACAGATCCGAATCTGATCGAACCAAATTGAGAGCTTATATTAAGACCTATTTGGAAGCGATCAATGCGGCAAGATCTCAGTATCTTTCCGCATTGATCGCATCTGTGGAATCTCGTCTGGCTGCCCTGTTTAGGGTGACTCGCTCTCTCCTGGAACCTTTACAGGGCAATGCCAAAGAATTTAACATCTTTTTCGCAGACAAGGTCGCTCAGATCCGGGCTGACTTGGACTCCAATTGGAATGCAGTGTCAGCAGAGAAGGGCGGCATATAAATAAAATAAAATAAAATAAATAAATAAATAAATAAATAAATAAATAAATGCTCAGTAAATGTTGAAATATTTGGTTTTATATTTTTAGAGTTTGGAATTAAACTTAAAAAATAAATGCATTTTTATGGGAAAGAAAACATAATTTTGATACTGAAGACATAACAAGATAAGCAATGTATAATATCATTCAGAGACATTTTTCAGGTATTGCATTGGAACCTTGAATCAATAATGTTAGCTGTGTTGGATGATCTTAGGAACAGTCTGTTCCGAGAACAAGCTGCTGCAGAAAAAAAAATATTTGCAAAAAAATGTATCTGAGAAGAACAAGTGAACAAGAGTATGTCTTTATACATACAAAAAAAACAGATAAGGCTTTAAAAAATAAGGAAATAAAATGCCAATCTTAAAGACAAATTGGAACAATTTCTTCTTGCTGGTTTTACAAAAGAGGCTTTTTTAATTTTTTCAAGAAATTTGAAACAAGGGTTAATAATCATCTGAATGGATGAATGACAACATTGTTTTACACAAAAGAAGGAGCATGAAGATGGTTTATTTGATCAGGGTTAAAATGGGACCTGCTAGTATTTCGGACAGTTCATTTTGGACTTGTTGCTATCTGGACAGAAAAAAAAAAATCTGTATTGGGTATTAGAGTTGGCATGATGTTTAAGCCTTTTTCCCTACAGTCTATGTATTCTAATCTGATGGCATATAAATTGGTTTGTATCTAATTATTCTTTCACTTAAAGCAAAGAACCTGCATGAGTGTGTCTTTCTTTGTAATGTTAAATTTCAGCCTTTTCTTTATACTAGGATACTGGGATTGCTTTTTGACTTCTATATGTGGATTTGCTTATATTTAAGAATGACAATTTAAGAGTTGAGATATGGAATTATGAGTTTTATACTTGTTAGTTAATGGTATTATTTAAGGGATTTGTTGGATTTGTTGCTAATATCTGTATTGGAGAAGATGTTACTATTTGGATTTGCCTATAGTTTGGAATTCAGTTATGGAAGAAAGCTTTTTTTAAAAAAATCTGCTTAAAGATAGCTAAATAAAAAATGAAATTGCTTTTACTTCTCGGGAAGGAGGTGGGAAGTTGTTTCTTAGGATTTTTCCCCCTTTTGTTTTCTTGGACTTTTCATTCTCTTTCTAGTTTTTCTTTTTTCTTTTTAGTTTATATTATGTTTTACTATGGCAATTAAAACTTTTAAAATAAAGTTATTTTTTAAACAGTAGACTCTACACCATGTGTTCATCCCAAGCCTCTGAAACAGCACAAAATAGACAATTAATGAACAAACAGTTTTGGTAAGTTGTCAGGCAGGAAATCTAAGTCTGGCCTGGCTCAAGCAAAGAGGCAGAGTTCAATTCTCTCTGAGTCATATGTTTATTCAGATCTGGACAAAGGTGGTTCTTCCACAAAGCTGGAAGAACTCCAAATGATTTATTCAGAATGCCTTTATATTGTATTTGGTTATACAGATAAGAAATACTTTTGTTTACACAAAAGTAGATAAAAAACAGAAGTTGGTACAACTTGTTGCTTGTCAAGTACATTTAGAAGCATATTTATAACAAAATAACAGAGTTGGAAGGGACATTGGAGGTCTTCTAGTCCAACCCACTGTTTAAGCAGAAAACTCTGTACCATTGGATAACCAAATAGTTATCCAATCTCGTCTTAAAAACAGCCAGTATTGGAGCACCCACAACTTCTGGAGGTAAGTTGTTCACTGAACAGAATTTAGAAAGAAACAGGTTTAGCAAACCTATTGCATCCTATCTGTGGTTTCCTATCATGTTTCCCCTGAAATATGGACAGTTCCATGTTATTACAACTCATTTATTCCTCTTCCTTGGTGGAGGATGCCTCCATTCCTTAAACTGCTGCTGCTTTTTCAGCAATTCCATTGCTTATGAAAGAGGGGAATGATATGAATTTAAAAAGAATGTAACAGATTCTTAAGCCATGGTGGCACAGGGGTTAGAATGCTACTGCAGCTCACTCTGCCCATGATCCTAACCAGCTCAAAGTTGACTCAGCCTTCTCTCCTTCCAAGGTCAGTAAAATAAGACCCGGATTGTTGGGGAAAATATGCTGACTTTGTAAACTGCTTAGAGAGAGCTGTAAAGCTCCATGAAATGGTATATCACCGCGCGAGCAGTGTTGGGGTTGCTCAGAAATGCCCACATTTCAGCATCACTCCGCGAGCTGCATTGGCTGCCAATTGGTCTCTGAACCCAATTCAAAGTGTTGGTTATGACCTATAAAGCCCTACATGGCATCGGACCAGATTACTTACGGGACCGTCTGCTGCCCCATGAATCCCAGCGGCCGGTTAGGGCCCACAGAGTCGGCCTTCTCCAGGTCCTGTCAGCCAGACAGTGTTGCCTGGTGGGGCCTAGGGGAAGAGCCTTCTCTGTTGCGGCCCCGGCCCTCTGGAACCAACTCCCCCCAGAGATCCGTATTGCCCCCACCCTCTCCGCCTTTCGTAAACTGCTTAAAACACACCTCTGCCGGCAGGCCTGGGGCAGTTAACATCTTGCCCCTAGCCAGGGTATGTTTGTGTGTATGTTTGTTGAATGATTGGTTTTCTTTTAACTTAGGGGCTTTTATATATGTATTTTAACTGGTGATTTATATTTATGTTGTGAGCCGCCCTGAGTTCTCCGGAATAGGGCGGCATAGAAGTCAAATCAAATAAATAAATAAATATCAGTCTAAAGACCAAATCTAAAATGTCATTCTAATAGCACATCACTGGCCATTACCATCCTCAAGGCAGAATGCATGAGGTGGCAAAAGCTTTTCAGTAGTTAGGTTCATCCCCACCCCACCCCCAAAATGATAATATACCACTTCAGAAGTTCTTGGAGATCAAGAAACCAAAGTTCACAGTTGAATTTCATCCTTAAGTGACTCAGTGGCAAGAATATATATATTTTTAAAAGCATATTGTTTTCTAGTAAGATCTTGGTAACTCCTCAACGTTTACTTTTGAATCAAAATGGATATGACAGCATTGTAAAAACAAAGGACATGTGCAGTTTACCACATCAGTTGGAATAAAAACAGCTGTTACCATACAATCTTTTCTCTCTCTTTCAACATGGCATTATTTTGTACTATAAAGTATTTGTCCAGATTCGTTTTCTCTAATAGAAGGACATCATTGTGTGAAGCATTTTTAGATCCACAGTGACATTTGTGATAATACCAGCACAGTAGACTTTCTAAAATGTTGGCCATCCTTATTATATATTCCAAGAGGGGAACCTAGTGGTTCTTATCATAGTTGGCAAAGAAAAGGGCTGGACATAGGCAAAATATTTAGAATGCATAGAGATTTCGAATGATAGCAGAAAATCAGTACTATAAACAGCTGGCAAAAAGAGATTGGCTGAAAATGTTAATTGGAAAGCCATGCTTTGTAATTTATGTCACCTATGAATTTGCTAATGATCTTAATCAAGATACTATTCTTTCAAATTATCTTGTCTGCCCACCCACTCACCTTTACCTTTATTCTGAGACACTGGCTTACTTTTGTCAAAATGTATTTATCTATTAATAGTAATTATTTTAACTTCTAACTGTCGAGTTCAAAACATCCATAATAATTTAGAAGAAGCCAGTTGAATGTGGGAGGAAAAAAAATCTCCATCTCCCCCAAAAATGGGAGACCTGGAAGGAACAAAAGGTCTTTCAATAAGGGGGCATCTTCTGAATGAAAAATCCCTTGATTTTATTTCATTTATTTATTCATCACATTTCTACACTGCTCGTCTCACCTAAGTTACAATTTTGTTTGTGCTAAGCATCCATTACAAAAAGGAATAATTGATATAACAGCTTCTACAGCTGAACTTGAAGGGAAGGTAGATTCAATTGGAAACAGCATCTTTAAAGGAACTTGAAGCATTAAAAAGCAGCATTTTGAAGTAGATTATGCTTCTTGTGTCTTTTAACAGCTTTCCTCTATGGAGACAGTTATATTAGTTCCAAATGAGTGATAAGTAAGACATCTACTTCCACTGCCTAATATGTTTTCTTTGGGATTATGCATCTAATTTGAGCTAAGGCCTTTTAAAGAAATGTTGGGCCAGAAAAATACATGCTTTTTTCCTCCTGTCAGTTTTCATGCATTTAATGAAAGATAATTTATTTAGAAATTATGTCAAACAAATATATTTGCCTCCATCATTTCTTCCATACCTCTCAATTCTTCCTGAATTATCCTTATCTTTGTTGGGTCACCTTGTCTGCTGTAAAGTACTTAATGACAAAAATATTAGAATGACCTGTAGCTCAGTATTAAGGATTATGCTTTGAATACAGATATTCTAGAATCAATTGTTGGCCTCTGCAAGTAGATGTGGAAAAGAATTGTGTCTGAAAAATTGGAGACCTGCTGAGTAGTACTGAAAAGGTTCACAAAAAAGTGGAATGAAAGAAAGAAGAGGTCCTGTACAATGCCTCGAGAATGAGACATCGGTAAGCAAGGATCGCTAGAAAGCACACATGCAACTCAGTAGTTACTAGGTATGGTTTTGTTCAAAAAGGTGACATCCTATCTTCTAAATTCAGTTATAACATGTTGCATGTCCAGGAGGTCATTATTATATGGACTCGAGTTAATCCACAGCCCACAGAAATGAACAAATATAGTTAATTTGATCAGCAGCTAACATTGTCAATTCTTTTACTTTTCAGGCAAAGATAAATACTAATGAAAAAGTCTATCATCACTTGTTAGAAATTGGGACCTATGACTCTATTTCAGTCATAGAGCTAAATGCATTCCAAACTTGTTCCCCATTGTAAATTAGATGATCAGGCTACCTGAATTGAATTTTTTCCCTCCTAGGGAAGTATACATTCGGCACTGGTTTGGCTCCTTTCTCTGTGGCAGGTCCCAACAGGCATTGTTAGGGAGTGAGAGGTCCAGTCCTCGGCTGCTATGTTGTGGTGTACTGCAGGATTCAGTTCTTTCTCCACCCCTTTTCAACATCTATATGAAACCATTGGGTGAGATCATCCGTCACTACGGGTTGAGGTATACACTGTTTGCTGATGACACCCAACTCTATATTTCCACTCTTGGTGATCCATGTGATGCTGTGGTTGCCCTTTGTCAGTGCTTGGAGACTGTGGGGGCCTGGAAGGGGGACAACAGGCTTTGACTGAACCCTGGTAAGATTGAATGGCTTTGGATATGTGGAGCTCTGGGATATGGGACTTTGTCATATTTCACTCTGAATGGGGTGGCACTGCCCCAGAAAGATCCAGACTGTAATTTGGAGGTTCTCCTGGACTTGCAACTCCTGTTGAGGAACAGGTGGCAATTGCAGCTAGGAGACCCTTTTTACAACTTTATGTTGTGTGCCAGTTGTGGCCTTTCCTGGACCAGGATTCTCTGTGCTCAGTTGTTCAGTCCCTAGTAATCTCATGGCTGAACTACTGGAATGTGCTCTACATGGGGCTACCCTTGAAGAGCATTCCAAAGCTATAGCTGGTGCAGAGTATGTCAGTGTGGGTAGTTTTGCGGCCCCAAGAATGAACCCTATAAAATCACTGCTCTGCAAGTTGCATTTGTTACCAGTCTGCTCCTGGGTACAATTCAAGGTGTTGGTAATCACCTTTAAAGCCCTTCACAGGATGGGTCCAGGTTACTTGAGGGATAGTCTCATTCCACTAGGATTGGCCTGTACCACTTGTGCCAATGGAGGAGGCATACTGCAGTTCCCATCAGCCCAATTAATCCAGTATCAAGGTCCAGAAGGAGGAGCATTCCCTGCTGTTGCTCCTGAACTCTGGAACATCTTGTCCCCCACCCTTAGATGGGAGATTGGCCCAAATCCTCCTATTTTTTCCATAAGGACCTAAAAACATGGCTCACCCAGCTTGCTTGGGGCCCCAGTGGAGGGATAATAACAGATCCCACCTCCCCCCGCCCCACTGTGGAGTGACTTTGATTTTAATGTTTGATTTTAACTTTTTATGTTTTAGCTTATGGTAAGATGGGAAGCCAATAAATTTTATAAACAAACAAACAAGCAAGCAAAGAAACAAATAAATAAATAAATAGAGAAGCCCTTTTTGTCCCAACAATATCATATAATAAAGATGGTTAATTATCAAGATCCAGATATAGTGATTTTATTTCATGGTTGATCATCCATCCATCTATCCATCCATCATAAGTGCTTCTGCTTATTCAGAATAACAGAGTTGGAAGAGGCCTTGAAGGTCTTCTAGTCCAATTCACTGCTCAAGCAGGAGACCCTATCCCATTGCAGACAGGTGGCTGTCCAGTCTCTTCTTAAAAATCTCCAGTGATGAGGCATCCATAGCCTCTGAAGGCAAGCTGTCCCACTAGTTAATTGTTCTCACTATTAGGAAATTTTTCCTTAGTTCTTGGTTGCTTCTCTCTTGATTAGTTTCTATCCATTGTTTCTTGTCTTATTCACTAAAAGGTATTCTCTTTTTTCTTCACATTTTCATTAAAGAATAAAGACCTAATAAAATGTATTTTAATTCAGGTTTCACCATAATTATTCCTTGTTTTCAAAGGTTTTCACACAAAATCATGTTGACACTAACATAGGTAAAGTGTATGAATAGCTAAGTACACAAGGTTACATCATTAAATAGGAGTTTCAGCTGTATTACAGCTGGTACTACAAAAGGATTGGAGATGCACTGTGCCATTCAAAGTTGAACATTGGAAAGATGTCTCCCTATTTGTTATATGCCATTTGTCTTTTACAAAAATTGCATGTTTTCTGTGTAACAAAATGTACCTGCCATTATAGGCTTTACACTAGTGTTTTGAAAGGATTTGTGCACATCGTGATACTACAAAATTTAACCTGAAATGACAGCAGGAGTTTCAGTCTGAATTGGATACAAATTGAAAGTAAACATTATTGTTTTCTATCCATCTCAAAAGGTACTTTGCAGTGTTAATCATGATTCTGTCATTGCTGGGATTCAAACTTTTGGTGATGCTCATAAAGGTATAAGCAATTGCACTGCCTAGTAGAAGCCGTATCAGTCCAACTAAATCAGAGAGATAATTTTAAATATGATGACAAAATGATATACCCACAAGAAAGTGTACTACATTCTCAAAAAAACAAAAACAAAAAATGGAATATTCAAATATGTTATGTAATTGTATAATGTGTTTATTTATATGATGGCAATAACAATACCTCACATATACACTTGTGTGGATAGGATCCACTGAATGACTGACCATTTCCTTGAAAATATTTAACCAGCCTATTACTGGGTAATTTTTAGAAAAATTATTTCTAGTATATACAGTAAAATGAATTAGATGGACGTTTATGCCTGAGTGCCCAATGCTTGGGTCTAGGAGATGAGGTTTGGGGAGCCCACCCAAACCACCAGGCACTGTAACGGGGCTTCAGTCCGGACTGAGCTGGGGCGAGCAGAGGCATCGGCAGCTACGCACGGCGTCTTTGGAAATGCCGAGGCCTCGGAGGATGATGTGGATTGGAGCCGGGAGCCAGCGTAGCTGTAAAAGATCTGGAGTAGCGGACCTGCGGTGTGTTAAGAGCTCCCTGGGGGGAGAGCCAGCTGGTTTTTACTGATAGCTGAGGAGCCCTGCAGGGAGAGAGCTGGCCCCCTCCCCCCTCAATGATAGCTGAGGATGCGGTGAGGTGAGGACATGCTGGACATGCCGGAGCCTTGCAACTGGCCTCTTTCCTCCCCCTTTCCTCCCCCTTCTGAGAGGAGGAGAGCTTGGAGTAGTGGACTGATGAGGGGGAGAGCTTCCTGGGAGAGAGCCGGCTGGCCTCCCCCTTCCTTCAATGATAGCTGAGGAGCCTCCCCCATGTTGCTCAATGACAGTGTTGCAAGTTGCAAATTGCTAATTGCGAGAAATCCAGCAAGAACTATTATGCTTCCAGCCTGCCAGGCCAGCACAAGAGGCATCACACATGAAAACTGATCGATACCCCAGGATCCGGAGAGATGAGGGGAACCCCCTATGATGATGAGCTTCCTCCTTCCTCCTCCCCCCTCAATGACAGCTGAGGGCGTGGTGAGGTGAGGACATGCTGGTGCCTCGCGGCCCCACCCCACCCCAAGACCATGGAATTTATGGACAAACCCTCATCTCTGTGTTTTTTACCCAAGCTATTATTATTGGATGCACGATAAGGCGAGCCTTCTTGCACTGCGAGATGCCTCCCTCTCGCAGAAATGGCCTGTATGTCTTTCGAAGGCCTACCTTGATGACGGACTTTGGAATCCTGAGAGGTGGCATGCTCAAAAAAAGGGGTTATGGAGGTTTTTAAGTACGGGTTTTAAATGTTTTTAAGGGGTTCTGGGGTGGGGGGTGGGAAGATTAATAATAGTAATGGTGTAGGCCTGGGGGGAGGTCTACGGGATAAGGGAGGGTTAGGGGGTGGGAATAAGGAGGAGGAGAAACATGGGCCAGGCAACGGGTGGGACCGGAACCATGAGTGTGCGGATCAGGGAGGGGGCAGAGGTGATTTAGTTCCCATCGGTTTTGTAAGTGGGAAGGGCAGATATGGCGGGAGTAGGGGGCCACGTCAATTTATGGGAGCGCGCCCCCACTATCTTCGAGCGGTGCCGCGCTCCGACCCCCACGGCTCTACTTGTGATCTGGGTTGTTTAGAGCCAAAGGGCCCGGGTTGTAGGCTGATGCTGTGCAATGCCAGGTCTGTGGTTAATAAGGCCCCCCTGATACAAGATTTAATTACGGAGGGGGCTGTAGACCTGGCGGGTATTACGGAGACCTGGTTGGGACCAGAGGGTGGTGTCCCTCTTGTGGAAATGTGCCCTCCAGGCTTCCTTGCATTTCACCAGCCGAGAACTCAGGGCAGGGGTGGGGGAGTGGCGGTTGTGATTAGGGAAGGTCTCAGGCCAAGGGAAGTCACTGTTCCTCAGACGGCAGGCTGTGAATCCCTCCTTGTGAGGTGGGACCATGCGGGTCTGAGGGCTGTGTTGCTTACGTACCTGGCTCCCTGCCACGTGTCAACCGCCCTGCCCGAACTCTTGGGCATCATCGCTGCGGTGGCGGTTGAGGTCCCCAGGCTAGTGGTCATGGGTGACTTCAATCTGCCGTCTGTGGGCGAGGTGTCTGAGGAGGTTCGGGAGTTCATGGCTTCCATGACAGCCATGGACCTGACCCAGGTAATTCAAGGTCCCACACACACGGGGGGAAACACGCTTGACCTGGTTTTTGTCTCTGGTCAGTGTCTGAGTGATCTGGATATGAGAAATATAGTTACAACTTTGTCATGGTCAGATCACTCTCTCCTACGCCTGGACTTTTGGACCGCTACACCCCACTGCAGGGAGGCGGAACCAATTGTTTGGTACCGCCCCAGGCGACTGATGGAACCCGAGAAGTTCCAGACGGAGCTTGGGCCAATACCGGAGGCTCTAACATATATAACACACAACTCGGTCGGGGCGCTGGTAGCTGCCTGGGATAGGGCAGCTGCTGGTGCCTTGGATAGGGTTGTGCCTTTGCGGCCTCTGAACCGGCGTGGTGCTCGTTCAGCTCCCTGGTTTAACGAGGAGCTGAGGGAGATGAAGCGCCGGAAAAGACGCCTAGAGAGCAGTTGGAGGGCGAGTCGCTCTGAGTCTGACCGAACACGAGTAAGAGACCATATTAGGACTTACTTAGTGGCAATAAGGACAGAGAAGTGTTCTTATGTCACTGCCCTTATTGCGTCATCAGATAACCGCCCAGCCTCCCTGTTTAGGGTAACCCGCTCCCTCCTTCATCGGGAGGTGAAGGGGGACCCCTTGGAGGGAAGAGCTGAGGATTTTGTGCAATACCTGTATGACAAAATCGCTCAGATTTGGGAAGGCTTTAACTTCAACGAAGGCAGTCCAGCAGAAGTGGCTGAGGCCGGTCTTGAGACTACTATCTGGGCTGAGTTTGACTACGTGACACCTGATGATGTGGACAGGTTGCTGGGAGGTCTTAGAGCAACCACATGTTTATTGGACCCGTGTCCCTCCTGGTTGGTACTGGCCTCCAGTGAGGTGACGCGAGGCTGGCTCCAGGCAATTATCAACGCCTTGTTGAGTGAGGGTGTCTTCGCCGCCGCCCTGAAAGAGGCGGTGGTGCGACCCCTCCTCAAGAAGCCCGCCTTGGACTCGGCTGTTCTATCTAATTACCGTCCTGTCTCCAACCTTCGCTTTGTTGCGAAGGTTGTTGAGAGTGTGGTTGCTCGACAGTTCCCTCAGCACCTGGAGGAATCGTCGTACCTGGACCCGTTCCAGTCGGGCTTCAGGCCGGGTTACAGCACGGAAACAGCTTTGGTCGCATTGGTGAATGATCTCTGGCGGGCCCGGGACAGGGGTTTCCTCCTCTATCCTGGTGCTATTGGACCTCTCAGCGGCTTTTGATACCATCGACCATGGTATCATGCTGCGCCGGCTGGCGGGGCTGGGTATAGGGGGCACCGTGCTTCGGTGGCTCTCTTCCTTCCTCTCTGGCCGGACGCAGTTTGTGTTGACAGGGGGTCAGAGGTCGACCCCGAGGCCCCTTGATTGTGGGGTACCTCAGGGGTCGGTCCTCTCGCCCTTGTTGTTCAACATTTATGTGAAGCCGCTGGGTGAGATCATCCGAGGTTTTGGGGTGGAATTCCATCAGTACGCTGATGATACTCAGCTGTACATTTCCACCCCGAACCACCCAAATGAAGCTCTTGACGTGCTGACCCAGTGCCTGGAGGCCGTGCGGATCTGGATGGGAAAGAATGGTCTCAAGCTCAACCCCTCCAAGACCGAGTGGCTGTGGTTACCGTCGTCCCGGTACAACCAGCTGACTCCATCGCTGTCTATTGGGGGCGAGTCAGTGGCCCCCATGGGAAGGGCTCGCAACTTGGGAGTCCTCCTAGATTCACGGCTGTCCCTTGAGGACCATCTGACGGCCGTGGCCGGGAGGATGTTTTACCAGATTCGTCTGGTACACCAGTTGCGCCCCTTCCTAGATAAGGACGCGCTACGCACGGTCACCCATGCCTTCGTCACTTCCAGACTGGACTATTGTAATGCTCTCTACATGGGGCTCCCCTTGAAGTGCACGCGGAGGCTTCAACTGGCGCAGAATGAGGCCGCGCGGGTGGTAGTGGGGGCACCCTGGCAGGTACAAATGGCCCCTATCGTGCGCGAGCTGCACTGGTTGCCGGTGGTCTTCCGGGTGCGCTTCAAGGTGTTGGTCACCACCTTTAAAGTGCTCCATGGCATAGGACCCAGTTATTTACAAGACCGCCTTCTGCCAGTAAATACCTCCCATCGACCAGTTCGCTCCCACAGAGAGGGCCTTGTCAGGGTGCCATCGGCTAAGCAGTGTCGGCTGGTGGCGCCCAGGGGGAGAGCCTTTTCTGTGGGGGCACCGACGATGTGGAACGAGCTCCCCCCAGAACTCCGGACATATCATGATCTCCGCACCTTCAGAAGAGAACTGAAGACTCATCTCTTCAATCAAGCCGGCCTGGCCTAGATCTCCTCGGGTTTTAAAATTTTTAAACAAAGCTGTTTGCGTTTTAGAATTGGGTTTTTAACAGGTTTTTAGCAACAGCCTTGTATTAATATTAATTTAATTTTTAAATATTTATTGTTTTTATGTTTTTACTCTGTTGTGAACCGCCCCGAGTCCTACGGGAGAGGGGCGGTATAAAAATTTAATAAATAAATAAATAAATAAATAAATAAATTAAGACTTCCATTAATAGCCAAGTTTCAGAAACCTACTGGGGATCAAAATATCTATAATTTCAAGGGTGTTTTGGGAAAACATTTCTGGGTTATTGGGCAATTTTTTTAAAAAATGTGTGCAGAACAGTCATTTCTAATGCTAGTAAATACATATTTATCAATTAATGTTAGAAATGACAATTTTGCCCACATTTCTTTTAAAAATCTGCCCAATTATTCAGAAATGTTTTCTTAAAATAGTCTTGAAATGATAGATATTTTGATCCCCAGTTGGTTTCTGAAAGTTATTTATTTAATATCCCACCTTTATTATTTTTACCAATAAGATGGCAAACATATCCAACTCACTTTCTTCTTTCTATTTTCCCCACAACAAGAACCCTGTGAGATGAATTGGGTTGAGAGAGTGTGTCACCCAGCTGACTTTCCTGCCTAGAGAAGGCCTAGAACTCACAGTCTTCTGGTTTCTAGAGCCAAACTATTAGACCAGGGGTCTTCAAACTTGGTTCTTTTATGACTTGTGGACTTCAACTCCCAGAATTCCTCAGCCAGGCACGCTGAGGCAAGCTGGCTGAGGAATTCTGGGAGTTGAAGTCCACAAGTCATAAAAGGGCCAAGTTTGAAGACCCTTGTACTAGACTATTAGATCAAGCTCACTCTTATAAATGCTCTCACTATGCTATAATTTTAGTGAAAACTTAGTTTTAATTTTCTCATTTCTATGAAAAAAAAAGACTTCAAGGTGGAAACAGGGCAGACTAGCATACCCTTGCCATATGGAAATAACACTGAGATAAAAGACCAAAAGCCATGTCTCATACCTGAGATAACAGAGCTTCTCCAGACAAGAAGAACCCCCCAAGTCCAACTACTTGAGGTCTGGACAACAGTTCCTTGCAAAAAAAAAAAGCCTTCAGAAGGAATCTAACAGTGACTCATGACTAGAGCATCTATAGCCATGGAAGGATACAACAACCACATGTCTTAGGTAAAGACTGCTCAAACCTCAGTGAGTTTAACGCAGGGGTCTTCAAACTTGGCCCTTTTATGACTTATGGACTTCAACTCCCAGAATTCCTCAGCCAGGCACACTTTTGAATAATAATAAAAAAGTGAAAAGAGACCTAAATGTCTAAAACCGCATACCGGTAGATGAGTAAGTCTCCAATCCAAGAAGAATTACAATAAAGATTAAGAAATACAGATGTAAAATGATTTAAAGAGTTTTGATCAAGAGTTTTGATCAAGAACATTTAAAAACAGACTAAGGAGGTAATTAAATTTGGAGTCCTGCTCAGAAGACTAAACCTCTAGTTTCAGTGAACCCAGATTGGATCCTGCAATATTATCCTGGGTCACTATAAATCTGATTTTATTTTACCCGCATTCTCTGTATTTTGTTTTAAAATACCTTGGGGAAAATTATGCATGACCACCATATATGTTCCTTCTGATTAATAGTATTTGCAACATTTATTGCTGTATGATTTGCTTATTTTAGCAATCATTGATGGATTTGTACACCATTTGTAAAACATTTTATACCATTTCTCTCTCAAGCCACAGCTTGGAGTGAATTTTGTACATTTTTTTCACAGTTCTTTCCATTTCTATATGGATATATATTTTTTTGAAGTCTTGCATCCAAATGTATCATACATTTTTTTAAAATTTGTTCTGTCTTCATATCTTATCTAAGTTATCTCTTTCTCCCTCCTAATAAGTGGTCTTAATTTTTAATTTTCAAATTTGGTCATTTTAGTCATTAATATCCCTTACTCATTTCTGGGATCAGGTTTTATTCTTTCAGAAATTTGTAGGTCAACTAGTCCTGGTATATTCCAGTCTTCTATGAGTGATTTTTTCTTGGTCTTTAATCTGTTCATTAAGACCCATTAAGACCCAATGAATACTTTGTATACATGAATACTTTGCATATTTAATTATACTTTTCTTACAGAAATTATACAAAATAAAAGGCATTTAGAGAAGCCAATGTTAAAATTATTATTTTTCTGATGGAGTTCCATTTGTATATAAAACTTTACCTTAAACTTTTAAAAAGTGTTTATCCTTTGTTGTATACCTGTACCATAAATATTTGTGAAACCCATTACCTATACCTCTCCCCCAAAGCCCCTTACTATCTCAATCTGCCCCAAGAGAAATATATACATCTTCCAAGGACATTCCAGTATTTTCTTTGATTCAGTCGATACCCCTTAGCTAGTATATTCATCTGCTTCTCTCAAATATTGTCAACAGTGATGATTCATCATTTTGTTTTACGTATCAAAAGTTTGTGAGATCTATTGGTTATCGTCAGGTCAAGGAAGGAGTACTTTTATTTGGTCCAAAACTTTATTTGTTTTTATTTATTTATTTTCTGACAGTGAGAGCAATTAATCAATGGAACAGCTTGCCTTTTGGACTTGTGTGTGCTCCATCACTGAAGGTGGGCACCCAATGGGCACGCCCAGCCAATGGGCGACACTCAGCCAATGGGCCACACCACCCAGCACCCGATGATGCATAAGTGGGTTTTGGGTTGCAGTTTGGGCACTCGGTGTCTAAAAGGTATAAGGTCTCCTATCTTGAGCTGGTTTAAGGTCTCCTATCTTGAGCAGGGGATTGAACTAGAAGACCTCTGAAGTCTCTTCCATCCCTATTAATTTACATTCTATGCTCTATGGTCAAGTTCTTCTTGAAACCCATACTGCTTTCAGTAGCTATTTACCATAAGGAATTTAAAGGGATACAACTTCTTTTTAACCTCTTTTTCTCCCTTTATCTGTATTCATATTTCCCTGCCATACATAACCCCCATTAAATTCAATAAAAAGCCATTACTAAATGACTGTTACAAGGGGAAAAAAATCCCATTTTATCACAAGCCAAGAAGGCATCCAAGGTACCTTAATATATCTTTCGTGGTGTTTCATGCCAAAAAGAAAGGTCAAACATGAATGTTGCATTTCAGAACTCTAAGTATAAATTCAGCAACAACTTAAGTTTAGGGATTTTGAATTCAATCTTTTCATCTAGAGTTGTGAAAAGAAAACCTTTAGTCAATGTTGGGAAACTTAATAGCTAATTAAAGTTCCGATAGTACATAATGTTCTACTAAAGAATCAACTAATAATAATTATTCAAACTTTACCATTTCAATTTATTCAGAGGAATTGATAGTCTATCATATGAAAATAATTCGAAATAAATTTGAAGGTTTCCCCCTTGCTATTTTTTTTGAGAGGAGCTATTGGAAAGTAATATTAATATTGCATGAGACCACACAAGGGAAAAAGTCCTTGATTAAGAAATAAGTGATCAAGTGCAATTGTTTTGGATGATTATGATTTAGAATCTTATTACCCATTAAAACACAGTAATTAGTTTTATTTTAGCACAAATTATTTTAATATTTTTTTTTAATTCTCCCAGCATGAAAACTGTTGAACTCCTGTCTGGATTAATAGAATATTTTCAAACCATATATTTAGCTTTGGGAGCCAGATCTCTCGCCCCTTCTTTTAATAAAAATAAGATTCCTAGAAACCTGATTTATACCAATGTCCATATGTTAGTCTTAATCTTTCAAGGAGAAGTATCAAAACACTAAATGGTTAACTCTTAAATAAATATTTATTGCTTTCTTTTAACAATTTCTTTTCTTTCCAAATGTGACGGACTGGTTTACTTTTTGGGGGGGGACAACTCTGTAAGCACACTTGTAAATTTCTATCCCCGGTGGTTTAACCCCCCCATCCTAAGTTATCAGTGCCAAACATGGACACTTACAATAAAACATAAATAAATGTTAGTCACCGCAGAAATGAGATGCTTGAAGACTGTTGCTGGAGTGGCCAAAAGAGATAAAATCAGAAATGGGACCAATCTTAAACAACACACAAAAACAACAAATAAAGTGGTTTGATCAACTGGAGACGATGTCTTGGGATGCCGTACTGTACAAGGTATATACAAAAAGTGGAGAAGGTCAAAGAACAGAAGGCAGACCCAGAAGAAAATGGAGAAACAGCCTCAAAGACACATTACAACAGCATCAATTAATAATGGTTGAAACTGCCAGAAAAGCAAGAACCAGAATTTCATATCTCCCTTGATATCCAAAATGGAGGAGGAGGAGGAGGAAGAAGAAGAAGAAGAGGAGGAGGAAGAGGAAGAAGAAGAAGAAGAAGAAGAAATAATTTAAAAATCTAAACTTTACATCTTTTAAAATTGCCTCTTCATTCTATACTAACAATGATACTGCTTTTTAAATTTGTATTTAATATCTTTAACGTTTCTCTGAAAAATTCCTAGAAATCCCTAGAACCTAATAGATATCAGTAAGTTATGGAAAGAAAGAAAAAAAATCAACAATGTAAGTATATGATTTGATTCCAGCATATGTTGGAGGAAATTAAATTTTTTTATCCATTCTCTGACTCCAGAGAATGTCCTTTACAGTAAGTATTTTAAATGTCAATATCATTATCAAATTTAATGTATTTTCCAATAAATACATAGTCAGTTGGGAAATGTGCTCCTGTTCTATAACTGAACTAATAATAAAGCTGTTCTAAAAATTCTGAGGAGGGGTAAGAATTGAATGGTGTAACAGACTTTCTAATATTGACATGCCCAAAGACTATTTGTCACCTCTGCTGCCTATCAGAAGACCTGGGGAAATGCTACTCAGATATTTTTATTTCTGCCTTGTCAGATAAAATGTGTTCAGGTAGACCAGGGGTAGGCAACCCAAAACACTGAAAGAGTCACTTGGACCCGTTTCCCACTGAAAACAAAACACTGGGAGCCGCAAAACCCTTTTGATATCTAAAATGAAGATAACACTGTATATATCCTTTTTTATCTTTATTTTGTGTGTGTGTGGGTGTGTGTATATATATATATACACACACACATACATACACATACATACACATACATACACACACACAAACATATACACACACACATATACATATATACACACACCTATAATAAAGGTAAAAAAGGATGCATGCAGTGTTATCTTCATTTTAGATGTCAAAAGTGTCTCTCTTTGTCTCTTTCCCTCCCTCCCTCCCTCCCTCTCTCTCCCTCTTTCTCTTTTTCTTTCTTTTTCTCTCTCTTTCTCTTTCCTTTCCCTCTCTCTTTCTCTCCTCTTCCCCTCTTTCTCTTTCTCTCTCTCTCCCTCTCTCTTTCTTTCTCTCCCCCCCCCTCTTTCTCCCTTTCTCCAATCTTCTGCTCACCTGGCAATCTGGCTTCAAGCTGTTCTCCAACAAGCTCAGAGGTAGGCAACCTTGGCTCTTTTATGACTCATGGACTTCAATTCCCAGAATTCCTAGTCAGCATAGCTGGGCTAGCTAGCTCTCTCCCTGCTTCCTGCAGAGATGCAGCAAAGGGAGGAGCTCCACCCAAATAAGCTTTTCAGCTCGTCGGAGAATACTGTGAGTCCACTCTTTTTTACACCCACACACCCACACCCACCCACAGAGAGAGAGAGAGAGAGAGAGAGAGAGAGAGAGAGAGAGAGAGAGAGAGAGAGAGAGAGAGAGAGAGAGAGAGAGAGAGAGAGAGAGAGAGAGAGAGAGAGAGAGAGAGAGCGCAAGTGCCTCTCTCTGTCTCTGTTTCTCTCTGCAAATGGCAGAGGAGGCTGGGAGCCATAGGGGAAGGCTCCAGAGCCGCAGGTTGCCGACCTGTGAGGTAGACTTATGTGGAATGAGGGAATGAGAAAAAGAGAAACACGTATGTGTTCATCGTATCAGTAGACAGAAGACAGTATATTTGTCGTTGGGCTCCTGCACATAATATAGAAAATATTTCAGATCATAGTGTTTTATGTACAGAGAATTGAACACATGCTGAGTTTGAAGAAGCTTTCAAGAAACTTTGCAGGGATCAATAGTCTCTAAAGATTTTGCCACCTGTACCCTTTTCATCTAATTCTGCCAATAAAGGAGCAATTGCAGGCATTTGGATGCTTCCACGCAGCAATCTCTTTTTGTACCTTTTAAACAAATTGAATCTTAAATTGTTTCTTTAAAAAAATTGCACAAGGACCACTTTGTCAGTGAGCCAAAGCATTTAGACTGCCATCTCAGAAAAGCAAATGCTCAGTAGCAACTTCAGTCTTAACTAAGGGTTTATACTTGGAAAAAAAAATCTTTGGTTGTTCTTTTTTTAAGTTGGAATTTGATTCCCCTCCATACACACATACACACCACAAGGACATTTTCTGTATAAACTCATCTTTGAACAATTTGTGCTGTATTTTTCTTGAAGTGCCTTCAAGTCAGTGTTGACTCCTAATGAATGTGTGGACAAGTCCCTGCAGTTTTGTTTTGTTTCTTTGTTTTGGCTGCATTTACTGAAGTGGTTTCATGTTCTGCCTAGGACTGAGAAGGGGCGTTGTCTTACCTGAATGCCTTTTCTCAGCATGGTGGTGTAGAATCCACTGATTGGGTTATTTCAACCTTCCTGCTCAGAGAGACTAAGTCAGATCTTTGGCCACACCTCCCTTTGGGTATGTCTTCCAGTTTTGATGAAGCGAAGGATCCTGATGAAGTCTGATGCAATGACTCTAAAATACCAAAAAAATTAATGCAACACAAGCCTAGACACCTATTCAAGGGAGAGTGTGGATTCTACACCACTATGCTGAGAAAAGGCGTTCAGGTAAGACAACACCCCTTCTCCAGCATGGTGGATGTAGAATCCACTGATTGGGGCATACCAAAGCCCCCCATGTCCCTTAGGGAGGGGAAGGTCTAGGCTGGTGTCTCTCTAGAGGAAATGACCTGTTGAAGAACCCATCTGCCAAATGCGGCGTCCGCGGCAGCAAACCTATCAATCTTATAGTGTAAGATGAATGAAGTTGGGAACGACCAAGAGGCCGCCCTGCAAATCTCCTCTACAGAAGCCTGTGTACACCAGGCCACAGAGGTCGCTGCACTGCGCGTGGAATGAGCCGTGATACGAGCTGGGACTGGAAGTGATTGGGAGGCGTAAGCCCTAGCAATACAAGCCCTGATCCACCTGCCAATGGTGGAAGAAGACACCTTCCTGCCCATTGCCGACGGTTGAAAGGAGACAAACAAGGCCTCAGACTTGCGGAAAACCCCAGTGTGCTTGATGTAGATGCGCAAAGCCCTGCGTACATCCAGTTTGTGCCACTGGCGTTCCAGCCTGTGAGAAGGATTTGGACAAAAACTTGGCAAAACGAGATCCAGTGACCTGTGAAAACTGGTGTTCACCTTGGGAATAAAGGAGGGGTCTAATCTAAGGACCACCCTATCCTCATGGAAGGTACAGAGATCCTCCCTGACTGAGAGGGTGGCCAACTCTGAAATCCTTCTGGCCGAAGCGATAGCCACTAAGAAGGCCACCTTCAATGAGAGAAAATGTAGAGAACAAGATCGGAGAGGCTTGAACGGGGCAGTGGTTAATGCCTGCAACACTGTAGGCAAATCCCAAGATGGGTATCTATGCACTGTGGGGGGACCCGAGTTGGCTGCCCCTTTAAGAAAGGCCGAGATAGCTGGATGGTGAGAAAGGGGACCCATGGTATCACAGGTGAGGACCGTGGACAAGGCCGCAACCTGCCTACGGATGGTGTTAGTGGACAAGCCTTTAGAAATGCCCCCAAGCAGATAATCTAGAATATTAGGGACCGTAACCGAGAGGGGGTCCAATCTGTGTGAGAAGCACCACTGGCAGAAATTTGTCCACGTGGTGTCGTAAATCTGGTTCGTCGAGGGGCATCTAGAGGCCTGGATCATAGATATCACCTCAGAGGAATAGGCCTGTTTAGCTAGATTCAAGTGCCAAGCGGCTAATTGAAGCCACTGAGGATCCGGATGTCGGAGCTCTCCCTGGGAGAGGGGGGAAACCTCCACGGCGGAGAACAGGGACAGATCCACTAGGTCTGCAAACCACGGGCATCGAGGCCAGAATGGATCAACCAATATTACCTCCACTCGCTCCAATATCAGCCTGCGAATGGTGGCTTGTAGCAGCGGGAGGGGAGGGAAAGCGTATAGCAGACCCTCGGGCCACCTGCACCAAAGGGCATCCGTCCCCTCGGCCCCCCTTGACAGGAACCTGGTGAAGAATCTGGGAAGTTGGGCATTGGATGGGGAGGCAAAGAGATCCAGGCATGGCCTGCCGAACCTATTCGCAATCATGTCGAACAGCCTCGGGTCCAGACGCCATTCTGAATGGTCCACAGTCGCCCTGCTCAGGGAGTCTGCCTGTCAGTTTGCCTCCCCCGAAATGTGTTCCGCTCTGGTTTTTATTTTTTATTTTTTATTTTATTTTATGATTTTTATACCGCCCCCCTCCCGAAGGACTCGGGGCGGTGTACAGCCCAATTAAAACGACAACATACAAAAATTTAAATTATTAAAAATAAATTAAATAATTTGGCCCGATATTTAAAAACCCAATACAGAATCTAAAAACACAATCCCCTAAAAACAATTATGGCCATTGTTGGAGCTGGAGCTATTATCCCAGGCAGGCTTGTCGGAATAAGTATGTTTTTAATTCTTGACGGAAGGAACACAATTCCGTCATCGTACGGAGTTCGGGGGGGAGCTCGTTCCAAAGCGTTGGAGCTCCCACAGAGAAGGCCCTCTCCCTGGGGGTCGCCAGCCGACGTTGTTTGGCCGACGGCAACCTGAGGAGACCCTCTCTATGGGAGCGTACCGGATGGTGGGAGGTATTTGCTGGCAGAAGGCGGTCCTGTAGATATCCGGGTCCGATGCCATGGAGCGTTTTATGATGGTCACTAACACCTTGAAACGCACCCGGAAGGCCACCGGCAACCAGTGCAGCTCACGCAGGAGCGATGTTACATGGGAGCACCATGACGCTCCGGTCACTACCCGCGCGGCCGCATTCTGGGCCAGCTGAAGCCTCCGGGTGCACCTCAAGGGGAGCCCCATGTAGAGAGCATTACAGTAGTCCAGCCTGGAAGTGACGAAGGCATGAGTAACTGTGCATAGCGAGTCCCGGTCTAGGAAGGGACGCAACTGGCATACCAGGTGAACCTGATAGAACATCCTCCCTGCCACGGCCATCAAATGGTCCTCTAAAGACAGCCGTGAATCCAGGAGGTCTCCCAAATTGCGAACCCTTTCCATGGGGGCCACTGTTTCACCCCCAATGGACAACGAAGGAGTCAATTGACTAAACCGGGACGACGGTAGCCACAGCCACTCGGTCTTGGAAGGGTTGAGCTTGAGTCCGTTCTTCCCCATCCAAACCCGCACGGCCTCCAGGCACTGGGTCAGCACGGCAAGAGCATTGTTGGGGTGGTTCGGCGTGGAAATGTACAGCTGAGTATCATTAGCGTACAGATGGTACTCCACACCAAAACCACGGATGATCTCACCCAGCGGTTTTACATAAATGTTGAACAGTAGGGGCGAGAGGACCGATCCCTGAGGTACCCCACATACGAGGGGTCTCGAGATCGACCTCTGGCCCCCTGTCAACACAGACTGCATCCGGCCGGAGAGGAAGGAGGAGAACCACCGCAAAACAGTGCCCCCCATACCTAGCCCCTCCAACCGTTGCAGTATAATACCATGATCGATGGTATTAAAAGCCGCCGAGAGGTCCAATAGCACCAGAGCAGAGGAACAACCTCTGTCCCGGGCCCGCCAGAGGTCATCCACCAACGCGACCAATGCTGTTTCCGTGCTGTAACCAGGCCTGAAGCCCAACTGGTATGGATCCAAGTATAACGATTCCTCCAGGTGTCGCGGGAACTGTCGGGCAACCACGCTCTCGACAACCTTTGCAAGAAAGCAAAGGTTGGAGACAGGACGATAATTTGATAAAACAGCTGAATCCAGGGTAGGCTTCTTAAGGAGGGGCCTCACTACCGCCTCTTTCAAGGCGGCAGGGAAGACACCCTCACTGCCTCTGCCCACAAACCTAATTCCATGGCCTCCTGGAGAAGAGGCCAGGAATGTGTCCCCCCCTGTTTGTTGACATGTGCCTTGGCCGCCACGTTGTCTGTCAGGACTAGGACATGCTTGCCTGATACTAGGGAGGAGAAATGGAGGAGAGCCAGATGAACCACCCTGAGTTCCAGCCAATTTATATTTTGCTTGAGGTCCGCCCTGGACCATTGCCCCTGGGCCAAATGGGTCTGAAGGTGAGCCCCCCAACCAAATAGACTGGCATCTGTGGTCAGGACGAGCCTGAGGGGTTCCTTGAATAGGGTCCCCCTGGACATGGCTGCAGAAGACCACCACTGGAGTGATGAGAGGATGTGGAACGGAACCTGGACTTTTCTGGAGGAGGTGCTGAGGTTCTGCTTCTGAAAAGGGAGGAGGAACCACTGGAAGTTCCTCGAGTGTAGTCTTGCCCACGGGACTATGCCCATGCAAGATACCATCTTTTCCCAGGAGCTGGGGAACCATCCTTGCACCCCGAATCTGGGATACTAATTTCTGGATGCTCATGGGATAGATAGACCCTGCAAAGGTCGGAGTCTATCAGGGCCCCTAGATGTAGTAGGCGTTTTGAGGGGGAGGTGTGGCTTTTCCTGAAATTTACCAAAAAGCCGTGATCCTGAAGGATCCGAATGGTGGTCAAGAGATCTGAACTTGCTGACTGAAGGGACCTGGACTGTACGAGTATGTCGTCCAGGTAGCACTGTACGTGCACTGGTATCATCCGAAGGTGAGCTGCCAATACCTCCAAGACCTTCGTGAAGACCCTTGGAGCCGAAGACAGGCCAAATGGGAGGGCCCGGTATTGATAATGCCGGTGTGCATAACAGAAATGCAGGAACCTGCGGTGTTCCTGGGAGATTGGGATGTGGAGGTAGGCCTCGGTCAGATCTATGGAGGATAGAAAATCTCCCTTCCTGATACCGGCCAGTATTGACTTTAGGGTCTGCATCTTGAACCTCCTGTATACTAGGAATCGGTTCAGACCCTTTAAGTCCAGTATCGCCCTCCACCCACCTGATGCCTTGGGGACCACGAACAGGATGGAGTAGAAACCTGTTCCTGCTTGACCCCTTGGAACTGGCTCTATGACCCTGATGTCCAAAAGATGTTTGATGGCGGTGGATACGAGACGTGCTTTTGAGGGATTCCGTGATACTGGGCACTGTAGGAAGCGATCGTGTGGGAGCGCATAAAACTCTAGTGTCAGACCCCATCTGACGGTGTCCCTGACCCAAGAGTCGGTGGTGGTCTTCTCCCAGACCTCGTAAAACTGCCCTAGGTGCCCTCCTATTGGAAATTCCCCGATGGCATCACTTGGAGCGTCTGTAGGGGTGACCTCCGGGACTTCTGAAGGGACGTTTGGCCTGAGACTGACCTCTGGCTCCGGTTCTCAGGCAGTCCTGTTGATAATCCTGCCTCTGGGGGAAGGATCGCGAACCTCTGGGCCAATCCCAGGACTTCCCTGCTCGAAAGGGCTGTCGCCACTCCCAAGATCCCGATGGACGGAAGGACTGCCTGCGGGAGTCCTGCTGTGGCCGCCTGTCGGACTTCTTGGAGGGGTGCACCAGGACCTTGAGCTTGTCCTTACCCTTGACCACGTGTGGATCGAGAATAGGGCCAAACAGATCCTTTCCGGTGTACTTGGATGTGGAGAGACGCTATTTGGCCTTTAAATCCATTCTCCACTGTTTTAACCATAGTAGCCTGCGAGAGGCCACTGTGGTGCTGATGGAACGGGCAGAGCACTTGGCCGAATGGAGAGAGGCGTCTGCCATGTATTGTGAAGCCTCCACCAGTTTGACAAGTGTCTTGTGCACTCTGACCTGATCAGGGGGAACCAAGGCCTGAAGATCACGGAGCCACATGATGGCCGCTCTGGCGAAGAAGGACGCTGAAGTCGCGGCCTTTATGGCCAGTCCCGAAGCCTGATGAGTTCTTCTATAGGCAAACTCAAATTTCTTGTCTTCCGCCTTCATAACCTCTGCCATGTCACCTGAGACGGCGAAATTGGAAAACAAAGAGATTAGGGGAGGATCAACCGTAGGGACTGCCAGTATGGAAACGAATGGAGAGACGTTGTACAGCTTCTTTTCCATACTGCTCTCCCTGGGGGTAGTGGCCAGGGATGACCACTGGGCCTCAACCACATCCCGGAAGACGAAGGGACAAGGAATTTGCTTATGGTCCACGACCTTTACTGCAAATAAGGGGTTGGACTCCTGATCTGCGGAGGTAGAAGGTTTTTCCTCCTGAACTGAGGTCAGATTAGTGGTGGCACAGGCCTTCAACAGAAGGGATTTAAAGACGGATGGGTCAAAAAGACACGAGGCAGATGCCTGAACGGGCATCGCCTCCTCATCCTCTGACATGGGGGTGTCAGCTACCACCAAATCCACAGACTCCCCCTCTCCTATCTGGGAGGAAGTTTCAGAGATATCTGAATCTGGTGCCGTGGTGCCGCCCTGTAGAGAAGAAGAGCTAGCAGGGGGAGTTGGAGTTTGGGAGGGAACCTGCGAACTCCCTGAGGAGGACATAAATTGGACGAAAGCATGGTGCATGAATGCCTGGAATTGGCTTTGAGACCACATATCCCCCTGGTCTCTAGGGACAGCCCCAACCACCGTTGGAGCATGAACCACTTGGGGACCCTGCTGTAATGAGGGAGAGGAGTGAGAGGGACCTGTCTGTTCAGTTGCCCCCAGAGAAGAGCTAATCCAGGTGGTTTCCTGCACAGATGACAATGGCAGCTCCAAGATAGCAGTATCCAGTGGAGCGGGGGGGAACCGGATCGGCCCCACTGGACAGGAGCCGCTGTGCCTTGGAGAATTCCCTCTCCAGTGCCTGGTGCCTCCTCGAGGCCTCTTGCTCGGCTGACTTAGAAGTCTCCTTAGTAGTCAGATGTTTAATTTTGGCTTTTTTCTTACCCCCTGCTTCCAATTCAGTAGATCTGCGCTTTGGCTGTGCAGGGGGTGCACCAGAGACTTGTGTTGTCAGGGGCGATGAGCTGTCTGCCATTGCAGCTAGATAGGGCCTGCGGTAGGATATCTAGCGAAAGAGGGAACCAAGGACGCAAATCAATGGTCAGAGATGGAACGCACCCGTTCCTCACACTGAACCAAAAAACAACAAGGACAGAACAGGCGGACAGGCCTGTAGGCCTGACCGATTAGGCCTGGTGGCTAAAGGCCAGTGCTAACAGTAACAGGCGGTCAGAAGAAACTCTCACTCCAGGGCAGGATCGAGATACTCTGGAGCCCACTGAGTACAGTGATGTTGCTCCCAATATTGCTTCCTAAAGGCAACCTTACAACAATACTTCTATGATAATTTAAATTTTTTTAAAATCTAACAAATATATATATTTGTTTTCTGAGGTTTTCGCGGGTGTTTTTATGTAGGTCTTTGTATGTAGGTCTTTCTCCCATTCTACGTGGGAGAAAACCCGAAGAACCAAAGACATATATATATATATATATATATATATATATATATATATATATATATATATATGTGTGTGTGTGTGTGTGTGTGTGTGTGTGTGTGTGTGTGTGTGTGTGTGTGTGTGTGTGTGTGTGTGTGTTTTATTTAAATTGCTAATATATGTCTTTGGTTCTTCGGGTTTTCTCCCACGTATAATTTGAAGTGTCTTGGCGACGTTTCGACGAAGTCTCATTCATCATCTTCAGGCTGGTGCTTTCGGCTTCTGCTTCTAGGAGCAATGTGAGATTTTAGCTGTTTCTTCCTTTTAACTGCCAGTGGGGGTTTGAACTGATTGGCTGGAAGCTCGGCTGTGTTCTGATTGGGTGGAGGTGTGTTCTGATTGGTTAGGGGCTTGGCTGTGCTCTGATTGGCTGGGGGAGTGTTCTGTTTGGGTGGGGGCTTTGTTGTGCTCAGGTTAGTCTGATTTACAAGGGGATTAGACTAACCTGAGCACAACAAAGCCCCCACCCAAACAGAACACTCCCTCAGCCAATCAGAGCACAGCCAAGCCCCTAACCAATCAGAACACACCTCCACCCAATCAGAACACAGCCGAGCTCCCAGCCAATCAGTTCAAACCCCCACTGGCAGTTAAAAGGAAGAAACAGCTAAAATCTCACATTGCTCCTAGAAGCAGAAGCCGAAAGCACCAGCCTGAAGATGACGAATGAGACTTCGTCGAAACGTCGCCAAGACACTTCAAATTATACGTGGGAGAAAACCCGAAGAACCAAAGACACATATATATATATATATGTCAGCACAGGTCAAGGCGATAGTTTGCTGCTAAGGGCGGCCTAGCTGGTGCTGAGTTAAAAGAGCCCAAAATGGCAGCCATCAGCAGGCGTCTGCGATGGCGAGTGCTGGGTGACCACGTGGTCAAAATGGTGGCCGCAACTCCTCATTTCATTACAAGAGCAATCGAGCCGGCAAGCAAAATACATGAGGGGAAACAAATAGCGATGCGCTCTGGAGCACCGCGCTCCCCCCCCATCGCAAGGAAACCTGCGGTGTTAGGCTGGGCACAGTGAATCCGAAGTCGGAGCCTCGATCGCCGGGTGCTGGGACCGAACTCCATTGGCTGTGCCGATCCGCTCGCCGTTTAGGACGCTGGCAAACAAGGTGGAGGCACTACCTGAGCGTCCTGCTTCGACGGGCCTGTAGGCCTCGAGGGGAGGAGAAGGACCCTGCTGGAGCCCAAGGGCTTGAGAAAGGACAGAGACCTTCAGGAAGTAGCCAAAAACTTCAAATATCCAAAGAACAACAGCTAAATTGGAATTTAGGATTAATTTGGATAAGAAAATTCCAAATTAAAGCATTTAAAATTATAAAATCCTATGGAGTCAATAAGCCTGCGTACTGCTGAGCCTAAGACTAAGTAAAAACTGGGAGACACACCCAAAGGGAGGCATGACCAAAGATCTGACTTAGTCTCTCTGAGCATGAATGCTGAAATAACCCAATCAGTGGATTCTACATCCACCATGCTGGAGAAGGATTGATTGGCCTAATGTCATTCAGCTGGCTTTGTACATAAATTGGGACTAGAATTCAATCTCTCCTTGTTTCTAGTTAGGTGCCTTAACCACTGTCTCATGCTAACAGAAGTATAGAAAGAATATTTTTAAAAAGAAATGTATAGTGTATGCCTCTTGAAACTATCAGATTGGCACTTTGAGTGGTTCATAACATCTGTAGCTTCTACCACCTGCTTTTCCATTCCATAAAAATATCTTAGTGGTAGCTATTCTGATGCCTCCCTATTGAAACATATGGTTAGTTTTTTTCCTATTGTTATTAAATCTCCATTGAATCTTAATTGTGTTATCTTTGAATTTCAAATCACAATTAAAAACAATTCATGTCATATTTTAATCCCGATTTCATTTTCTTTTTAGCTGATTCACACTTTTAAGATTAAAAAGTTCTGATTACAACATTGGAACTTTTTTTAAACTTCAAAATAAATAGATTTGATTTGATTTGCAATGAATATATATGTACTGTTTACGTGATAATAGTACAATCCATTACTTTGAAGATTAAAAAAAAAGTCTATGGTTTGAAATATAGAGTTAAATTAACTAAATCAAATAATTAATTAGATTCCCTCCTTGCTTGTGGACACAGATGTGGCCAGCTGAAAATTGCTTGACTCACAAGAGGAACAGATGTTGAGTGCCTATCCAGAGCCACTGAGTCACCTAGAGAAAATAATACCATGCATCTCAGGTTGAATGATTATCATAAAACCAATGATGTTAACAAGCATCAGCAGAAGGACAAATGTTACTGAGATAGAAATCTGGTAAATAGCACCTGACATACAGTATACATGAGGGTGTTTGCCCTGTTCCAACTCTAATTGCCACTTATCCACTTTAGTTGTATTAATGTCTAGCATTTACAAATAAATAATCAGAACTTGGGAAACCAAAGGCTCTACTTTCAGAAAATCCATTCTTTATCAAAGAGGCTCTCAGTACTGGAGGGAAGAGGATTAGGAATTGAACATGTATTAGTTTAGCAAATTTCAGACAACTTGTTGATTGGAAAAATTTACATATATTGGGGAAAAAACTAATAAAAAAGATTGAAAAAAAATAGAGTCGCAGCAATATCAGGGAAACTGCAGAGATAAACTTTCATCTTGGCTGATTCTAGGAAGCATATGATAGAAAGCAGGAAACAATTAGGAAATCTCTGTAGCCTATTACAGTACACTTAATTGGGCTCACAACTAAACTACGTCTGCACAATATGTTATGAAACTTCATAGTGATATGTGATCTAAGCATTGGAAAGGACTTTGGAGATTATCTAATGGAAGTCCTACCTTTATCCCTAAAAATAGCCATCTAGGCTCTGATTAAATGCCTCTCAGAAATGAGACCCTGCCATTTCCTAAGGCTGTCTGGGCCATGTTGAACAGTTCTTACCATTAGGAATAGTTTCTTCATGTCCAGCAAATGTCTAATTCAGAGGTCTTCAAACTTGGCCCTTTTATGACTTGTGGACTTCAATTCCCAGAATTCCTCAACCAGGTATGCTGGCTGAGGAATTCTGGGAGTTGAAGTCCACAAGTCATAAAAGGGCCAAGTTTGAAGACCCCTGGTCTACTTCTTTGTATTTGTTTTCCTTCCTTAATGTCTTCTCTGGAACAACTCTGGACAATTTTGCCCCATTTCCTACATATCGGCTCTTTAGTTACTTGAAGACAGCTATCAAGTTTCTCCACAATGTTGTCTTAGTTTGTATTATCTTGACTTATTCCCTATCTGAATCTATAATCTCTCACTCTATGACCCATTTGTCAGTGCATTTTAGGGATAACTGTCCAATACCTCTTCAAGCTGGACTATTGTCCAGTCTTTCTTCATCCAGAATTCATTTTTCCTTTCCTTTTTCTTTTCCTCCCTTCCTCCCTCCCTCCCTCCCTCCCTCCCTCCCTCCCTCCCTCCCTCCCTCCCTCCCTTCCTTCCTTCCTTCCTTCCTTCCTTCCTTCCTTCCTTCCTTCCTTCCTTCCTTCCTTCCTTCCTTCTGTTTGAAACTTAGTTTCTAAACTGTCCAATAGACCTGAGAGTAGGAATTTCAGGGGCTGAGTCTGCTGTACAAATCATATGATACGTATATAAATGAATGAGAAACTCAAATATTGGAAAATTAATGTCCAGACTGAATAGCCTCCAGAGCCTCTAAAAACTCTTCAAAGGCCTTGGAAAACTCATCTGCTCATTAACATTTTTTACCGTTCCTCATATTTTTTTTTTTTAAAAAAATATTCTGGACCAGAAGATATAAATCCAAAAATACTTTTGCTTTAAATTTTCATCAGCATTTCTCTCTTTCATATGATCACACCCGGATATGAGCCTTCATATGGCTTTTTCCTAGCCCCCCAAACATAAATGGATAAATAACCTGGATTAGGTTAGAATGATATACTTTCCTATTATTTCAGAATAATGAGGAATCAAATGGATGTATGAAATTTAAGGTTAAAAAAGTGAAACATAGTAATTTAGAAATATATTGATTTCTCTTTTTCTGTCTCTATGTGTGAGACAGACACACAGATGATTTATCTACTGCCATATTGCAGAGGGGGAGGGGGAGGAAGAGAGGAGGAGGAGAAGGAGGACTTCTGCTTTCAATTAATCTAATTTCATGTTTTAAATGTTCTTTCCAACAAGCGCCTCTACACTCTGAAGTTCTTTGTGTAGCCACATTTGAGTTGTGATAAGTATCTATTATTTCACGTTGCCATGGTAAATAAAATGATTACAACTTTGTGTGGGTGTTTGCAGAGATGTACTTAAAAATATTTCATAGGAAAAGATTTATTATCTGTGTGGGAATGTTTTCATTAGTGTTATATTTTTAAAGATGACATACCCTCATTAACATCTTCAGGAGACAGCATTCTATGCACAAGTGAATTAAAGTGCAAATTTACCAGTGCAAAAACCAATTTGCAAACCTTGCAGCAGAAGTCTCTTAATATATATATACTCAGAAGTGAGCTCTAGTAACGACATTTCTGCACTGTAGTCTAAGCTGCTTTTCTTCCAGGTTTCTCCAGCTGTTTTTAATGCCAAGTTCAAAAACTCCAGTCAGATTGCAATGAGCTGACTTCAGGGTCAAGCTAGTTTTCAGTCTGTACTGTGGCCACCATGAAATCTGATTGGACATTCTTCTGCTTCTTCCATTTCCCATTCTAGCAGGGAATTCAAGCCTTGCTAGCTAGCTTCTGTATGAACTACTCTATCAATGCCTTTTCCTTTTAGTGATTATTCCCTTTCCATTAATCCCAGTTCTTTCCCTTTGCTTTTCCAGGTGTTTGTAGATGTGGAGACTTTTATCCCTCCTCTCCTAACATGGAAACACTGTAACAAGGAACAACTATAGTTCATCATCACAGAAATAAAATAACATTATTCCTACACTATAAAATAAGGGAGCCAAACAAAGGTTTTGGAGCATTGTGAGCAGGTATTGGTAAGTCAGGGGAGCATGCTACATCTCATCTGGAGAGAAGCTGAAAAGTGTCCACAGAAATGTGTCAGTTTAATGAACCACAAGCCTTTAAGGTTGAAGATAAAAAGTGGCTTCTGATTTTCCTTGCAGCAAATACAAGTAAAATTATCTTTTACTCTATTGTTACAAAAAGAAACACTATCTTTTTTCCTATTATCTATTTTTTTTCCTAATCAAAACCGCAATCATCCATTCATTTTCATGCAAAAAGTCTATAATGGGTTTCCATTTGGCAATAAATGTAGACACAGTCTTTTCTCTAACCCAGCGGTTCTCAACCTATGGGTCACGACCCCATTTGGGGTCGAACGACCGTTTCGCGGGGGTCGCCGGACACTGCAGTCCACCATTTTGTTTTTTTGTTTTTTTTGTCGCGTGCGTGCCGCGCATGCGCGGCTCAGGCCGTCGCGCATGCTCACTGTGCATGCATGGATCGGCCCATCGCGGTCTGCCATTTTTTTGTTGCGCGCGCGCCACGCATGCGCAGTTCAGGCCATCGCGCGCACGCCGCACATGCGCGGATCGGCCCGTCGCGGTCCGCCATTTTATTTTATGTCGTGCGTGCGCCGCGCATGCACGGATCGGGCCGACACGAGTGCACTGCGCATGTGCAGATTGGCCCGTCACGGTCCGCCATTTTTTTTGTTGTGTGCGCGCCGCGCATGCGTGGATTGGCCCTGCACGCGCGCACACGCGCGCGCCGGGGTCACACTGCACATGGGCGAGGCAAGTGGGGTCTCAACCTGAAAAAGGTTGAGAACCACTGCTCTAACCAGAGAAATAAATTTATCCATGTCTCCAAGTTCCATCATCTTCCACAACATTACTCTGTTACCGGTAATGCCAAATCTTCCCACTTTTGAGCACATAATAATTCAGCATTTTCTATTGTAGATTGTGGGTGATGTATTGATGGAGGTTTCAAATTAAGATTGGACAACCCTTTGACCAGAATGGAATAAGAATTCCTGCCTTGGGTTGGACTAGAAGACCAGCAAGGTCTCTTCCAGACCAGCTATGATTCTATGACTTCATGTAATAACACTCTCAAACTTTGCTTATTTATATATTATCATAATTTTCAAAGCTCATCTCTTCTTTTGTGATTATAATTGTGATTTTTAAGGCTCTTTTAAGGTTTTTAGATTATTGCATAAACTGCTTTCAAAATGTTTTTATGTTGAAGAGTAAAATTCATATTTATGGAAGTTTTTTTTTAAAAAGCCTATCACTATTTCTATAATCCTTCTATATTCTCTGTATGGAAATCTCTATGAATGAGTGAGTGAGTGAGTGAGTGAGTGAGTGAGTGATCAAGTAGTAAGTAAGTAAGTAAGTAAGTAAGTAAGTAAGTAAGTAAGTAAATAACTCAGGGTTCACATGCTGGTGGGTGTTCCTCTGGTTGATGGGCTTTAAAAGGTCTATCTTTTTAAGAAGGAAATCTTCTTAAAGGAAAACAACAGAAAAAAAAATAGAAAGAAAAGACTTCTTAAAGGAATACTGCATTCAGTTTTGGTCCCCACGATATAAAAAAAAAATATGCTGAGACTTTGGAAAGAGTGCAAAGAAAAGCAACAAGTTGATTAGGGAGCTGGAGACCAAACCACAAGAAGTATGAAGGAATTGGGTATGTCTAGTCTAGTGAAAAGAAGGAGTAGGAGCGACATGATAGCAGTGTTCCAATATTTGAGGGACTGCCACAAAGAAGAGGGAGTCGGCCTATTTTTCAAAACACCAGAAGTCAAGACAAGAAGCAATGGATAGAAACTAATCAAGGAGAGAAGCAACCTAGAACTAAGGAGAAATGTCCTGAGAGTTAGAACAATTAATCAGTGGAATGACTTGCTTCCAGAAGTTGTGGGTGCTCCATCACTGGAGAGTTTCAAGAAGAGGCTGAACAACCATTTGTCTGAAATGGTATAAGGTGTCCTGCTTGAGTGGGCAGTTGGACTATAAGATCTCCAAGATCCCTTCCAACTCTGATGTTCTACATTCCTTTTTCTTGCTAATTTACCTGTTCACTCATCCTTCGATAAATGTTATCAATGAGTAGAAAAAACTAAAGCATCAAAATTAAAATAAGAGTCTGCCTATTGTTGTTCGACAATGGTTCTTTCTAAGTCTCTCTTTCCCTGACTGGAAAACCATCCAGCCAATAGTAACTGGTCTATATCCTAGTGGATTGCAGGACAGCTTATGTTTTATTTTATAGTCTGTGATTTGGTCTATGGGAATTTGTTCTTATATGTGTACAGGAGAAATATTCAGCTAATGAATCAGTTGACTAAAGTCAGCCTCTTCAAAAATAATTATTTATTCCTTCTCCTTGTCTTTTTTTATTTTCTCTTTATTTTCTAGGTTTCTGACCTAGCTATATATATAATTAATATTTAGAATTCTTAATGAACTCGCAGTGCTTATTCTGGGAAATGGATGTAACCTTTAGCATATGTTTTTTCATCAGGTCAAGCTACAAAAGAGGAGGGTTATCAGAGATCTCATCCTGTTAAATGAACAGCAAGGAGAATATTCTCTGAAATAAAATGGCTGGTAGTTGCTTACATAGCTGGCTTTCCCCAGGAGTTATGGGAAGAATCCAGCGAAGTTAGAAGAAGCAATTGTGTAAATATAAGGGCAAGACAACACATCCCATTACATTCAAAGTAACCAACAGAATTATGGCTAAATGCCATTTTTAAAAGCAAGGATCTTATTTAAATATTGTACCACTCTCCTCTGCAAAGTATTGCTGTTGAGCAAACCTTGCCACTCTGTGATCAAACCACCACTTACTTAGAGTTTTGAAAATTATTCAACAACCTGAAAGAGTCCTAGGTTGCCACCTTCTACTTAGTAGCTTCAGACTGTCATTCTTTTTATAGTTTGTACATTGTGTTGGTAATATATATATACAGTATAACAGTGTATGATATACAAAGTGCTCAATAGCTGGCACTCTGTGTTTATCACTCGGCCAATTATAGCTAATCAAGCAGGATTGCAAAAGTTAATAGGAAAGGTATTGGTAGCAGGGTTTGTAGGCATTTTTATGCAAAGTTATTTAGATCACTTTTCTAAAACAATAAGCACATCATGTAGCAAAGGATCTGTAGTTCAACATCAGCTTGAATGCTACTAGAAAAAACACATATTAAGTTAAATTTCATGTAGAGATTTGGTGAAGCATTACATTTCATTGAAAAATGCACAGGCACATTCAGAAACCCAAAGGAATCAGAAATTGTTTGGGGGATTGTGGCAACTCTTATCCTGCATTTTATCTCGAGACAGTGGTGATGTGAATTGGAATTGAGGACTGTTTCTACTAGGTCTCATTCGTGGTCAGATCTTTCTGTGTGAGCCTTAGAGTTCTCTGCAGCTGCTCTTCACCAAAGTACGGCAAAAAACTGATGCATTTAGTTTGCTAGGTATCAGGACTGCCATCCTGCTACACCAGGCATGTTTTGCAAGATGTCAGCTTGCCATAGGTAGCTGAGAGGGAGCTGTGGGGAGATAAAGGAAAGATTGGGATATAACATCATCCAGCCTGTTACCAAAACAATTTGTTTCAATGTAATTGACAATTGGAGATAACAGGGGAAAGATGGGGAGAAGGGAAAACTTAATCTGATGCTTTGTGTGCAAAACTTCAGATTTGGCTTTGGTACTCTGTAAAGCAAAGCTACTTAATGAAGCCTGTTGGGTTTGAAAGAAAACTTGAGGTTATTTCTCAAGCCTTAGGAATGAATACCTTGTACAGGTAGTCCTCATGTTACAATGTAATGGAGCTTGTCCATTCCACTCGTAACTCGAAAACTCGTGGGAGTGAATCTCATACCTTGCTCAATAAGATGCATGTGGCTTGTTAAGTGAACATGAGGTATCTCATGGTGGGGAAGGCCATGGAGGACCTAGTGATGGAACAGGTCCCCAAGGCCTCCCCGACCCTCTAAGACACTTCATGCTTGCCGTCCCTTTCTGCCACACCAGACTCACCTTGAAAATATCTTTTTTTGTTAAAAAAAAAAAAAAGTGCTGGAACTCACGTCCTGGAAAAGACCTCTGGAGCCTGGATCGGGCCACTGGGGGGGCGCAAAATTGCTCCGCGACCATGGATCCAGGCTCTGGAGGCTTGGAAAAGGCCTCCGGAGTCCGAATCGGGCTGCGGGGGTGGGGCACAAAAAGCACTGTGTGTATGTATGTATGTAGGTAGATAGGTAGGTATGTTTGTATATGTATATATAAAAATGACCTCCTCCTTCATCAAGACAAGCACAATTTCAATAATGTATCACCTTTTCAAACATTTCAGCCAAACATCTCTTCTTTTTATATCTCATCTTTCATCTATAAATACATTAAAAAGCATCTGTATTCAATCTTAATCAGCACAGGTCCATTAAGAGCTACCAGAAATTACACATATATTTTGATCTTAATAAAATAAATCAGTTTCATATTCCTGTCCTTTCCAAGTAATTTTTCATTTTCTCTACAAGTAAAACAAAAATCCTATTTCCATGTTAGCTCTTATTTATAAATTAATCTTTAAAATCTCATTCAAACTAGTAAAAATGAAATCTATTAAGAGCTATCAGAAAAAGGAACATATTAAAAATCTTAATTTTTAATCATTTCAAATAGTATCCCAGAAGTTATTTCTTTATTGTCTTCTCAGAAAATCTTTCACAACTTTAACACATACCAAAAATCTATATTTTTAAAAATATATAACTTTTCCCAATATCTTATTTATAAGCAAATCTTTAAATCCTTTGAAAAGAACAGATTAAGAGTGAATAGAAAGAACATCATATATATTATGATACCATATTTATACATATATACATACATATTGTACATAGTATATACTATATATACATATACACAGACAGATACACATATATACATGCACATACTGTATACAAACACACATTGTTTATTCCCTTTAAATAACATCCCAAAAGCTGATTTCTTTTCATTTTCTCTATATTTTCTGAGGAACTCCTTCATGAATATAACAAGTCTTTTTTTGTGAATCCAAGATAAGAAAGTTGACCCACTTCTAATATATTATTTGTATATCTCTTTTAGTTAATAAGAAATGAGCCTGTTTCATTTATAAGTTCTGTATAATATCTTTTTTTCCATTCTTTTATTTTCCCATTTTTAAATCCAAATCCAAAACAGCCTAGTTCCCAGTTGTATTTTCTATGTCCTCTTTTAAATTCCTTTTTATAGCAGCAGACAAATTAAGAAAAAAAAATTCTGATCTGTTGTTGCCAGATTCCAAAATTTTAATTCTTTTCTCCACTCTATATCAGTAGGTCTCTTCTTCTTTAATTATAAATAGCACCTTTAATGTCTAGCTTTCAAAGTCTCCTCTAATCGTGTTTTTCTCTAATCCACAACATTTACCCTTGGGGGGATTTCTTGTATTTAGATTCAAAATCATCATATATATTTTAATAGGGTTTTAAACAATCCATAAGATGGATTCTTATAGTTAGTTTCAAAATCTAATAAAGGAGAATATGTGGAGATCAGGGATGAAATGGGGGGGGTGGTTCCCTTGGTGCTCTTTGAGTGCTGCTGATGCTATCTAGTTTGGTTAATGAAACGTCTGCAAGAAATGTCTGCAAGAATATAACCAAGCTCAGAGAGCACCAAGTAACCTTCAGTTTAAAAATCTGATTTCTAATCTATCTGGTGCATTAGTCCATTTAAAATCATAAAAAGCAGAATATTGTTTAAGTTGAAATAATTGACATTTATTATGTATGGAATAAATACTTAGGGCATCTGATAATGAGACACCAATGGTAACACATTTGTTTTTTAATGTTAAATTGGTCTCATTAGGTTTAAGACTGGAACAGATTCAGGAAAAGGTTTTGAGTCTTTGGACAGCTTAATGAGTCAACAGGAAAGGAAGGCCATCAGTTTCTCTATTAACTGTGTAAAAATTTGAAGGAGTCATTGACTCATATGGTTTGGTCATGAGATATTGGCTTGTTATTGGATATATATCACATCTTTTATAATATTTTACAAAAATAGAGTACCCTTTTTCTCTTTCCACAATACCTGACATCTAGGGGAGGATATGGTGGAACCAGACCATTCATCTAAATGACAAGGCTTGTCCAGATACCCACCTTTACCAAAAGCTAACTGAATCTACATCCCAAATTTTAAATTTCCTATAAGAATGCCTTGTGCTATGTAAGGTCACCCAAGTGTTTGATAGCTTCCTTAGAATCTACTGCAATCCCTTAGAAGTCCCCATGTTAATGAAGGATTAAAGTGCATGATAATTTTAGGTAGAGAGGGTTTGTTTCTTTGTTTGCATTTTGCATTGAAACTGATAATTTCTGACTCGTTTTATTTGACTTATTTGAATATGCAAACTGGTGGCATTTTGCTATTTTTACTTGCAGTGGGCTCCTGCCTGCCTAGCTGTTCAAAAGCATGCAATTGCAAGTAGATTAGTAATAGTAGTACCGGTAGTAGTAGCCAGCTTTGTCCAAAGATATTTCTGTGGCCATGCGGCCAGCATGGCTACAGGACAAAGGCACATGAATGCTGTTACTTCCCCATGTTTCAGTGGGAAGATAACAGCATTCCTTTGGCATATAGCCATGCTGGCCACATGGCCACAGAAATGTCTTCACAATGCTGGCTCCCTCGGCCCAAAAAATGGAGATTTGCACGACGCCCTGCAGTTGGACATGACTGGACAGGGAAACCTTCACCTTTACTTAGCCTTGCAAAAGTCTATTTGCTAGGAATACATTGTTATCTAATTCCTAAAGTGGGAAAAGGAAAATTCTAAAAAAGAACCCTGCCTTTCTGAGAGATTTAGTAATTCTTATAGAATATATGTGTAGTGGATAGAGCAGGGGTTCTCAACCTTGGCAACGTTAAGACTTGTGGACTTCAACTCCCAAAGCTGGCTGAGGAATTCTGGCAGTTGAAGTCCACAAGTCTTAAAGTTGCCAAGGTTGAGAACCCCTGGGATAGAGCTACCTGGGAAATACAGGCATAGTAAAGAATTTCTATGACATAAGGGTGGATATTGTTGTAAGCTGGGCAGTGAAGAAACAGAAATAAATTAATAAGAAGCTATTTCAAAAATGGAGAATACGTTGATGAACTACATTTTCTCAACTCCCCCTATTTGTTTCCATTGGAATAAAATACAGGATTCCAGGAAACTATCCTTCTTGCTACTAAGACCAGTTAATTATGGGGACAGAGAAATACATTTAGAAATATAAATATCCTCTCAAATACCTTTAGACATAGATCTTTTGTGACATTCACAGCTGCACAAATGACAAATTCGTGTGGACTGGAGAAAAGTAAAATAGCATTATGCTAAAAGCCTATTAAGAAAACTGCAGCAATGAAAATATCATTCATTACATAAAATTCTAAACGCATATGTAGCTGAATAACTCCATAGTTTTTGTTTTTGTTTTTCTTTTTTTTTTAAAAAAAAAACCTTAGTTATAGTAGTTTTGTTAGACAAGAAAGAAAGAAAACTTTACATAACATGCTTGTGAAACGGAGGAGCAAATTAGGTTCATTCCAGAATGACAGAAGATTCAAAGAGCTTGATTACCAAGCTCTACAGACTTCTTCATTTTCTGAGATATTTACACATCTGTTATCTCTGGAGTATCTTCAGGGCTTTCGTTTGCTTTAAGGAAGTTAATTATTACTGCATCTCCAATCATATTTTTCAAGCATTAGCTGTTGCTAGTCAAAAGCAATTTATTTATTATAAAATAAAGCACACAGTAAGCCTGTGTTTCTCCTCAGTTGAGCATAATGTTTCTGCTTTTAGTCTTTGTCTGTACATCTCATTCCTTTAAAAAAATGTACAAAATGCTGTAATAAAAGTGCTATCCTGTGAAATGAATTTGCCACTGCTGAAACGTGTTCATTGCCAATTTAAAAAATATAAAGAATATGAAATAAGAACCACCCATTTTTCCCCATGAAAGTTCCTCTCATATATACAAACACACATACACTTGTACACAAATCTAACAAAGTAAGAGTAAAGGTGGAGGTGGAGATAAATATATCTTTCTCTTTAATTTAGCAAGACAGAAAAATCCAATTCATCAATATTGACTTCATTCTAAGAATTGTAATGAATTCACTGGACGTCTGTTTTCTGCAGCCCTGTTTAGCTCCTTGAGCAAGACTGTTCATTTATATAGCTCAAAAATAAGTTCTTGGGGATGCTTAATATGCTTAAAGCCACAGGACATGGGAAAGAAAAACTGGACAACTTCCTCACACACCTCAACAGCCTACACCCCAAAATACAGTCCACCATGGAAACAGAAGCTAATAACAAACTTCCCTTCCTGAATGTCTTAGTCTACAAGAAATCCAATGGCTCCCTAGGACACACCAACTACCAGAAGAAAACACACACAAGCTGCTATCTGCACACACTCTCACACTACCACCCAGCACAGATCAACTCCGTAGCCAAGACACTCATCTCAAGAACCAAACACCTACCTGACGAACAACACCTAAAAACCGAACTACACACTCTCACTAATGTACTAACATCCAACGGATTCCAAAGAAATAAGATTTCCAACCTAATTCAAAAAGAAACCCCCACTAAAATCCAAGACAGAGAACAAGAAAACGGCAAAGCCCTCCTCCCATACATAAAAGGCACCACAGACAGGATCAGCAAGATCCTCCACAAACATAACATCAAGACAGCATTCTGCACAAACAAAAAATATCCACCATCCTAAGAAACCCCAAAGACAAAATTGAGTTAGAAAATAAAGGAGTATATGAAATCCCATGTACTGCTTGCCCCACAACATACATCGGACAAACCAACAGAAGAAAGTGCACACATTGAAGAACACAAAATCTCAGTCAAAAAAGAGGAACCAACTTCTTCCCTGGTCCAACACCTTAAAGCCACAGGACATGAAATTGACTTTAAAAAGACCAGAACTATTGCCAAAACTGAACACTTCAATAACAGAATAATCAGAGAAGACATCGAGATAGAAAAACGCCCAAAAGGCATGAACAAACGAGATGATACCTCCTGCCTACCAGCCATTTGGAAACCTGCCCTTATTGACAAACGAGTCCCTAACACAAAGAATGACACCAAACCCACACTCACGAAAACCACACAGGATGTCACCACCACATATCCATGCAAAAAGCAAACCCAAACCCACACCGATGATGAGATGTGACCACAAACCAGAAGCCAGACCACAGCTGCATCATCAGCCACTTTAAACCCCTCCAATCCATACATGAAGCAAACTGACACCCACCATGAAGATGAGGCACGGCCACGAACGCGAAGCCAAACAACAGCAACGCAGCTTACCATCTCAAATCTCCCTGCAACTCAGACTAACCTGATCACAACAAAGCCCCCACCCAAACAGAACACTCCCCCAGCCAATCAGAGCACAGCCAACCCCCCATCCAATCAGAGCACAGCCAAGCCCCTAACCAATCAGAACATACCTCCACCCAATCAGAACACAGCCAAGCTCCCAGCCAATCAGGTCATACTCCCACTGGCAGTTAAAAGGAAGAAACAGCTATGATCACACATTGCTCCTAGAAGCACGAAGCCGAAAGCACCAGCCTGAAAATGACGAACGGGACTTCGGCAAAATGTCGCCAAGACACTTCAAATTTTACTTTCAAGTTGAACACTTATCCTTAAGGAACAATACCAGGCAAATAAAGAGACCTGCCATGAACAGTTACACTTTAGAGACAATGGTGCTTTTTGAAGCTTGTGTGAATTATCATGAATCAATGGAAAGTAACACACCATTGTGATTCCCATGTCAGGTCCAGAAAATTCTGTCATCCGTTAGTTGGATTTTTGCTACACGTTTCTGTATGGTAGTTCTACCACATTTAGATTTCACAATTCAATTTTATTTTTTTATGTAGACCCCACACAACAGGGAGCTATGGGTAGATTTGTCCCCTCCTCCCCTTCCAGTCTACCAACACTGACTAGAACCAGTTACAAGAAAAGAAAAATAACTTCTATAGCAGCGATTTCCAGCCTTTCCAGCTTGGTGGGCCATTGGGGGGGAGGATAGTTCTATGTGAGCGGCAGGCATGCGTATGGCCTGGTTTTGAATGGTTCTGTAGACCAGGAATTGGGGATCCCTCTCACTCCTAATCACTCACTCCTAACCACTAAGTCTGTTCTGAAAGATAACATTCTTGATATAGAATAGAGCTGGAACAGACCCTGGGGACCCTGGGGGTCTTCTAGTCCAGCCCCCTGCTCAAGCAGAAGAACTACACCATCTTGGGCCAGGTGACTGTCTAGTCTCTTCTTAAAAATCTCCAGTGATGGAGTATCCATAATTTCTGGAGGTAAACTGTTCCAGTGCTTGATTGTCCTGTCAGAAAATTTCTCTTTAATTCCTGGTTGCTTCTCTCCTTGATCAGTTTCCAACCATTGTTTCTCACCCTTCCCTCTGGTGATCTGGTGAACAACCTGTCCCCTTCTGCCTTGTGGATAGCAGATACTGGAATACTGCTATCATGTCTTCCCTATTTCTTCTTTTCTTTAGACTGGCCAAACCCAAGTACTGCAGCCTTTCTTTGTATGTTTTAGCTTCCAGGCCTTTGATCATCTTGCTCTTCTCTGATTTTTTTCTCAAATTCTCAACATCTGATATGGTGACCAAAATTGGCAGCAGTATTCCAGGTGTGGTCTTACTAGGGCTTTGTAAAGTGGTACTAGTACTTTGCGTGATCTTGATTCTATGCCTCTGTTTATACAACCCAGGATTGTATTAACATTTTTGGTTGCTGCTGCACACTGCTGGCTCATAGTCAAATGATCGTCCATTAGGACTCCAAAGTCCCTCTCACTGTTTTTAAGCCAGGTGTCACCCAGTTGTATTCGTGCCTTTGGTTTTTCCTGCCTATGTGTAAGACTTTGCTTTTCTCCACATTGACATGATACATGTATCGTCACCATCCTAAGGCTTCCAAAGATTATCCATAAACAGAACCAATTCCATGGTGGTACTATAGCCAGGTCTGAAAGTAGTCCAGATAATCTGCTTCCTCCTGGGTCTTTTAAACCTGACTCTTTACCATCCTCTCAACAACCTTCCTTAAAAATGGAAGGATGGAAAATGGATGAAAAATGTACAACATTGTTGGATCCCAGACTGAGCGAACAATAATCAGAAATGTGTCTTTATACTATCAAAAATATCTGATGCACTTCTGAACAATACATTAAGTCATTTCATATCAAAAGGGGGTAAAAATTTGAAGACACATTGGTCTTAAAACAAACTCATAAATTAAACTTTATTGGAAAAGTTTCCTGGTAATTTTCCAATCTAAAGCAATGATTGTATTGCCATTTTCTTAAACTGTCTTTAAACTGTCTCATCTTATCACTCTCTAAATGCAGAGTGAAACACAAAGGCTTAAATTTTGACAGTACAATTAATCAGCTTAATCCTCATGACTTCAGTAGATTTTACTCAAGGAAAAAAAATGTACATAGGATTGCAACCTACAGGCAGATTAGCCCAATGAATCAGGGACCTTTAGAACAAATTTCATTCCAAACAATAATTTAAGAAAACAATAGTAATAATAAAAAGCAGTAGAACAAAGAATTCAATAATTTACATATTTACATGAGGTCAATTATTTTTCACTAGAAACCTGAGCTGAAGTATAATGGTGCCCCAGGCATTCAGCCTTCATCTGTACATACCCTTACATGAAATTGAAAGTCTAGTGCTGTGGTTGCTATGGCTACAACAACAATTTGCACTGCATGATTTTTTAAAAGAAGAAATCATTATAACACACACAGCTCAAATGCAGAAACACACACAGCTCAAATGCAGAAACAAGTGGTGTTTAATGCATAACCATTGCATGCCAGGAACATGCCATGGGTTTGATATCGGACCCAACTTTGGGATAATCTATGTGTTTCAGAGACCCATCTAACAATTCACACTGCTAACAGTTTCACTATTGCAGTAGATTTCTAACTGCTTAAAAATGAATAAGGTCTGTGAGACAGACCATATCTGTCAGTGAGACAGACCATCCAGTTAAATCTGCCTTTCCCAATCTGGCAGGGAATTTGAGGAGTGATAAAATATCTGGAGGACACTATATTGGGCAACACTATATTGGGCAATATTTAACAGATTTGATTGCATTCAGAATAAAAACATACTGCAGTGTGTTACTGATAATTGCTGCTAATCAGAAAAAACAACAACTACTAAATACGAAAAACTGTCAAAACATGTGTATGAACAGTATATTCTAGGTAGTAAAAGTATAGTAAAATTTGATTTTAAACATATTTCAGTAAGTTACTTCATTGTTACTTACATATTAATGAAAAAAAATAGATAATGCTGTCTACAAATCTGTCAGATTTCTTTTTGGAAACCATTTCTTTTTTTTTTCATTTCTCACAATTCTGGGAAAATGGAAGACTTGAAATAATTTTCTCCAACTATTATCTGTGAGTATTTTTCTACATTTTCTTCTGTAATAGTAAGATAGATAGATAGATAGATAGATAGATAGATAGATAGATAGATAGATAGATAGATAGATAGATAGATAGATAAAGAGAGTGACAGATTGACAACCAGACAGTCAGACAGATGATAGATGGAAACAGTGCTTTTTTGTAAAAAAAAAAAAAAGTTCTGGAACTCACACACGTTATACAACCCTCCTTGCCTACCCTACAAGGTTCCATCCAAAAAAGGTGCAGGAACTCTGTTCTGGGCGTTCTGTGACAAAAAAAAGCCCTGGATAGAAACACCTGCAAATAGAAATAGAAAGACTACAGCAGGCATGTGAAACTGCTGGCCCGCATGTATTTGGATGCATCATGCCGAAACCGTGCCCACCCCATTGCCAGCAATGGAGAAAAAGTCACGATACGTCATGCAACATCACGTGACGTCGTGAGTTTGACATGTCTGGTCTATAGCAAAAATAACACCAATAGTATTATTGTAGGTATCTTGGGTATAAACACAAAGCATCTGGATCACCACTTCAAATGAGCAGCACTGACGGAAATCATCAGTCAATTGCAAAAGTCAGGTTTACTCAGAAAAGCTTACATCCTGAGATACTTTTGACATCATCAAATAACAACATCTGCCTATTCAAAGTCTTTGGGAAGGACTTGTTAGAAGGATAAAAATGCCAAATTCAGTCTAATGGATGATTGTATGATCAAAGCTAATAATAATAATAAGTGAAAAACTAAAGTACTAGCAAAACTATTGGAGAACTGTTAGTTAAATACAAATATATCTGCTAATTTCTCTGTTCAGATTAAAGTGAATAATTTTGGGAGATAATCCTTACATTAGAACCACTGATATATAGCTGTTCCTAGCACTGCCTTCTTCTGTTCCATAGTCCCATTGATTTCTTGAGGAAGGTTCTTAGTGTCCTGACTTTATTTAGTGCCATGATTCAGAGATCCCAATATGTGGTATTGAGTCATAGTTGTTGTTGTTTTTTGTATTCAGTCTAGGTTGTGCTTAGATTAGGCTGTCTAAACTCTATCTATGAAAAAACAGTGTTTTGAGCTTGCCCTTTGAGATGTGCTTATGCACCAGTCCATATGGTCCTATAGCTTGGTCTAAAGCCTGACAGGACTTTCCATGTTATAGGGAGGCATATTATTGGTCAGCCAGATGATTGATGCTGTTCCTTTCTGTTGGTCTTTTATGATCAGCACTGTGTTTTCTTGGGTTAGCCTCCTGGATATTAGCCAGCTGGTACAAGCTGGTTCATTTGTGATGCTGGGTATTCACGCACTGCTGCTAGTTTCTTTAGCCAGTAGGTGTGACTCATGTCTGAGGCAGATACTGTCCAGCTCTTCATATTCTTGACCCACTGTTGGATGTCTGCTATTGTGATGGTGACTCATTCCTGTTCTGGGAGATTATGATGGTCTGGCTCTGAGGTCCTGCAGCCACTTAGCACTGGTGTTAAATGTCTTTTCTTTTCCTTTCTCCCATATGTACTTCCAGCACTGTTCAAAATATATATAATGTCTCTCTGCAAATATCAAGGTTATCTGAAGAGAATTGGTGCTGCAAAATCCGCCTCCTACCCCATCTCACTCCCAATCCAGCACAAATTGCAACAGTAGCCAAAGTCAGCCAAGCCACGCTGGCATTTGAAGCTGAAACTGAAAATTTCACAAGCAACTCTTCCCATCTTTGCCAGTAACAATATAATAACATGCAAATTAAATTTCTGTCTAGTTCCTTTTGATTGCATCCAAAATCTGCTGCCTGAGGGAACCACCATACACTGCCCACCCCAAGAATTTCTTGGGAATGTTTATGAATAACTATTTCTGGCAATAGGAACAATGACACAAGGGAGTGTAACTCTCCGAAAATAACAAAAAAATGTGATCATTGTTATCAAAGGCCAGTTTCAACTGGACCGATCTTTTCATCACTTAACTCCTCTCATCTTTCAGTTAAAAAGATGACTGGGATGGGCCAGTCTGTTCAGATAATTTTAAGCAAGCTAGGATTTTGTAGGGCTAGCACTCATTTGGTACCTCATTGTGTAGCACTCAAATAGAATAGACAGTCAAGTGCTAAGCTATCTTTATGCTAATCTTGATTATGCTAACTAACTGATGATGCTAACTAATCAATAGTTCTTCTATCATTTTCATGCTGAAAAAGATATCGCCTTTTCATTAAAAAAAAGTAGTAGTGAAGAAGGTGTTTGTGTGCACAGGACGATTGCAAATGCCAAGCTATATATGTTATATCTGAGCAAACTCCACATAGGTATCAGGAAGGGCATCCGGCCAGTGAACACTCAGCTGTAATCAGTCACTCCCACCCAACCCCAAAGCAAGGGATTGCAGGCTCATTAAAAGGGGAAAAAATGAGTGCTTTTACTTGATCCTAATTTCCTCCTATGGTGACTCTATACCAAGAGCTGGAGGACAGCCGGATAGCCTTTCTAATGAGAAGCAAGAATATTTTGTGCAATGCAACATATGCTGCTTTCAAATGGAATTTGCCATTTGAAGAGAAACAATCAATAACTCAAATTAGAATTAGGAAGAAGTGAGACCTAGACTGATACTAAATAGAATAGAATAGAATAGAATAGAATAGAATAGAATAGAATAGAATAGAATAGAATAGAATAGAATAGAATAGAATAGAATAGAATAGAATAGAATAGAATAGAATAGAAGCTGGAAGGTACCTTGGAAGTCTTCTAGTCCAGTCCTCCACTCAAGCAAGAGAACCTATACCATCCCAGACCAGTGACTGTCTAGTCTCTTCTTAAAAATCTGATTTCTGAAGGCAAGTTATTACACTGGTTAATTGTCCTCACTGTCAGGAAGTTTCTCCTTAATTCCAGGTTCCTTCTCTCTTTGGTCATTTTCCAACCATTGTTTTTTGTCCTGCCTTCTGGTGCTTTGGGAAATAATTTGACCCCCTCTTCTTTGTAGCAGCCCCTCAAATACTGGAATACTCCTATCATGTCTCTCCCATTTCTTTTTTTCTTTAGATTAGCCAAATCCAATTCCTGCAGCCATTCTTCATATGCTTTAGTCTCCAGGCCTTTGATCATCTTAGTTGCTTTTCTCTGAATTTTGTCCAATGGATTATGATCCTCCATGGAAATCAACTTGTTCCGTTGTCAGATCAGTATAATTATCTGCAAGTGGCCAAAGGAACGAAGAAGCAATACAGTACCTAAGATATACCTCTGTATAGTACATGCACGAAGAAAAATCTTGTCAGGGAGGAGAGATTATGACGCCAGCACTCATTTATCTTGTTGTCGACCAAGTCATGCATAAAGAGCAGTACCGTGAGTTGACACGATTGCTTGTGACCTCCATAAGCTGCAAATTCCTATTAGCAGAGTGCAAGCGAGCATGACGCTCCACCATAAGTCAATTGCAGAGAGTTAATTTCAGGCCTGTGGAAATGAGTGTTTGCAGAAATTATAGTATACTGCGTGTCAGTGTCACAATCACTTCAATTAAAAATGCTAATGATGGACTTTAGGTTGTTGATTAACAACACTGAAGCACTCTGCTTAGACCAGAAGTCATTGAATGCAAGGAACAAGGAAGGCAAAGAGAACAGGCAAAGAAATCAGCAATCCTGAATTGCCCAGCTGCTGCCAGAATGGAAGCAAACCTTAACATATCCCACTTGGATTCAGGACCTTAATAGCCACTGCTTACTCTGGGAGACAATTACAAGAAACAAGTACAAGAAGTCATGGACTGTATGCTTATTGAATTTCATCTGTTGCTCTGATACCAGGAAGGTGCTATATTCCTCTATAGGTTCTGGCTAAGCACAAGGATGCTGCTTTTCTTATGCCAGATAGAAATGATTCCTTGTCCTCATGCTAATTTGCAAAATATTTTCCCTCCCCATCTTTTTCATGACACTTTTGGCATATTTCCTCCTGCCTTTGATATATCATGTAACCAAGTAAGATGATGTATCATGTAACCAAGTAGAAACTCTTTAAAAAAAAAACAACTATCAGTATTCCTCTAGATGCTTAGTTTGTTTTAAAAGAAAAGAAAAGAAAAGAAAAAAGAAATATATTTTTCTACCGCATGCTAAATTTGGAAATCTGCTTTGAGGATCTGGTATAAGAATATGAAGAATCAAACATGTTCTATTTAGCCTGTATATCACTTCTAGAATTAAAGCAGACAATACTAGCTTAGTGTATGGGAAAAAATGTTAGCTAAACATAACAATATCTCAGCACAGCATTGCCAAGGTCAGCTGTAACGGGAGGGGAACTTCACTCTTCACTTTAATTGGAGAATGTGATGTTTGCAGAATGAGGGAGTGAATTATGCTTTGTTACGGGTGATTGGGGGAGGGAAGATTCAGTTTTTGGCTTAACTTTCGTGTGTGCCAAAGTTATGCAGAAATAAAAAGGATTCTTTAAGGTAAAAAAAAAAAAGAATACTCCTGGATCAATTGTGCAATGAAACTATTACACACAAATATAATGGCCTGAGACTCAGGAACTGGGGGTTTTCAGTTGTAGCACCCAACCTGTGGAACATCACCCTCTGAACTGACATTGACCCACCTGTCTTAATTTTCTGTAAAGTCCCTCAAAACTTGGTTGTATCAACAGACCTGGGGGATCCCAAGGGAATGATGAGTTCAAGAAGTGGCTCCATTTTTATTAATATCTGTTACTCTATCCTTGCCTTTTAATCATATTATTAATATTTTTAAATTGTTGATGTTTTTTTTAATTTTACTTTATAGTTTTGTTTTGTTTTTTAATTGGGCACCATCCAGAGCATATTTTGTGAGATAGGCAGCAATTAAACATGATGATGAATAAATAAATAAAATATATGTTTGAGGTTAATGTTAACTCATATCGTTTCCATTAAGATTGGTTTTACTTTCCAGTTGCAGAGATGATAGTGGTAACAAAAGAACTAGTACAATATGTAATTAATTTAGGTAATGATTCCTGATCTGATTCTTTGACCTGGGCTCAGTGACTAAGAATGAATCATTCTTAGCTTCATATAGCATGGAGAAGTGCATAGGTGCAAAGAAAATCTGGACTAGTCCTCTTTATAACTATGGTGATCGCTAGGCTTTTAGAACTCTCTCATATTACTTTCTTTGAGACCAGCCAGGCTGGACAGAAGACTGAACTTATTGTAGAGAATACCTTTGTAGCACTACCACCCTGCAGCAAGTAGCAATAGGGCTTAGATTTATATACCTCTCTATGGTGCAGCATTCTCTGAGTAATTTACAGAGTCAGCATGTTGCCCCAACACTCTCGGTCTTCATCTTACTGACTTTGGAAAAATGGAAGGCTGAGTCAACCTTGAGCCCCAACTCCTGGCAGTGGGCAGAATCTGCCTGCAATAGTACATTCTAATCACTGCACCACAACAACTCAATTGTTACCAAATATCCCAGCAACTCAGAATTTCTGGGTTAAATGTGATTGTGTAAAAATATAAATAAAAATCAACATTTACTACTCTACTGTCTTTCTCCAAGTCAACAATAAAGCAATGGTCTTATTTTCCTCCTTCGTTTACATTCTTACAGTAACTCTGTGTCTCATGTCTTCCTCTCAGAGTGAGGGGCAATGTTCAGCTAATTATTTTGCTTTCCTACAAGCAAAGACAACTATATTGTCAGAGACTGCTTTGAGTGAGATCTGAAGCCTTTGAGAATTGAACAAGTATTCAAACTGGACCCTGTGGATTATTCAAGACAGCACAAAAACATTCATCCCTGATGGGAAGATTCAGTGGGGAAAAAAGTGCAAAGCAAATTCTCTTCCTAAACTACAGTAGAGGGATAAAATATAATAGACACAGATTTCTGTCGATATATATTCTATGCTTGTTAATAATTAACGTATGTTAATTTTATATGTGTCAGTATATGCTAGGTTTGTTAATAATTGTTAATTTCATAGACCAGAGGAAAATGGATATTAATTTTATTTATTTATTATTTATTTATTAATTGGATTTCTATGCCGCCCTATTCCAGGAACTCAGGGCGGCTCACAACATAGATAGAAATCTAACATTAAAATACTTTATAAGAAAAACCCCTTAATTAAAAAATCAATCATCCAAACAAAGATGCACACAAACATACACTGGCTAGGGGCAAGATGTTAACTGCCCCAGGCCTGTTGGCAAAGATGTGTCTTTAGCAATTTGCGAAATTTTGAGAATGAAAGACAGCTACAGTACAATCTGTAAACCATGTTCTCTGATATCAGATTATTAGCTTCTGGTTATCCAGTATGAAGGAAAGATACTCTGGACCAACCTTTTAATTTCTATTTCTGAACTGATCTGCAGCATTGGAAAGAGGCTGTTACTGTAGATTAGAATCCTTAATGAGTCCTACTTCAAATAAAACTTTGACTATTTAAAATGATGAAGGTTAAGAATTCATTCATAATTTTATTATGAATTAGCTAAATGACATTTTCTGATTATTTGAATATCAAGTATACCCTTTAAATAAAGAGGATAATAATTAGAGACCCGGCTTTTTAAAAATAAGGAACTTCATCTGCAAACACTAGTAATGCTTTAATGAAGGGGAAAAAGTTACTAAAATGATTAAAATATTCATGATCCTGCTTCTGTAGACATATTCATTTCATTAATGTGTATTCATCCTTGCCTATAATATGGCTTAGTTGAAGAACATCACTGAAGGAAATGGGATTCTTTAGTACTGGTAGGACATAATGATTATATATATATATATATATATATATATATATATATATATATATATATATATATATATATATATATATATATATATATATATATATATATATATATATATATATATATATATATATATATATGATATAAAATAAAAGTTTTAAGATCACCAGGAGATTTAAAAGAAATTAATTTTAATATAACCTAGCTTTCGTTGGAAACTACCAACATCGTCAGGGTTAAAAAGGCAACTGAGGAGATGTTTTAAATAGGATCAGTTAACGCCTGCGCTCGGCTCCTAGAACGAGTTACCGGTCCTAGCCGGTTGATTTGTATTCTGGATGTTTCTCCTTCTCTGTCATTGCCTCGAACCTTCTCACCTATTCTTTTAGTGCTAGTTCCTAAGTTAGTCAGGATCTTTTCCCTCCCTCCAATGGTGTTAACTCGCGTATTGCCTTTCCCTCTGTTGCAGGCCTTGGGGGGGTGTTTGGTTTTTCGGTGTCTCGGAAGCAACAGCTAGATTGTTGGCCCCCCATAATATAGAGGTAGCCCATAAACCAAATCAAACGCTACGCTCTAAAATCATGCGCCCAAAGGACCCACTTCCCGCCATGGAAAAAAAAATCGGCGGTAGTCTATAAAATTGACTGTAAGAACTGTCAGAGTAATTATGTGGGTGAAACAGCTAAACAGCTAAAAACTCGACTGCACGAGCACAAACTGGCCATAAAAAGGGGTGAACAATACTCCCAAATCTGGACGCATGTGGCACAGCATGGTCATTGTTTTGACTTTGATAACACTAGAGTCATATGCAGCGATGCCACAAAAGGAGGCCGACTATTAAAAGAGGCTTGGTTCTCAGACGGAAATTCCATCAACCGTCATATAGATCTATGTCCAACACAACAGGCACTAAGGAAATGGAGTGCGAATCAGAAGCACTCCAATGGACTCCCACCTTCTAGGTGGAGGAGAAATAATGTTTGTGCCAGTAGGGAACCTGAGGAATCCAGCAGTAAAGCCTCGGAGCTTATCATCCCTTGGGAGAACGAAGAGAGACGTTTGATACAGAGGGGAAGGAGGTGCGGAATGACGGCTCCCCCGTGCTGCACAGAGGAGAGAGGCATTCTCCCCTCCCACTCCATGGACATGCGAGGAATTGTGGATGGGGAATACCCACGATTGAGGTCTTCCCAGGCAAAAAGCAGGACATTTACCTTGGATGGGAGTAATGACTGCTGGCAGCGGACGGAATCTTATGTGGACAGTGCCGAGATGGGTTGTGGGACCACACACACTGGATTACATGACATCCGGATGGGTACTGCCCACGTGGGAGGAGGAAGGAGGAGGGTGAATGCTGAGCTGAGAGAAACCACTGACCTACGGTTGGGAGGGGTGGGGGAAACTGCCTGGAGCCCTCACAGGATGTGTAACAATGTAAAAGAAAAAAAAAAGAAAAACCAAACACCCCCCCAAGGCCTGCAACAGAGGGAAAGGCAATACGCGAGTTAACACCATTGGAGGGAGGGAAAAGATCCTGACTAACTTAGGAACTAGCACTAAAAGAATAGGTGAGAAGGTTGGAGGCAATGACAGAGAAGGAGAAACATCCAGAATACAAATCAACCGGCTAGGACCGGTAACTCGTTCTAGGAGCCGAGCGCAGGCGTTAACTGATCCTATTTAAAACATCTCCTCAGTTGCCTTTTTAACCCTGACGATGTTGGTAGTTTCCAACGAAAGCTAGGTTATATTAAAATTAATTTCTTTTAAATCTCCTGGTGATCTTAAAACTTTTATTTTATATCATGAATGTACCCAGGAATCGTATTTTTATGGATATTATTAATCATATATATATATATATATATATATATATATATATATATATATATATATATATATATATATATATATATATATATATATATATATATATATATATATATATATATATATATATATATATATATATATATATATATATATATATATATATATATATATATATATATATATATATATATATATATATATATATATATGTCACATCACAATAGAAATGGATGCTAGGAAGAGAAAAATAGTATTAATAGAAATTTCAGTGTTTATAACAGTCATTATATACAGCCTGTTTTGCACAAAGTAGAAGAGAAAAAAATCTGACTTAATCATATGATTATGAAGATGTGCTAAAATGTGTTTTTAATTTGTATTCTCTTGAGCTAAGCCAGAGGTCCCCAACCTTTGGGGTACCAGGGACCAGTTCTGTGGAGAAAAGTTTTTCCACGGACCAGAGTGTGCATAGTTTTGTGTGCTGCCTGAATCCCACGGATGGGGTTTTGCTTGTTTGTGTGGACCAGTTGCTGGCATGCTGTGGCCCGGTACCGGTCCATGGACCGGGGGTTGGGGACCCCTGAGTGAAGCAATAACACTGAAAATGTTGCAGATTGGAACAAAATTTGGAATATTAGAAGAAAATAAGATTTTCTATTTGGGATCTTTTAAAAAGGCATTAGGAACAAGGAAAGCACAGGATCATAGTGGGGATGATACACATTGAACTTATTCTTTTCTGCGAGATCCAATCTGGGTCAGTCACTGGGACCAGAAGTGTAGTCTTCTGAGCTTTCAAACTCATGCTGTAGCCCATCCTCAGACAACTTCTCTCTACTAATTATTTTTTCTCCTAATTTTCCCCCTTGGTTCCTTTCCTGCATTTTCACATCTCCTGGTGATAGAATTATATTGTCTTGGCTATAGAAACAGTCCAACATGTTAAGAGTCTGAAAGGCAAGATATAGCCATGACTATATGACTACCCCCCTTTTTTTTTGTACATGTATTGCTTATTCAATGCATGTAAAAAAAAAACAGTGCAGGATTTTGGTTGTGCAGTTGTATTCATAATCTTGGCTTTTTTGATCCTCTCTGAAGATGCCTCTCAATATCTAACAGCAAAAGAATAACAGATCCATCCATAGTCATGTTTTCACTGTATTTTACTAGGATTTGGAAATCAGTTGCTACATTTGAGATCTAAAGCTATAATTGCAAAGTTACAAGGCAAAAAGTTCCATTCTGTGGTAGAAGAAAAGTGACTGACAATAATTAAGATTTTACTAAATATTTTTGAATCTTATCCAAGCTAAAATAACTTTCACCATCAGTTTCATTCAATTAAAACTTTACAGAACAACTTTTATTTCCAACCATTAGAGGTGCTAAATTATTTAAATTGAAATATTAATGATTATTAAAAGCTCTCAGAATGTAACACACCTTATAGGACTGAGTGTCTGGAGACTACTAACTAATAAATTATGTTTGACTCCTTTTTTTCAGCCAATGCAATTAGAATGACTATTAATCAAAAATTACATAAATAATGTCATCATTATTACAGTTTGTGTATAAAAACCCTCTCTCTTTGGTCAAACCTAATAAAAATACCCCTCTGGCAACTTTCTGATAATTTTACAGATGTTAAGGTTTACCAAAAAGGTATTAAAACATATTTGTTATGTGCTAACTCTCCTAGACAGGCACTCAGTAATTGCATTTTTTTGTAAGCAATTCAAGTGTATTCTGTGATCTTTTCTTAAATTTGCCTTTTGTAATACCAGCTAAGACTACACAGCTCATATTTTTTGATTACCTGTCCTCAAAACAATGGAGTCATTTTTCCGGTACATATGCATAATTTGCTGTATTGTTGGATTGACCATGCAAAGATGCTAAAACATTTTATAATGCAGGTAGGCTAATTATATGATCAGCAACAATTTCAAACCTCAGTTCTCACTAGTGCAACACAATTCTAGACAATGTATTAGTTAGCAAGCAATAACCTATGTCAAGTTTTAATGTTCTGAAAATATAAAGGAAGGATTTATGAATACATTCTCTCTTTCTCTCATCTCTCTCTTTCATCTTTATCTCTATCTCTGTCTCTTTGTCTCTCTCTGTGTCTCTCGCGCTTTCTGTCTCTACATACATACATACATACATACATACATACATACATACATACATACATACATACAGTGGTGGGATTCAAATACCTGAAAAATCAGTTCCCTGCGTAGATGCAGGCCTGGGTCTCCAAGGCCTAGAATGGATTTCTGGAAGTGACATCCACACACTTCCTGTGGGCCGTTCTAGGCCTGGGAGTTTCTCTGAACTCAACAACATTTAGCTACTGGTTCTCCCAAACCAATGTGAACCAGCTCAATCCCACCACTGCATACATACGTATGTGATATATACATATATGCATATATCTAATGCCTAGCTATGTCTTTCTATTTTCTGCATGAAAAAATAAGCTCAAGGAAGAAAGGAGAGGGGAAAAAAAGATTGAAAGATACTAATAAGTCTTGGGCATAAGGTGACCCACCGTCCTCCTTTTGTAAGTTCTGTCCTCCCTTGAAAAGTGTCCTCCTACATGTCCTCCTTTTCGATATTTGAAGACTAATCTGCAGGGCTTTTTTTTTTTTTCATAGAACGCTCAGAACGCTGTTCCGGCACCTTTTTTGGATGTTTTTTTTTTCAACTTTTGCATGAGCTGTGCTACTCCCATTATTGGCTTTCAAAAGCCAATAGGAATTGCTGCTGAGCGCGCCAAAACAGCCGGCTGGCAAACTTTGCACATGCAAGTTGTCTGCAGCGAAAGCAAATTGGCAGTAACTTTGCACCCCTCCCTGCTACCCAACTACACCATCTCCTAGTTTGTCCTGAAGATACCTGGAGGAGACGGGAGTGGTAAATTTCTCTTACCATGGTAAGTTTCTCTTGATCTTCGGCCCTGCTAGGACAATAATGTTGATACTCTAGCTGCAGCACTTGGCGTAAAATTCAAAATGAAGGATATTTCTTGTTCAGATATTTCCAATATATTGTTAGACGATGATACATTGACAAAAAATAATCATTCAATTAAAAAAACTCATTTAAATAATAATAAATAATAAATAAATAAATAATAGGCGTGTAAGCATAATTACAATATAAAATGTTATTGTTACAAATGGTTTTTATTATGCATTTATCATATTATAGTGTATTCTGTATTATTGTTGCAATGAATAAAATATTTCTTTTATTTACAATATCTTTTTCTTCAATTTATTTGTGTCCTCCTTTTCATTGTAAAAATGTTGGTCACCTTAATACCAATGTAACTTTTATGAAACAAATGACATCACTCAGTACCAAGGCATGATGCAAAATCATTATGTAATTTGAGTTACATCAAGTTACATCAACAACAATTTGAGGACATTGTGGCTTCTTCCAGACTTTTATGCTTAGAACCCTTCTGTGCTTTCATACTGTTTGTCAGGTTACACTAAAGGGACAGTATGTGGCAGTGCTGATATATTTGGCTTCCCTTCCCTGCTAGTTATAAATATTTCCAGAAAGTAAGAAAAAGGCCAAATAATTTGTTCATAAAGTAGCATGACCATTCATATGTTGTAGTTGGTTTATAATTACTCTTGACATAAATATATAATATAAAATAATATAAAACATGAGTATTTTACTGAATTATAATGCAGCTACCTTACTTTCACTTTCTCTGACAATTACTTTCTCTGTGCCTTTTGAAATCCCTTTTCTAGATGCAAATCCCTTGTCTGGATTCAACTTAGAGCAGCTATTCACAAATATACTTTCTTTTTTTTTCAACACTGGAATGAAAATCCATGATTTTTTTTAGTGTAAATTTATTTACATAACTTTTTTTTTCTATAGGTTTTTGCATTGCCAATAAATCCACCAGTAAAATAATCTCCCATTAAACCAGGACAACAAATTCAATGTACGTGTCTCACATTAAATCAGGATTTATTCTGTTAACTGGCTCATAGTTTTAAGATCCCCTTGTCTATAAATCACTAGGTTGCTATAGCATCGTAGAGATTTCTAGCCCTGTGGAATACTTAATTTAACAATTTCAAGTAGATAACCTAATTAAATTCTTTGGAAGTTACCAACTTCCATTAAGCAGAATCAACTGAGGGTAAAGAGAACTTCATGTCAAGTGATTTCCTTAATCTTTATTTCGATGCATTAAAAAAGAAACCTGCCACATAGGTTCAAAATTATCATATGTGGACATATTCCAAGCTATCTCATCATCAATATCTGCCAAAAACTATTTTAAGGATTTATCTAATTGGGTATGCCTTTTTAAATTATTGTAGTCAGACACACACAAAAAAATAATATTTCAGTTTCTTTTTCTTGGATATCAGACCACCTGTCTTACGCTATGTCTCAAACATTTATGTCAAGCATAGATGTAAGTTGCTTGCTGTGTAAAAGTGGAAGAATTGATTTTAAAAATAGTACTGGTTCTTAAGGGCTAGAAACTCTTCTATTCAAGAAGCCTTTCTAAGACACAACAAAGTAAAAGGAAGTTAAATTTATTTATTTGTATTATATCTTCATGATCTAGGTAGTACCTCTATATTAGGAAGATTTTATTTTTTTAAAAATGGCTAAATTTTAATATGGCCTAAACCAATTAAAACCACAATGCTCCTTTAATTTTTCAAACTGCTGTCTAGAATCTGTTACCTAATGCTACATTCAGTCTTATGAGTCTACATCAAAAATATATAGAATTCAAGCATAAATCTCCATAAAGTAGGAACAGTATTAAATAACACTTTCAATTGGTAGAAAATGAAGAATAAAATGGGAAAGTAAGTTGCTAGACTCCAAAGTGGCTGAAAGTTTAGAGTGAGCAAATGAGCAGCAGTTATTTCACAGGATGTGATTTGCACATTATAGGTTTCAGATTTGATCCTTGGTGTTTCTTATTAGAAGTTCTTGAGTCAATCATTGTTAATCAGAATAGGCAACAATTAGGCTAGATTAGATAAGGGATAGGCAACATTTTCAATAAGCTTATTTCTCACAAGGATGACTAATTCTGGTTACCCAATTCTGGAACATGTAGGCATATGGTCTGAAAGAGATCCAAAAACTGATTTAGCTAGATCAATAATCAGGCATAGTATAAAAGTGTCTACTTCAGGAGTGTCAAACTACCAGCCCGCAGGCCAGACATGTCATCTGGAAGCCGCACTCACCCCATTGCCTGCAATGGCAAAACCATCCTGATATGTTGGGTGACGTCACGTGATGTCATGAGTTTGACATGTCTGGTCTACATAAATTCAATAAGTCAAGCTTCAACATTTATCTTTAAAAAAAAACTTTCTTAAATAAAATGAAGGCATAGTGTTTGTTTGTTTATGCATGTTTCCCAGTAATATAACTGGTGAACACTACCATCTAGTTGGAAAATTTTAGCCTTATTTTAATTTTATTATAATTTTCCTAAAGTCAAACTCATGTTCAATTAAGCATGTTTACAACACAAATTTAATGCTCAAACTATTAGACCAGACATGGATTAAGGAAGTAAGGTTTACATTTGGAAGTGTATTTGTGGCTGCAATCCAGCAGAACTTACTTATTTTCTATAATGCGAAGCTGCATTTTGTATACTGGCAGATGGTCCCGCTCTACTCATCAGGCTAGCTTCCAAGTTCTAGCTGTTCATATTTAATTTTATTCAGAGGATGACCATTTCAGAAATGTTATAGCGTCAATGATACTGCTTACATGCCTTAAGGGCACTGATGGGTAAACATATTTTATCATAGAAAGTTCATTAAACTGGCTTAGCTCGGGAAAGTTTGACACTGAACATATGAATATATTTCTGTTTACTAATAGATATGCAACTGATGCAAAATAAGGTGGATGGGACCCATGTGTTATGCTTCTCACAATATTCTTTGTGCCCCAACTATATTAAACATATTAATAATAAACCAATATTATGAAATGTATATGAGCAAGCAAATACTAAATAACTAATGCTTCAGATAAACGAGCTTCAGATTCAGAGAGCATACCTTCTTAGATATTAGCCTTCAAAAAATTTCCCTTGTTACAAGTGAAAGTGTATTTAATGTACAAGGTTATGCTAAATGAAACTGCTAAAAGTTCCCCATGCCGCAAATAGGGTGAAAAATACTTTTTGAAGTTCTCTTTTATAGAAGTATGACATTTGTTTGCAAGTCAAGATGTTCTAAAAATAGTTAGAAGCTTTTATTTATTTATTTATTTATTTTTGTAATTGAGTTAGTAGGCCATTATTAAGAACTTAGATATTTACTGTTGGAGAACACTGTTTGCCAATAATCCCAGTAAACAGGCAAACAATTCTTATATTTGTCAAAGGTGTTCCTTACCAATTTTACATGGACTAGTTCATTTTCTGATGCAAAAAGTGCAACCTTTACCCCAAATAATGATTAATAATAATAATAATAATAATAATAATAATAATAATAATAATAATAATAATGTTGGAAGGGACCTTGGAGGTCATCTAGTTCAACCCCCTGCTCAGGCAGGAAACTCTACACCATTTTGGACAAATGGCTGTCCAGTCTCTTCTTAAAAATTTCCAGTGTTGGAGCGTTCACAGCTTCTTGAGGCAGGTTGTTTCACTGGTTAATTGTTCTAACTGTCAGGAAGTTTCTCCTTAGTTCTAGGTTGCTTCTCTCCTTGATTAGTTTCCATCCGTTGCTTCTTGTCCTGCCCAAGAACAGTAGTTGTTAGTGATTGTTATGAAATGCATTAAAATGCTTACAGTATGTGTCTTTTATGTGTTGTGAGTGATTGCATATGCATTCAAATGCATATCATGTAGTTCTTTTTATCTATTTCAGAAAGCTTCATGGTATTGGAAAATTCTGTGTAGTTTATGTAATTCTCTCTCCTTTTGTTTTTCTTGGCACATCATCTACAAAGGTCCGTGAGATTTAAAAGAGACAGAGAATGAGAGAGAGAGAGAGGGAGGGAGGGAGGGAGGGAGGGAGGGAGAGAGAGAGAGAGACAGACAGACAGACAGACAGACAGACAGACAGACAGACAGACAGAGAGAGAGAGACACAGAGACACACACACACAGAGACACACACACAGAGAGAGAGAGAGAGAAATGTGAACTCTAATATCAATGGATAGTTATTTAAAACCCTGGAATGCTTTTATGTCCAAATGTTTGAGTGGGTAGATCAATCATCCTCCCCAAAACAATAACAATTATAACAGCAGCAACAACAACAATAAAATTTACATATGCAACATCCAATGTTCAGGTGGGCAAGTAGAAACCCATAATTACCAGAGGAGAGAGAATTATCTGGAGGCAAAGGAAGAGGACTTGCCTGAAGCAGTCAAGAAAATAATGAGCTGAAGTAAGAATAGGTTAATTAGAGTGACCTATAATACTGCTAAGGCATGAGACACAGGCCTCTGGTTTGAGACCAAGAACATTTATTTATTTAAAAGATTAGTATGGCTGACCATCTTAAAACACAACTCTGGGAGGCTCATAACAGTAATAAAACTACCAACCATAAAAGCATAAAAGCATCCAGCAAGTTCAAGTAGGAAAGAAGGCCCTCTGGTACAAGTTGTGCATGGGGCAATGCTATAAAGTATTTGTTCTATTCATTCCACATTCCTAGAAGTAGTGTTTAGCCATTAATAATGATTTATGAACACATTAATCCTAATGTAAATTCTTGTGGCTGAGCAAGCAACAAAACACTTCTGTGTCCCTTACCATATTCCAATGTCAAGATTCCCTTTCTTTTTGGGATGAAATCATGGACAGAATCAAGAAGGCAGAGTAGGTGAATGATTCTGCATGTCCATCATCTTGAGAGGCTTAGTATAACAAGCTTCAGAATGAGCTGGTCTTGCAGAGATTGGACTAAATCAATCTGAGAAAATTCAACCTTCCTTCCTTCCTTCCTTCCTTCCTTCCTTCCTTCCTTCCTTCCTTCCTTCCTTCCTTCCTTCCTTTCTTCCTTTGTGATAGTGTAGTGCTTAAGGTATCAGGCTATAAACAAAAGAAACAAGGATTCTAGTCCCATCTAGGTAGATGGTTTGACCTTGAGCCAGTCCCTGTCTCTCTCTCAGCCATGGAAGGAGGCAATGGCAAACTATATCTGAAATCTTGTCAATAAAATGCAGAGATTGTTGTCAGGAATCAACAATGACTGAAAGGCATGCACGTACAAACAAAAGTAGTTGTGAGAGGACTCTGGAGTTCTGAGCTAAGCTATCAGATCCCTGATGGTGACCAACATCCTGAAAAAAAGTTCCTCAGAAACAACAATATTCTTTTTTTTCTGAACAATTTTCTTTTTTTATTGATTGAGGCACAGCCTCTGAACCTCCTCTGAACTTCCTGTCCCTTTTCAATTGATACAGGAAATCTACATCTTTTGTTTTCTCTCTCAACATTCTTGAGTAAATATACTGGATTGGGGGTTTCAAAATATTTAGAATTAAGTGAGAAAGAGTTAGTTTGCATTTTGGAAGTGTTCTGAGCCTGAAGCAGAGTTTGAAGCAGCTTGAGACAGGTCCAAAATTAATTCAGATACAAAACTACTGTTTCATTCTTAATAATTTAATAATATCTGTTGTGTCCTGGGCCTGATGAGGAAACTCAGCATGCCCAGAATTGTTGCAAATGGTCCCAGGCATTCTAAAAGCTGCCCGGGACCAGACAGAGCGGCGCCAGCCTTGTGCGCATGCGCAAGGCACGAAGAAAGAAGAACTCTTATTGGTTCACTCTGTCTGGGGTTCAAGCCCTATAAAAAGGCCTGCATGCCTTTTGCTTTTTGCTTGGAGTTGGAGTAGGAGAATAAAGCATTGATTAGTTGTCACCATGTGTCTTCCTCATTCGCACGCGAACGGAGAACTCAGCACTGGCAATGAAGGTGGGATCCTTTGCAAGCTGAAGAAAAAGATTTAAGGACTTACCCAGGAAGTCCTGAAGAGGGGAAGACGACGTCTGAATCAGCGTCCCAGCCTGCCAGTACAGTGTCGCTGGAGAGTGAGCTCAGCTAAAGGACCCTTTCCCCAAACAGCAGCTTGTAGAGGAAGCGAGTGGTGAAGGTCGTAAAGTTATGATGTTGAAGATTGGCCGCTTGACTGATTTCAATGTCTCTCACCCAGAGAGATGGAATTCCTATGTAGCACGGGTGGAGAATTACTTCAGAGTAAATCAGATTAGAGAAGATGGCAGCAACTCTTTTGTGTGCCTGTGGACAAGAAGCTTTTGACATCACAGAAAATCTGGTTGCTCCTGCACCTCTGGAGTCAGTAACATATGCTGACTTGAAGAAAACGTTGAAGGAACACTTCCAGCCGAAATTATCCATCATTGCTTGGAGGCACGCGTTCGAGCAGAGAGACCAGAGGCCGGGTGAATCTGCTGTGGACTTTATTGCGGCCTTAAGGCAAGTAGCCAGACCTTGTGAGTTCAAGGATCTGGAAGAGAGGCTGCGAGTTCGCTTTGTCTGTGGCTTAAGGAGCAGAGACTTACAACAAAAGATTTTTGCAAAAGAAGATGTCTCCTTCCAAGATGCGTTGCGAGAGGTGGCAGCTGAGGAAGCAGCAGGCGGGGCTGTGAAGGCCTTGCGCCTTGCCAGGAATCCTCCAGAAACAGCTACCGTTCATCAAGAGGATGCTCGAGAAGGATCAGAAATGGATCCTGAAGAGGAGGTTGACAGACTTCACCAGCCAGCTGAGAGGAGGCAGAAGAGACATCTGGTCAAGGCCCCAACATCTCTTCAATGCTTCGGGTGTGGAAGACGCCACAAGCGAGCTGACTGCAGGTTCCACTCCACCATTTGAAAAGCATGTGGCAGGCAAGGCCACATTGCATCTGTCTGTTTGGGTTGCCAGAAGGTCCAACCTCATGAAGAATTGCATCTGAAAGGTACCAGGGTCCCCAGCCAAAACAGGGTGGGTTTCTGCACATTGTGCAGGAACATTCTAACAACAAGTAACACACAAGCCCCTTAAGAAGAAACTTTCCATTAACGTAAGATTGCAAGGGGTTCCCCTACTGATGGAGTTGGACACAGGGTCCGCTCTTTCCATTATTTCAATTAGTACCTTTAAAAGGATTTGCAGCAGTAGTGGCCTTCGAGTTAAACTCAGGCAATCAAATCTAATACTCACTGATTTTCAAAATTCTGTGGTGTGTGTTAAGGGGGAGGCCACACTTAGGGTACAGTATAAGGATTTTGAAGGTACCATAGACCTTGTTGGGGGTGATCGTATGAGTCTTATTGGACTCAATTGGTTCGAGGCCCTGGGAATCCAGGTAACTGGGCTGCACAGCTTGCAAACGCTGGGCCTTGCAGAGGTTTGCAAGGAGTTTGCAGATATGTTTAGTTCAGAAGCTAGGATCCTACAAGAGGCCTTCCATTTCTCTACGGTTAGACCCAACCATCACACCTATCAGGGTTAAGCCTAGGAGGGTACCTTTTGCCCTCAAAGGTAAGATAGATGCTGAACTGGACAAATTGCTCCAGCAGGGCATTTTAGAACCTGTGGATTCTAGTCCATGGGAAACTCCCATAGTAACGCCTCTAAAGGCTAATGGGGAAATATGTATATGTGCAGACTACAAGTGCACAGCATGCTTATCCAATCCCTGTTGTAAGCTACATCCTGGCCTCCCTCAAGGGGGGGGTGCATTTTTGCGAAACTTGACCTGGCACAGGCCTATCAACAGCTACCTGTTGATGAGTCAGCTGCAGAGGCCCAGACTATTGTAACTCACAGGAGGGCCTTCAAGGTCAAGAGATTGCAATTTGGGGTCAATGTAGCCCCTGGCATATTCAAAGTGTCATGGAAAGCACACTTAGAGGTATTCCTTGGATCTGTCCCTACTTTGATGATGTCCTCATTGCTGGGGAGTCATCTCAACACTTAGCAGAAAGATTAAGGGCTATCTTGCTTCGTTTTCGGAAAGCAGGCCGCAAGCTAAAGCAGGATAAATGCAAGATAGGAGACACTTCCACTGATTTCTTAGGTTTCAGGATTGATGCCCAAGCATTCACCCTGCTGAAGCGAAACTACAAGCTATTCAACAGCCCCAAGCCCCAAGTCCAAGAGTGAGCTGCAAGCCTTCTTGGGGCTATTAAATTTTTATCATGCATTTCTCCCACACAAAGCTGCAGTGGCAGAGTCATTATATAGGCTCTTAGACAAGCAGGCTCCTTGGCAGTGGACAAGAGCTTCAATGCGGTTAAGGCCTTGCTCACTTCTAATGATGTTTTAGCACATTTCAATGAGCAATTGCCTGTTTGCATCGCATGCGATGCATCTCCTTATGGGGTGGGAGTAGTACTTAGCCATCTGAAGGCTGATGGGACATAAGTCCCCGTGGCCTATTATTCAAAGACTCTTGTCATCTGCAGAGCAGATTGACAGAGAAACCTTGGCCATAGTGGCTGGCATAAAGAAATTTCATGATTTTTTTATATTGCCGCTACTTCACGGTGTATACAGACCATAAGCCTCTGTTAGGGTTGTTTACTACTAACAAACAGACACCACATATCATTTTTCCTCGTATGCTGAGATGGTCCATTTTCCTGTCAGCATATGACTACACTCTATTTCACAAACCTGGAAAAGAAATGGGCGATGCAGATGGCCTAAGCAGATTGCCTTTAACTCAGGTAGAAGCAGACCCTGCTCCTGCCATAAATATTCTTTCCATTCAGGAGTTGCTGGAATCTCCCCTCAATGCTAGGGAAGTGGCTGCTGAAACTGCCACTGATCACACACTTACATGTGTGCTGACATGGGTGTTGTCAGGATGGCCTGACTCATGTCCAGATGCGACATTTCAAAGTTTTTGGCAAAGGAGACACGCACTGTAAACCTTTAATGGGTGCCTTTTATGGGGTAGCAGGGTAGTCATCCCAGCCTCATTGAGGTCTAGAATCTTGATCTCTCTGCATGAGGGTCATCCTGGGATAGTCAGGATGAAAGTGCTTGTGTGCAGCCATCTTTGATGGCCTGGTCTCGATAAAGCCATCAAGGCCCAGGTGCTTGGGTGCCAAGTGTGCCAACAGTCTCAGCCTGAAATGCCTCAGACCCCAGTACATAGGTGGGAGGAAACTCAAACCCCATGGTCACATGTGCATCTAGATTATGTTGGGCCCTTTTAGGGGCAATTCTTCCTGGTTGTCGTTGATAGCCATTCTAAGTGGCTAGAGGTTGTTCCTATTTGCTCCACTACTACTGCCAGGACCATCCAGGTGTTGAGAGGAATTTTTGCATCACACGGTCTTCCAGATGTACTGGTTTCTGATAATGGCCCTCAATTTACGTCTTCTGAGTTCCAGGCTTTTCTTCAGGCCAACCTGATCTGGCAAACACCATCGGCTCCCTTCCATCCATCCTCCAACAGACTGGCAGAGAGAATGGTGCGCACCACCAAAGATGCCCTCAAGAAATTGACTTACGGTAACTGGCATCACAGGTTAGCTGACTTTCTTCTTGCACACCGCACCACACCTTGCACAACCACTGGGAAGAGGCCAACTGAACTCTGCTGGTGTCGCAGAGTCATTACTAAATTGGACAGGTTGCACCCAGACCGGGTGGCTTCACAGGTGTCACAACCGCAGGTACCCAGGAGACTACAGTTGGGTGATCCGGTCTGGGCTAGGAACTATGCTCCTGGTCATCTGAGGGTTCCTACTGTCATCTATAAGATCTTTGGACCTCTATCATACAAAGTGACCTTGGGAGATGGCCGCGCCTGTGGCGTCACATCGATCAACTGTGTTGGCGGTTGTCCCCTGTGGATTCTGCCCCTGCCTCCGCTCTCCGGAGGAAGGGGGCCCAGGAATTAAGTTGCACTTTGGGTCAACCTCCTGAGACACAATCTCACACTTCAGGTCAACTTTATGAGACACAATCTCACTATTCCTGGGATGTACCGCAGGTCGCTAGGGGAAGTGCAAGGACATCCTCAGAATTCAGCTATTGCACCAAACAGGGAGTCATGCATATCTGCAAGAGCTCGAAATAGGAATTCACCTGAGGTGGGGTTAGCCATTGAGATGGCTCCTGACTCTGGCACCTCGGCCACAGGGGACTGAAAGTACTGGGGCACATCTGCAATGCAGGTCATGTCCGAGACTGGTCGTGGGCTCGAGGGACTAAGTTCCCTGGAGCCATCCAGAGTAGTTGGGGAATCCTCAGCCAATTCAGAGGGTTGGGGAATTTCAGCTGCTCTCACGGAGCCTGGGGAGAGCTCTGGCAATTCTGCTGGCACGCCTCACCAGGGGTCACCTGCAAAATGTGTGCATAAAAGCCCTCGTCTAGTGAGCCCAACAGATGGGCTGGTAGGCCAGGTGCCCTTAAGAACAAGTCCTGGTCTGTCTACCAAGCAGGTGAGCTGACAGGCCAGGCACCCTCCCTAACCTTGCTTGGGCCCCAACGGGCTAAGGCCCCTCCTAAGCATCTAGGTGAATATGTGAGGTTCTAGTCAGTACAAGGGACTTTAAAGGTCTAGGTTGAGGAGATGGGACCTATTTGGGGTAAAAGATAGACACATGAAGTCCACATTAGAGAGCGGGTTGATTGGCTAACTCTGATAGTATAAGAAGGGTGTCTGCATGTGAGCAGACTATTATTTTCTTTTAATGTATTTTATTATGATTGTAAAGAAATTGGAATTGTGTATGTTCTATCCAGGGGTTGCCCGGGACCAGACAGAGCGGCACCAGCCTTGTGCGCATGAGCAAGGCACGAAGAAAGAAGGACTCTTATTGGTTCACTCTGTCCGGGGTTCAAGCCCTGTAAAAAGGCCTGCGTGCCTTTTGCTTTTTGCTTGGAGTTGGAGTAGGAGAATAAAGCATTGATTAGTTGTCACCATGTGTCTTCATCATTTGCACACGAACGGAGAACTCAACAACATCCATTAAGGTATTGGAAAACGATGCCTTGAAAACAAAAACTTCAAGTTTGAAATGATTTGTGGAGCATTAATTCAAACTTCTAATATTTATTTCCTTCCATGCCACCTTTGACCCATCAGTATACACTTTTTAAAACCATTGGCATCTATGTAACCACTGTTACTGGATCAGAAACTATGAAGCCATGCAATTTAATATGGATACCTGCAGTGAGTAGAAGTTGGACTCAAAAGCCTAAATGGAGACTCTTCTGAGTCTCTCATTCTGTGAGAAATATTCTCCTAATTCCTTCTTCTAACTTAATGGGATTGACATTCTAGATCAGAAAAGTTTTCTATCAGGGGTTGAACCTCTGACATTAGTAGTTAGTAATTAAGCTTCCCACGTTTTTTACAGGAAGAAAGTGCTTCACCAATACAAAGAACAGCTCTATTTGATGAATGTTGATGTTGGTTATTCACTTGTACAGACCTTTCTAGGTTCAGGTGAACAACGGGAGACCTTATTCGGACAAGTTATTAACGAGATCTGTGTCAGTTTGAATGCAGAAGGATAAATTGCTCTCGTATAATATATTAAAAATCTCCAAATGGTCATGTCCTTGAGACATCCTTTTAAAAAATATTATTAAGTTTTAACATACCAAAATACTGTCATGGAAAAACTATTTGCCTCCATCTTAGGCTGACTTTATTTTTATGTTGCCTTCAGGCAATTCTAAAAATGTGGCTATAACCAGGTGATAAAGTTGTCACAAAAACTAAGTACTTTTGCTAGAGTTCTTTTGTTGTCGACCACAGATGCTTTTACTGAGAAAGTCATGCACAGCAGAAAGAGGACTTAATGGACTAGCTAGCCTATCACACTGCAGATTTTGTAGTTTAAAACCTTCCCAACAATACTGAGATGTATGTAAAATACATTATTCCATCTCAGCTGAACTGTGTATTAGGCTGAAAAGCTCTAGCTGTGGTTGTTGGGAGGAGAGAAAGAATTGAGGTGCCATTTACTGGAAATGAAGAGAAAAGTTGGCATGATTTGAGTTTATTATTATGAAAGTATTGATTGTGGAACTCGCAGCCTTCTTGGAATTAACTTCAAACCATAAATCAGAGCACAGAGAAATAAGGAGCCTGCCCAAGAAGTGGAATTGAACACTTGAAGTCAAGCATGCTAAAAAAAAAAAAAAGCAGTCGAAATCCCTGTTGATGCCTGAGTGTGTGTACTGCAGACAGCCTACATTATCGCTGAGCTTGACCATTTATGGATAGTATGCTGGGGATTAGTGCGACAAATACACCATTGTATTGGTTTATGGATCAGAGAATGAAGAAGTGTTTAAAAAGAGAGAAGCTATCCATCCCTATGTTAAAAGGAATCTAATAGTAGTTATATGTAAATGAGTAGTCTAATCTTATTGTGCTGGTGATTTTACTTGACTATTACAGAAATGAATGATATAACAGACAGCCATTTCCAGGGATAAAGAGTTTGTGTTTGCTATATCAAATAGAACATTTGCAAACAATAAAGCTTCAAAGGCAGTGTCTATGCAGATTCTCAGTCATCCAGGTCATGGTTGTTCCGAATCTGCTTTTTCCAAAAGGCAATGGGACTTTGTTTTTCCTTGAAGATGTTTCATTTTTCATCCAAGGATCTTCTTCAACTCTGACTGAATAGTGGAGGATGGAAGGATTAAAAAGCAGTGTTTCTTAATATGGGAAACAAATAATCCAGTAGGTGTTGGCGGGAGCCAGTAAAAAGTTATAAATTCTTGAGTTATTTGACTGATCAATAGTTGGGAATTTTATAAATCTCTGGGCAAACAGTATGAGGTTTCTGTTATGCAGTAAATTTCACAGCTATCTTTGTGATAGCTTTCAGCCCATATTTACTATTACTGTTTTCAAAGAAAAAAAAATGCCTCCTCATCTGAGTTTGAGTCATTGCATTTGAGATGGTGGGAAGCCACCTCAAGAACGAAAGAAAGAAAGAAAGAGAGAAAGAGAGAGGGAGAGAGAGAGAGAGAGAGGGAGGGAAGGAGGGAGAGAGAGAGAGAGAGAGAGAGAGAGAGAGAGAGAGAGAGAGAGAGAGAGAAAGAGGGAGAGAGGGAGGGAGGGAGGGAGAGAAGGAAGGAATAGAATGCAATAGAAAAGCAATTTTTATTTAATAATAATAATAGTAATAATAATAATAATAATAATAATAATAATAATAATAATAATAATGTTGGAAGGGACCTTGGAGATCATCGAGTCCAACCCCCTGCTCAGGCAGGAACCCTACACCATTTCAGACAAATGGCTGTCCAGTCTCTTCTTAAAAACTTCCAGTGTTGGAGCATTCACCACTTCTGGAGGCAGGTTGTTCCACTGGTTAATTGTTCTAACTGTCAGGACATTTCTCCTTAGTTCTAAGTTGCTTCTCTCCTTAATCAGTTTCCATCCGCTGTTTCTCGTTTTAGTTTTAGTTTTAGTTTTAGTTTCACAGCTTCAACTTCAGCTTTAGTTTTAGTTTTAATTATCATTTGTCTGACAACTATGCACAGCCACTGTCAATGACAGGTTATATGCTTTAAAGTCAGTGCACCTCACCTTAGACAGGTAAAACAGTAACTAGGAACATCTTTCCTCCTTTAATTTATATCCCATCGGTACTCCAAGAACTCATGGTGACTTACATGTGGTCTCACTTCATTTTGTTTTGACAAAGATCATTCTGTGAGGGCAGTCAAGAGAGGGAATAGCTATTTATGGTCTAGAGCAGGGGTGTCAAACTGCCGGCCCGTGGGCCGGTTGCATCATGCAGAGGCCGCACCCACCCCAGCTCCGTCAATGCAAAAAAAGTCACGATATGTCACATGTCACATGACGCGGCAAGTTTGACACCCGTGGTCTAGAGAATGAGAGAAACATCTAGTTTTCAATCATTCTCAGTGCCAACATACTATACAAAGGCTTACTACAGTATACGGAATATAACAATTATATGAGCTAGCTCAGGGGTAGGCAACCTCGGCTCTTTTATGACTCATGGACTTCAACTCCCAGCTGACTCAGGAATTCTGGGAGTTGAAGTCCATGAGTCATAAAAGTGACAAAGTTGCCTACCCCTGAGCTAGCTCAATTCCCATTTCTGTCATGTTAAGAAGGATGAGAACATTTGAGAAGCGAGCAAGGTGTAAAAAATATAATTAACTTAAGGGGATAAAGTTTGTTAACTTTTCCATTTAAGGAAACAATGAAGACTGGATTGTCTATTCAGGGCAACAGTTGTGCCACCAGTGAATCTTAGACTCTGTTTTCATTCTAGTTTTCCAAATTCTTTCTGTCTCCAAGGAGCAGCAACTCAACACGTTTCCTTATTTTTTTTTCTTTTTCAATCTTGAATGTGTGCTCACTGATCTTCCCCTCCTCTCCAACTTCCTTAACTGAAGAGTTCCAGCCACCAGTGTCAGCAGAGACAGGCACCTGTGCCTGCTGTTTGATTAACTAATATACTCTTCAGGTCTCCATTGTTTGGAAGAATTAAAAGCAAACCCAAACATATTACAGGATGTCAGAAGACTTGAAATGCTTAATGAAATGTTTAATGAAATGTTCTAGTAAACCAGAGGGATAAAAAAGACACTCTAAACACAGGGGACTTTGCTCAGAAGTCTCAGAAGATTCATCATAAAGATCTAGAAATCAGAACATTTTGCACATGTGAGAGGAGAGGGGAAAAATGTTAGGAGTTGCTGCAATGCAGCATAAATAACATTATTTTACAGATCATTTTTTTTTGCATGAGATTCTTATAAAAAATTAGCTTTTCTTAATGTTTAAACAAATTTAGTACAGGAAGAAAATAAAAAAGTATTTATTCCTGCCATCTACTCCACACCCAAAGAAAGCTTTTCCAAATAGTTTAGAAAAGTCTTTTCTGGAAGAAAGCTTGTTATTTTACCCATGACAACACTGCCTCAAGCACATATCACACACATGCATGATAACATTTGGCTATGCCAAATGTTACATCAAGATGTTGTAGCTCTCAGCAGTTACAACAGCAGCATTACATATGTCTGCTTGAGTAAAAAAAATGGATTCATTGCTTTTTCAAAGAAAGTCAAGTTGTTTTCTTCATGTAGGGCAGGGGTCTCCAACCTTGGCAACTTTATGACTTGCAAATTCCTCAGCCAGGAGTTGAAGTCCACTAGTTGTAAAGTTGCCAAAGTTGGAGATCCCGATGTAGGGTAACTATCCAGAATGGAGCAGTTCTTCCATTTACAAAGATTCTGGAAAACCATTATTCTTAATTGTATGGCCAACCACTGAAGGTAGAAGAGGTCCTCTATAGAAATCTTTCCTGTACATGTAGAGGACAATGTGAGTAAGTCCCCACTTGCTCTTAATATAAACACATGTCCGAAGAGGACTTTTGTTGAGCCACTTGATCATTTCTGTTTCATGAGAAGATTTTGCTTTCTCATTCCATTGTTCAGCCATAACTGTTGCAGTGCTGTAGGTTTCACCTTCACCATTGCAAATTTTTGATGTCCATTATGTTTGGCATAGAAATTGGACATATTGTCTAAGTGTAGTATATTGAGAAATTTCTCACAGGTGATGGTTTATTTCATTTACCAGAAACAAGAACAATAATCTATAATTAGGTCCTTATTTCATGGTGCCCAAGCAAACATGGACCTTCCACTCTGTATGGGTCTTCCATTTGTCCCTGTGGCTCCATCTAAAAAAAATATATATCAAGAAGGAGGAGGAGGAGGAGGAGGAGGAGGAGGAGGAGGAGGAGGAGGAAAGAAGAAACAGGAACTCTTCTATGTTATAAAGGAGCAAAAATGAAACTTTCAGGTGCCAGTATCCTGCATAGGGCAGATACTCATTATTTAAGAATTAATTCATCTATTTGAAATCTCAAATGTATGTAAAGGTACATCTCCTCCTCCTCCTCCTCCTCCTCCTCCTCCTCCTCCATCATCTGTATTTCAGTTTTGTTCAAGTTGTTCTTATTGCATCTTTTAAGGTTTTAAGAGTTTTGAAATTGAAAATAATCCACATCACAACCCAAAATTTGGAGCAGAAAGGGGAACAATGCCACCAAGGTTTTGTATGAAACTGGATTATGATTACATATTCATTTTTTCCTGCTTCTTGTCTATTGTTTTTCACATGTTATGAATGGGATGATCCAATTTATCTTCATTGTTTGCTTCAGTTCTCTGCAAAATGAGATCTTTTTCTTACCCATCCCCATGAGTACTTTCACATTTATTTGAAGTTTATGTTTTTATTTGGGTTTCAGGTCACTTTATCACTGGGATGTTGATGAGAATTTAACATTTTTCTATCCCCATTATATGTGTTTTCAACAACCTGCAACCTGCAATCTCTGCAGTTGCTTTCAAATTTCTCTCTCTCTCTCTCTCTCTCTCTCTCTCTCTCTCTCTCTCTCTCTCTCTCTCTCTCTCTCTCTCTCTCTCTCTCTCTCTCTCTCTCTCTCTCTCTCTCTCTCTCTCTCTCTCTCTCTCTCTCTCTCTCTCTCTCTCTCATCTTATCTCATCTCATCTCATCTCATCTCGGAATTGCATCCCAATACTGAGCCATACAATTTAATAGAATTAGGAGAAATTGCATTCAGTTTGATCACCACAGTATAAAAAATATGTAGAGACTCTGAAAAGAATGCAGAGAAGAGCAACAAAGATCTAGAAATCTAGAGGGCTGAAAGCTAAAACATATGAAGAATGGTTGCAGGAATTAGTATGTCTAGTTTAATGAAGAGAAGGACTAGGGGTGACATGATAGCAGTGTTCCAGTATGTCAGGGGTTGCCACAAAGAAGAGGGGGTCAATCTATTTTCCAAAGCACCAGAAGGCAGGACAAGAAACAATAGATAGAAACTAATCAAGGAGAGAAGCAACCTAGAACTAAGGAGAAACTTCCCAACAGTGATACCAATCAACCAATGGAATGGCTTGCCTTCAGAAGTTGTTGGTGCCCTATTGCTGGAGGCTTTTAAAAAGAGACTGGACAAATATTTGTCTGAAAAGGTATAGGGTCTCATGCTTGAGCTGGGGGTTGGACTCCAAGATCCCTTCCAACTCAGTCTATGTCTTATGAAACTGAGATCTGCTGGATAGTAAGTCAGAAGAAAGGCCTTTTCACATCTGTCAGTCACCTCAGATCACACATTCTATGCTTCACTCATCTGCATTTCATCAAAAGTTTCTTTTGTGAAAATAAGGTTTCTCAAAAAGTGGAATGTTAAAAAAATACAGAAGAAATTTCTAGCATGGGATATCTCACTTTTAAAAAGTTATATAACATCTTTAAAACATTTCAATTATTTTATATTTGGAGATTATGGAACCAAATCAAGACTCCTCTATTGACACCTATGTGGTCAGTGTGACAACTACAATTGGTATTTTTATCTAGATAAGTATTATATAAGATATAAACAAATGTATGTTTTCGCATTATTATTCATGTCATGCACAATTTTTTGAGCCTTATCTCTGGTCTTTTAAAAAAAAGAATTAGAACTTTCAAGCACATCATCTAATCAGACACTTTAGTTGAAGTTCAGCTACTTGGATTGTTTAAAAGTCTGCCGATGTCTTCAAATTCAACTCAATTTCACTTTTTAGTCACCAATGACATCTGTAAAAAAGTTGCCTTTTTCCAGGGTTTGCACAGCTGTTCTTATGAATACATTTAAAGTAAGACTGTGGCAGGCTATACACTTAACTTCCTTCCAACAAAGCCTTGATGGCTGATTTACATAGTTATTTACAGCAAAAATCACCTACATTATAGAGTATAGGAAGGACCATTGGGAAAAAAGATATAATTAAATGGACTGCGTAGTATAAAAAAAAATCTGTGTTTTGGAGAATAATTAGTGCTTTTTTGGTAACTCCACTGAAATTAGAATTTGATATTCATGAAGTTAAGAAGGCATGAAATCAAAAGCATTGAAGCAGATATTTTGAGTGATTGTTCTTTTTCATTTTCTTTTTATTGGTGGTGATGGAAAAGGAGATCTGCCTTCTTTTTGCAAGTAGAGTTTCCCAAAGTTGCAGGAAAATATAATGTCCATACAATATTTGACGGGTAGCCATAAATATCAGATACACCATACTACTGAGATTTAATTTTAATTCTGATTTAATCATGTGTTACTTTGATTTCAAGAGCAGCACTTTTGCATACCCTCAAGTCTTGTAAAGATTGATAAAAATGTGGGCTCTTCAACCATTTATTATAAAAGAACATAGGGACTCTAATGAAGGCTGGAATAGAAACATCCACAGTAACTATAAAACAACAATAATAAATTTCAATAAGACATCAATAAATATAATGCTGAAGATACATATTCTTACAACTAATAATAATAAATATCAAGCAAAACATCTGCTTTGAGAAGTTCTTGATAGACAGATAAAAATGTTAAATCAAGTCTAAACATGTGGCTGACTATATAACCAAACATAATAAGAAATATTATAAATATTTAAATAAATATAAATATTTATAAATATTATAAATATTTTGCATTGACCAAATCACCATCTATCAATTGCAAAAGGCAGCTTTACTTCGAATAGTTTGCATCTTGCAATGATATCTTTAATGCCATCAAACAACAATATTTGCCTACTGTATTTTAGGTCTTTGGAAAGATGGATAAACATGCCAAGTGCAGTCTAAAAATCTGGCTGACTTTGCAATGAATTCCAATAATAACTAGATAAACAAGCAACAACCAAATGGTATCACTGGTTCTCTTAAATGTATGCTTAAATGATCATCAATTAAAAAAAGAAACCCAACACCAATTCAATAGCAGAATTAAGATTTCTGTTTATATACTCCAGATTAATTTATCAGATTTCATTTATTAGAAATACCTCTGAAACCCCAATAGAACCGAGATAGAATAGAAGGCAGAAATAGCTTCTGTGAAAAGCTAATGCTCCATGGATGAAAAAATCCAGTATGAATCAAATCACATTGAATATTTGCTTAGTTGCTGTGATTACAGGCAACTGGTTTTAGGCTTACTAAAGAAAAATGCTATGGTGATCCAGTGCAGTCCTAGGTTGCATTAACAGAGAGATAGAATCAGGATCACGTGAAATATTAGTACTGCTTTATAAGACTTTGGTAAGACCACACTCAGAATACTGCATCCAGTTTTGTTTAACATAATATAAAAAAGACGTTGAGACTCTGGAAAGAGTGCAGAAACGAGCAATAAAGAGGCTAAGAAAAATGAAGAAAGGTTACAGGAATTGGGTATGTCTAATCTAGTGAAAAGAAGGACTAGGGGTGACATGATAGCAGTGTTCCAATATCTAAGGGGCTGTCACAAAGAAGAGGGGGTGAACCTATCCTCCAAAGCACCAGAAGGGAAGACAACAAGCAATGTATGAAAACTAATCAAGGAGAGAAGCAATCTAGAACTAAGTAGAAACTTCCTAACAGTGAGAACAATTAACCAGTGGAATGGTTTCTTCCAGAAGTTTTGGACGCCACCTCACTGGAGGCTTTTAAGAAAACATTGGATAGCCACTTGTCTGGAATGGTATAGGGTCTCCTGCTTGAGCAGGGGTTTGGACTAGAAGACCTCTAAGGTCCCTTTTAAGTCGGCTATTCTGTTATGTTATCTGTTATCAAATATAGGAAATCTTGAAATAAAAATAAACATTGCTAGTTATGACTTTATTGAAAGTTTGCAATCATGTGTAATGGAATGATTGAAACAGAAAACAAGTATCCTGCCATATATACACAATAAGAATGCATATATTTTTGGAGAACCAATTCCACCAATTTGAATGATTGGAATTAAACATGGGGAAAAAAAAAAGAATAAATCATTTGTCTTCCAAAGAGTCAGAAAACTCTTCTGCAGCAGAGTGTCAGCAGGGGCTTTCTGTGTCATCTCCCCTCCTGCTGATCTATTAAAAGAAAAAAAAGGGGGGAAAGTTGTGAAGGCTGTTAACCACAGTGGGGGGGGAACTGTCTGATGAGCCAACAACCACAACAAACCTTTATTATTACCTTCAGACTAGAAAGCACTACAAAGGAACAGATATACCTAAAATTATAGATATGAGTAAAAAGCAGACATAAAATAGATCAAAATAATATTAGAATATTAATATAATAAAAATAATACAAATAATAGTGATGGTCACCAAGAATAGCACTAACTTTCAACCATAGGGATGGCAATTATCGTCAATCATAGGGAAGAAACGAGGCACAAAATTGCACAACCTGGGAAAATATATCACAGTCCTGCTCAGACAGAAGAAACAGTAAATAAATATTGTGCTTGGGTATTTGTTTAAAATAAGATCAATGACTGTTATCTGATATTCCTTGTAAAGAGACCAACAGAGGGCAGATGAGTGAAAATAAGACAACTCTGAATGAAAACCTTTATATTTAAATTAATACAAGGAAATTTTGAAGGGATTTTCTAAACACATTCCAACTTAAAAATGATGTGGGGATGGAGAACCAAAACTTTCTCTCTCTCTCTCTTTTTGGTTCAACATTTTATTATTTTTTTTATAATCACAAATACTACTATTTTATCAGCAACATATTGTCTGGGTTCCAATGTTTAGTTTACTAATACATGTTAAACTCCTTTCTCTCTATCTCATTTTTCTAGCCATTGATAAAATGTATCCCATGTTCTAAAGCAGCGGTTCTCAACCTATGGGTCGTGACCCCATTTGGGGTCGAACGACCATTTCACGGGGGTTGCCAAACACCGTAGTCCGCCATTTTCCCCCCTTTTCCCCTCGTCTGGAGCAGGGGGCAGCACCGCGCATGCACAATGTGGGCCTCCGTGCATGCGCAATGCGCGATGTGGAATGTTGCGCTGCGCATGCGCGATGCGGGCCGCTGTGCATGCACGATGCGGACCATCACGCCGTGCATGCGTGATACATGATGTGGGTCATCATGCCGCGCATGCGCACTGTGGGCCGTCGTGGGCACACCGCACATGCGCAACGTGGGCCGCCACACATGCGTGATGCACGATGCGGACCGTCGCACCGCGCATGCGTGATGTGGGCCACCGTGCATGCGCGATACGGACTGTGGCACTGCACATGCACGATGCGGGCCGTCGCGCCGCGCATGCGCAGTGCGGGCCGGGGTCGCAACCTGAAATAGGTTGAGAACCGCTGTTCTAAAGTAATCTGAATCTTCTTTCTCTTTCATTTTTAGTATCAGTCTGTCCATTTCTGTACAATCTAAAATTTTCTTAATTATGTCTTCCTCCGCTGGTAATCCTTCATTCTTCCAATGTTGAGCAAATACAATTCTTGCTGCATTAAATATACACATTAAATATACACATTCCTTCTCATAATTTCCTACAATTATACCTAACAAAAATAATTCTGGCTTAAAATCTATGTGTTTTTTAGTCATTTTCTCTAACCATATATGTATTCTTGACCAAAAGCTTTTGGATTTAGGGCATGTCCACCTAAGATCATAGTATGTGCCTGGTTTTTGTCTACATTTCCAACAATTGCTAGACATATTTTTAAACATTTTTGCTAACCTCACAGGTGTTAAGTGCCATCTGTAAAACATTTTGTACAGGCTTTCTTTGTAAGTCACTGCCTTTGTTAGTTTAGAATTTCTTTCCAAAAGAAAGAGAAACTTTCTCTTTTATAGATTAGGATGGAACTTATAAAAGCACAATGGTTAAAAATTCAGGACACTTTGGCATAGTAGAATTTTTTACATAATTATGAATGCATATGAATGGGCATATGCTCTGGCCACCAACGTCAGGGACTTTCAGTGTTCATCATTTAGAAAAAATCATGTTGTGCAGATTTAAGAACATAAGAACATAAGAAGAGCCATGCTGAATCAGGCCAAAGCCCATCGAGTCCAGCATTCTGTGTCACACAGTGGCCCACCAATTGTACATGGGGATCTTGAGCAGAAAGAGAAGGCATAACCCTCCCTTTCCCTTGACCCCCAAACAAATGGTACCCAAGGGAATCCTGCCTGCCTCAACCAACATAGAGGCGGCACATGGACATCCGTTTTAATAGCCACCGATACACTTTGCATCCATGAATCTATCTAGCCCTGCCTTGAAGCTGTCAAGGCTGACAGCTGTCACGACCCCTTCAGGAAGTGAATTCCATAAATCAACGACCCTCTGGGTGAAGAAATATTTCCCTTTATTTGTCCTCACTTTCTTAACTATGAGCTTTAGCGAGTGCCCCCTTGTCCTGGTATTGTGTGATAGAGAAAAGAATTTTTCTCTATCCACCTTTTCTATCCCATGCATGATTTTATACACTTCGATCAAGTCACCCCTTAAGATTTCTTTTTTGTGTCACTGAATATAGAATACAGAATACAGAATAATAGAATTGGAAGAGACCTTGGAGAAAGTCTTCTAGTCCAACCCATTGCACAAACAGAAACCCTATATCATTCTGAAAAAGAATGGTTATCCAGTCTCTTCCTAAAACCTCCAGTGATGGAGCACCTACAACTTGTGAAGGCAAGCTGTTCCACTGATTAACTGTTTTCACTGTTAGGGAAATTCTCCATAGTTCTAGATTTGGATCTCTGCTTGATGAGTTTCCATCCATTACTTCTTGTCTTGCACTCACCTTCTTCTTTGTGACAGCCCCTCAAATATTGGAAGACTGCTATCACGCCAACTAGGTCCTTTTAATTAAATTGGACATACCCCCAGAACCCTTTTCTGCACTATTTCTTAAAGCCTCAGCATCTTTTTTGTAACATGACGACCAGAATTGGATCAGTATTCCAAATGTGGTCTTACCAAGGCAGTATATAACGGTACTAATACTGCATGTGATCTTGAAGCTTTTAATGTTAATGAACCCTTGGCTGTTGGCTGTTTCAGCAGCTGCAACACACTGCTGGCTCATATTTAAGTATGAAGTAGGAAACAGAAGAATTTTGGTAAAGGACTCAAGATTCCTTGAATATTTTAAAAGGCTTATTTTTTTATTATCCATTGCACTTCTATTGTGCTATTTATATTGGGAGCTCCCCTAATTATATTTCTCTATCAGTGCTGTGCAGTAAGTGGTATTGCTAGAATGTGACCAAGTCATCATGAATGCTCCATGGTTAAATTAATAACCATCGAAATCCACCAGAAAAGTGAAGTCTGTATAAATGGGGCAATTCAGAACTTGATAGAGTTAAGAATACAAGTTTTTTTTTTAAATCTTTTCACATAAAAAACTTTCTAGATATATATCACACTTATTGTCAAGAAGATTTTGAAACCTAAGCCAACACAATTTATGGTTTGGCAGCTATTTCAGAATTCTAAATAACTTTGCATTCATTTTATCATGAATTATAGCCAGTACAATACAGAATACTATTCCAATACAAAATGGTCATAGAACAAATCAAAATTCATTCTCACTCCAAGTTTTAATGACCAGAGACTAGCTATAATATTTTGAACACATTATTTGGGCACCCAGTTCTCTTGAGAAATCTATAAGGGTTGAAAAAGGTGAAGGAAAAGGGATGAAGAAGATGGCCATCATCAAATTATATACATTCCACTATAACATCAGTGAATGAATTTTAGCTATCTGTTTTAGGATAGCTAAAAAGATGAAACTGAAGACAGATTGTTCTGGAAACAATCTACTTATATGATTGCTATCTCAGAACAGCTATCTGAACTAAATGACATTTCCCCAGAATTGAAAGAGACATTTATATTAAGCATAGTTTCCATTGTCTTTGTCTGGATTTTTCTGCTGGCAACATTTGAAGATTATGTATATTTACAATATATACTAATGAAAACTAATATTTTGAATGAAGACAGAAGAAAAAGAAAGGAAATAAAAAGAAAAATTATAATTTTTCTATAATAATAATATCTATATTTTTTCATCAAAATGTGATCAGAACATACACCATAATTTCTGGGGGTTTTCTGTTTCACAGTTTTCAACCATCATTAAATTTTGAAAATCTCCTATCTCTAATTAAAGTTTTTTTTTTAAAATGGCCCTCTCAGCAAGTTCAATCATCTCCGCTATCCATTCCTCTACTGTCTAATCTTTCCATTTTTATGCATATAATAATCTTGCTGCAGTTTACTATATACAAAAATAAATGTCCTTTCTTTTTTCTAACTTTTTAGTCATCAGTCCCTAAAGAAAACTCTATGGTTTCAATTGTACATTAATATTTTAAAGTTTCTATATTATTATATGTAATTGAATCCAAAGTTTTCTAACTTTTTAACATGTCCACCAAGCATGATACAATGTCCCATCTTGTTGATTACACTTTAATTTGAAATACCTTTGTACATTCTAGAGTTTTTCCCATATATACAGTACATATTTCATAAAATTTCTCTTTATGATTATAACATAATACAAGTTTCTGTCCTTTCAACTGTTCCATTTGTGTACTACAGCCAAAGTCTTTAGTCCACTTTATCATACATTCTTTCACTTGTTCTGTTTCAAATTTCAATAAAAGTTTATATACTTTAGCGATAACATGTTTACCATTTGTACATAATTCTGTTTCAAATTTAATCATATAGTGTTAATTTATCTACCCTAAACATCTGTAATAATTGTACACTAAAATCATACTGTGTATGTGTGTGTGTGTTTGTGTGTGCATATATTTCTAAAATTAAAATAAATAGAAAATGAGACAATGGACAAACCTGTCTTGTTCCTTTTTGTATTTTACATGATTTAGTTAAATCTCCATAAACAATTACTTGTTCCTTCTGTGAAGTATATGTCAATTTAAACTATTTTATAAAACTATTTTAAAGTTTTTAATCTTCCAAAATTTTAAAATAAAAAAAAACTAAAATTGGGAAAACCTTTCTCTACATCTAAAAAAAAATCAGTGCAAGATGTTTTTCATTATGCTGTTCTAAAATAAGCTAAGTTAAAATTTGCTATTTTAGAACATGTGATTGTAAAATATTCTAGACTATCCAGCACAGTTATACCATTGTCTTTTAATTTTTAAGTCATTTAATGTCAAAAATCCATACTGATTTTCATGAACAATGTCTTGTAAAAATATTTTCAATCTATCAGCTAGGATCAGTGTGAACACTATTAAGTAGTGGTATATAATTCAACTGCCCTTTTCACATATTGTTTGATGCTGCAATTTGATGCCATAATGAAAGAAAGAGAGAGACCTCAGCAAGTTGTAATGTGCCATAGCTATGAATGTGGATGGAATCCCACATCTCCCAGCCACTCAATTCAGAGGACCTGCATAATTTCCTGCATAATCCACACTCAGAAAGCTGCAGTCTAGAAATGGGTTAATTTCACACTCTTTCCTTCTTCTAGGAAGGTTTTAGCATCCAGCATTGGCCCTCTGTGCATTTATTTTCTGCTACAATGCTGTCTATGTTCCTCTGAAGATTCAGAACAGCATAACAGAGTTGGAAGGGACCTTGGAGGTCTTCTAGCCCAACCCCCTGCTCAACCACGAGACCCTATAACATTCCAGACAAGTGACTGCCCAGTATCTTCTTAAAAGCCTCCAGTGATGGAGCACCCACAATTTCTGAAGAAAAACCATTCTGCTGGTTAATTGTTCTCACTGTTGGGAAATTTCTCCTTAGTTTTAGGTTGCTTCTTTCCTTTATTAGTTTCCACCCATTGTTTCTTGTCCTGTCTTCTGGTGCTTTGGAGAATAAGTTGACCCCCTCTTCTTTATGGCAGCCTCTCAATTATTGGAACACTGCTATCATATCACCCCTTAGTCCTTCCTTTCACTAGATTAAACATACCCAATTTCTGCAACCATTCTTCGTATGTTTTAGCCTACAGCCCATTAATCATCTTTTGATTAGATCACCAATGGAAATTCAGCCTTTGAAGTTCCTAACTGGTTTTACTAACTAGAAATGTCCTGACTTTTGCCAATATTGACATGCCAGCAAACTTCTAGCTGGAATTAAGTTATATCATAATTAACCAGTAGCCACATTTAACACCAATTTATTTTTTTGGAAAGTGACAAAGAAGAAACTGGCTTTCTTGGTTCTGCTTTTACTCTTTCCCAAACCAGCTAGTTCAAAGAAATGAGCATATCTTACATATCAATTATTTGTGATTTTACTGATCTACAACTTTCTCTTAATCAAGACTATATGAAAGAAACATAAGCTTGCTGCCCAATCTTATTTCAGGGATTAAAAAAATAAATAACCATTATTTTGGTATATGGAACAACTTTGCATAGCAGAGTGATATATACATAATGAATTCTGTTCTAACTTTGAAACATTTCTAGTGCTGAAAATCAATTTGCTCCTAACTGCGGGATCTCCATTAAGAAATAGCCACACACTTGAGTTTATTTATTACATATTTCTAACACTTGTTGGTGACCCTCCTGAAGAGTCTCTCATGGCAACCTATAGTAAAATTCAGTCAAAATTAAAAGCAAAAACATAAAAGAGCAATAAATAAAGTAGTTAGTTCTGTCAACCATTAAAAACAACAGCGACTAAACAGCAGGAATAAAATTAGCTGTGTGAGAACTGCGTCTTAACTGAAGGGAAGAACATTATAATTAATTGATTTTCTGATTGAAATATTTATTTTAAAACTCTTAAACATAATTTATCTTATCAAGTTACATCTTTCTGAATATTCTTAGGCGAGTTATTAATTCTCAAACCTGGATCCAAATATCAAAAGTGGGAATAAGAATATTGTATCTGAGCAATCATATGTTCATACACAATCTGATATAAAATGATTATTATAAATATTACAATGAAATATTGTAAAAGAGAACAATAGAAATTTGAAAATACTTGAAATCTTAGCAATTTTGTAACAACGTTTGGAGGAATTCTATAGAGCAGACCAGCTCTAGACCAGCAGTAATTTTGGCAGCCTGAGTTTTTGTTTGTGCTCATTTGTTCTAGAACAGTGTTTCTCAACCTTGACAATTTTAAGGCATGTGGACTTCAACTCCCAGAATTCCACAGCCAGCAATATATATTTCAGACTTATCCCAAAGGTTTTTTTTTTTTTAAATGGCAACCGGACTTTGTTTTTCCTTGAAGATGTTTCGCTTCAGGCTTTTTTTAGTTCTAACTGAGTTGTGGAGGATGGAAGAACTGAAGAAGCTAGTTCAATGAGAAGCGAAACATCTTCAAGGAAAAACAAAGTCCAACTGCCTTTTGAAAAAAGCACTTTTGGGACAATCATGACTTGGATGATTGAGAATCTCTATAGACCAGGGGTATCAAACTCAATTTCATTGAGGGACACATCAGAATTATGGTTGCTATCTAAGGATCAGATGAGCATGGCTGCCTGGCATGGCTACTGGACGTGGCTGGCTGGATGTGCGTGGCTTGATGTCACTAACTTTGGGGAGTGCTTGGGGAGGGGAAGTCAAGGCTGGGAGGAGGGATCTGGAAGTCTCCAGAGGAGGAAAGTGAGACCAGGGCAAGCGCCGAAGCCTCGTCCAACAGAGGAACCTTGCTGTCCTCCAGATATGAGGCTGAAAGAAGGGGGGGTGACCCATCTGCCAGGTGGCAGATGGTACTTGGCCCAGGGGAGGAAAGGTGGGGAGAAAGGAGCATGAGGTGGCATTCGCTGAGCATCAGGGGCCAGCTCCAGGTCACCCTCTCCACCATGTGGTAGAGCTGGAGAGGTGAACGGGACACTCATGCTTGATATGGAGCCGCAACCTAGAATGGCCGGGCACCCGGCGATGCACTAACATGAATTATATGCCATATTTACTACTGTGCCATAGGAAAAAATAGGCAGATAAAGTGAGAAATCTCAAGATAATACAAGACACAAATGGGTGATCATGTAGGGAGATAGTTCAGCAGGTCATTGGAATGATAATTATTTAAGATGTGTCATGATAAATGTAGATCCTAATGACACTAAGACCTAAATCTCTACTAAATGAAAATCTGAACTTTCTTATGTCCTCAGACTGACTTAAATGACAGCATTCTAATAGCTATCCAAAGAAATATGGATCGTTGAATTATTTTTTTCTAAGTCCTGATTGGAATTTCTGAGTGTCTCAATTTCTAATTAGGAATAGAGAAAAATTACGTGGAGTTAGTACAGATGTAACAAATGTGCAGTTCTCAGGTTCTGCACTCTGAACTGCAGTGCAAAATGTATTTTCTAAAAACAGTCATGTCAGAATATCATGAATAAAATGCTATTTTCATTTTTTTCTAAACAGTGTCTTGGAAATATAAACCCAGCAATTATCTGAGGTTCCAACTGAAAACAGTTGGAACAGTGTTTTCTTCAGTGTCACAGATCAAAAATGAGGATTATTTTGCTTTCTTTTTGAGAAAAAGTGCAATGCATTTAAAAACAACATTAATGAATACAAGGTCCTAATTTTGACCTGTGGAATTTTAAGTCAAAGGACTGGTTCACAGTTTAATATTAATACAAGGACTTCTCTGAAAAAAAAATCTCTGTGAAACAGACAGTCTTAATAAATATTTCGCTTTCTATTCAAGCAACTGTTTCCATAATATTAGATTCATATTGTGAAATTTTAGTGGCTACAATCACAAGAAAAGCAAGGAAATAATGATTTCATTTTATTCAGGTGACTGAAATAAGCATCACATTCTGAACTGCTTCTGGATTCACATGATTTAAAACACGGTCACATGAAATTATGACATTTGTCTCCTTTTTCAGAGACAATGATAAATGAAGCAAGCATTTTCTGAAAATAATAATAATAAATGCCAGATGCATGCTTTGTATGTGAAAGTCACTGAAAAGAATATGGTATCTGGGAAAAGAAACTATGGCAAGGTCAGAAAGAAAGGGTACAGAGCTAACTAATTAGGCATAATATGCACAAATGCACACAAAGAGCCAAGAGGAATGCATTAAGCATCTTTCAGCCAGTGCCTAAAATAGAGTTTATAAATGAACGTACAAATATAAAAACATTTTTGTTGAGATCATTCTGAATTATTTAATCTGATTTTTTATTTATATGATTCTATTTACAAATGATTAATGACTCAAGACAGCATAGACTAGTTTTATAAATATAGCATAAAATCAAAAGAGAAATAACAATGACAACAATAACATTAGTTTAGAAAGAGAATGATCAAACATTCATGCAAGTTAAAAAACTGAAATTTGCCTCAGGGTCTGCAAGAACAGTCCATCTGTCCATCCATCCATCCATCATCTATCTATCTATCTATCTATCTATCTATCTATCTATCTATCTATCTATCTATCTATCTATCTATCTATCTTTCTGTTAAATTTGGATTGCTAACAAGAGTTAAAGGGAGACTGGTCTAGCTATTTTGTGCTACTTAGCTCTCATCAGCCAGCCATTACCCTTCTGAGATTTCTTATTCCCATATTTGGGCCAACAGGGAGTATCGTTTTAAAAAAGGCCTATCTATCTATCTATCTATCTATCTATCTATCTATCTATCTATCTATCTATCTATCTATCTATCTATCTATCTATCTATCTATCTATCTATCTATCTATCTATCTATCTATCTATCTACCTACCTACCTACCTACCTACCTACCTACCTACCTACCTACCTACCTACCTAAAAAGAATAGAATAGAATGGGACAAAATGGAATGGAACAGAACAGAATAGAACAGAATAGTATAACAGAGCAAGAAGGGACCTTGGAGGTTTTCTAGTCCAATGCCCTGCTTGGGCAGGAAACCCTATAACAGTGGTGACGAACCTATGGCACAGGTGCCAGAGGCGGCACTCGGAGCCATCTCTGTGGGCACATGTACCGTTGCCCCACCTTGCTTCCCCCTGCGATCCCCTCCTCTCCAGCAGTCCCCCTGAAGGAGAGTCGCCCTTGAGTGTGGCCCACACGGAGCAGCGCAGCCAAGGACATGGCAGCCAGGCAGGGTAGACAAGACTCTGCCCTCACACCTGATCATGCAGTTGATGCTGCAGGGCATGGGCAGAGGGTGTGGCTGCCATAGCGCTGCTGGGCTGCCTGGATGATCTGCAGCGGGCTGTGGAGAAAGTGAATGGTCCTGTGGGCGGGGGGGTGGGGGATGGGAGGGCAGAGCAGGGGTGGGGCAGGAGGGTGGAGTGGGGGCAGGGCTAGTTTTTGGGCACTCGGTCTCTAAAAGATTCGCCATCACTGCCCTATACTATTTCAGACAAATATTTCAAGGAACCTTTAAAGTTCTTCTAGTGAGAAAAACTCTGGAAAGTTTTAGGGCCAAATTAAACAAAATGTTTTTGTGACATACGGTTTTCAGTGGACTTGCATGGCTTCTGCATGGGGGAGAAACACCCACTTCCTTAGCTGTTGGAAATCAGAATGAAGGTCTAAAAGACATGGGGGGGGTGGAGAGAGAGAAGAGAAAAGAGAGAAGAGAGAAAAAGACTGTGCAAAATGGAATGGCTGGAGAGAAAAGTTTGAGAATGAAGATATCTAACTGGAGGCCTGGAGTCCCAGAGAGATGACATTATCACCCAAGATATGAAGGAGAGACTTGGCTGGTTACATCAGATCCACGACAGGAAGATGGCTATCACTGATAGCCATCTTAGTCTCTGGGGAAGGATTTGGAAGAAAATCCTGAGAGAGATTCTTCCCCGAGTGGAGTAGAAGGCAATTGTCTTCTCTTGGTGGATCCAAGATAAAGCATCACCTGTACAAAGCACACCTGGAGAAAATCCAACACATTCCTTTCCCATTCTCCTGCTAAGCCCCTGAAAAAAGCAAGGGAAACAAAGTGAAGGGGAAAGAAATGAAGCAATTAGCAAGAGAGGTACAGGGGAATAGTCTCTGGGAGAGAGATTTAAGAGGAAACCCAACAGTGGATAAAAGATAGGATTGTGTTGCATGTACCTGTTGTAAATATTTGTTGTAAATAGTTTCACTGCATATAGTAAAAAACAAAAAACATAAAAGCCTCCACTATTTTGTTTCTCTGAGTTAATTGCTATCCTTGGAAATCTAAATATACCTCCAGTGCTAGAAGAACTCAAGTCACACTGTGACAGTTCTGCAGAAATGCAACAAATGTGCAGATAGATGTAGTTCTTGATCTTGATCTAGATCTAAACATAGCAATTGCTGAGAGAGGGTGAAGCAGCATCTTGTCTGTCTGATTAAGAAGGAGGAGCTCTGATGGCAATTAGCCTCCTGAAGCTGCTATTTGTATTTCTGCTGATTAAGCTACCTCGATTTGAAGGGAAACTGATCAAATTTGCAGATGACACAAAGTTAGGAGGGATTGCAAACACCAGAGTAGAGAGAGAAAGGATTCAAAAAGATTTAGAGAAACTCGAACAATGGGCTGCAACTAATAAAATGGTATTTAACAAGGAAAAATGCAAGGTACTACATCTGGGTAAGAAAAATGAAAAAAAGCACATATAGTATGGGAGGAATCCAGCTGAGCAGCAGTACATGTGAAAAGGACCTTGGTGTCCTAGTAGATCATCGATTGAACATGAGGCAACAGTGTGAAGCAGCTGCAAAAAAGGCAAACACGATCTTGGGGTGTATCAAGAGAAGTTTAGAGTCCAGATCACGTGAAGTTATTATTCCCCTTTACTCTGCCTTGGTCCGACCTCACCTGGAGTACTGCGTCCAGTTCTGGTCACCTCAGTTCAAGGAAGACACTGACAAACTGGAGCAGGTTCAGAGGAGGGCTACCAAGATGGTGAATGGTCTACAAACCATGTCCTATGAGGAACGGTTAAAGGAGTTGGGAATGTTTAGTCTACAGAAAAGAAGTCTGAGAGGAGACATGATAGCTGTCACAGCCTGAAGGGCTGTCACAGTGCAGAGGGATCAGCCCTGTTCTCACTTGCTCAAGGAAGGACTAGGAACAATGGGATGAAACTGCAGGGGAAAAGATTCAGATTAGATGTTAGAAAAAAATTTCTAACAGTAAGGGTGATTAACCAGTGGAACAGGTTGCCACAGGTGTTGAGCTCCCCTTCGATGGAGGTCTTTAAGCAGAGACTGGACGGCCATCTATCTGGGATGGTTTAGGGAATCCTGCCTCGAGCAGGGGGTTTGACTCGATGACCCGGGATGTCCCCTCCAACTCTACGATTCTATGATTCTATGATACACAGAACAGTTTTGTTTTCTATAGATCTTTCATTGCTTAAATGTGGGGGGGGGTTGTATTTCATGAATTCCATTCTTGTTTTTGCCTTTCCAGTAGAATTCATGAAATTACCCAGATATCTAATTTAGTGTTCAGATCTGGGAGAGAAAGAAGAGTGTGCATAGGACAATATCTATCATCTATCTATCTGTCTGTCTGTTTGTCTTATCTATCTATCTATCTATCTATCTATCTATCTATCTATCTATCTATCTATCTATCTATCTATCTATCTATCTATCTATCTATCTATCTATCTATCTATCTATCTATCTATCTATCATCCATCATATCTATCTATCTATCTATCTATCTATCTATCTATCTATCTATCTATCTATCTATCTATCTATCTATCTATCATCTATCCATCATCTCTTTATCTCTCTCTCTCTCTATCTGTCATCTATAAATTTCATCTCTCATCTCTCTTTCTTTCATCTACCTTCTCTCTCTCCATCTCTCTCTCTATCTATCATCTACCATCTCCCTCCCTGTCTCCCCCCTTTCTTATCTATCTATATTTTTTTACCGAAGGTTTATGTAAAACATTCATTTGCCTTGAAGAGGAAGTTTTCTATTAGCTTATAGTAAAAGGTAACATTAATTCAAAAGTTGCTTTCGGACCACCTTGTATGCACTTCTCAGATTGAAAAATATGAAATCTCCTTTTAATTGCATTTCATGAAAGGGAACAAATTTTATAATCCACACATTTATGACTGATATAGAATTGCTCCGAGATGCTGATATCAATTCAGAAATAAGGTCATCTGGTATCAGTCATGTTAATCTCAGAAAGTGTCATTTAATTTAGCAGCCCAAGATGTTTACAATCTCTATGAATCTTTACACATCAAAGGATGCAGGAAAACATTCTAGAGATTTCCTTCAAGAGGAAAGATTTGGAGTGGGATAATACACACAAAGAGGACACCAGGATTTTTTAACCCATTGCTTCTTTCTCCATGATTTGTGCACCAGACGGTGAATTTTCATGCAAATAGAATTGCTTGAACTTCTCACAATGGACTCTGGCCAACTTAACTTTCCTATTAATTTTTCCCTTCATCACTTGCACATCTTAGAAGACATTGATTCCAAGCTATCTGAAGAGCAAATTACTTGGCAAAATCCTGTGCCCTTGAGGCTCCATTTAACTGCCTCCTAAATATTTAACTGAACATTTGAATATGTCTGGCTGAAGCCACGCCTCTGTGAGACTTTTATGATCAAAGTCCTTCTGTTCTGTCCGAGAGGGCTGCCATTGTTTCAGTGGCATTAACAATTAACAAGTGCCCTTTTCAAATGTAATTTTTATGGCAAACCATAAGGATACATGACAGACTATAAGGATAGATAAATCAGAGAGCTGTTAAGTGCATTATAAAATGTTCATTCTGGATTTGCATAAAGATATTTACAAAGGTTTTCAAATTTGGTTACCACAATGTAAAAAAGATATTGAGACTCTAAAAAGAGTACAGAGAAGAGCAACAAAGGTGATTAGAGGGCTGGAGGCAAAAACATATAAGGAATGGTTGCTGGAATTGGGAATGTCTAGTTTAATGAAGAGAAGGACGAGGGGGGACATGATAGCAGTATTCCAATATCTCAGGGGCTGCCACAAAGAAGAGGGAATCAAGCTATTCTCCAAAACACCTGAAGGCAGGACAAGAAGCAATGGATGGAAACTAATCAAAGAAAGAAGCAATCTAGAACTAAGGAGAAATTTCCTGGCAGTTAGAACAATTAATCAGTGGAACAACCTGCCTCCAGAAGTTGTGAATACTGGAAATTTTTAAGAAGAGACTGGACAACCATTTGTCTGAAATGGAATAGGGTTTCCTGCCTGAGCAGGGGTTGGGACTAGAAGACCTCCAAGATCCTTTCCAACTCTGTTGTTGTTGTTGTTGTTGTTGTTGTTGTTTGAATATCATCCAGTCTGTAACATTGGTAAAAAAAATAAGTAAGGGAATTTAATTGGTACAATGGAAACAGAGTCGGAATTTGTCTTCTATATGTTTTAAAAAACTGTTCTAGTAAACATTACTTGCATTTTGATGAATACTACAAAGAGGAAAATCTTACTAAAAATAAAGACTTTGAAGTAAATAGTCATTCAGTTTTTCTGTCCTACTAATTACACTTACAATCATCACTCACAGACTTATTCAGGGTCAATTGTCAGTAAAGATGGGTGGCATAAACATTGAATTAAATAATGTTAGTTAGTTGTTTTAGTTATCCCAAGATAAAAGATGTTGAGTCCTTGGAAAAAGTTCAGAGAAGAACAACTAAGATGATCCAAGACCTGGAGACTAAAACATATGAATAAGAACTGCAAGACATGGGTTTGGCTAGTCTAAAGAAAAAAAGAAATAGGGGTGTCATGATAGCAGTATTCCAGGGGGTCAAATTACTCTCCAAAGCATCAGAGGGCAAGACAAGAAACAATGGTTGGAAACTGATCAACGAGAGAAGCAACCTGGAATTCAGGAGAAACTTCTTAATAGTTAGGACAATTAACCAGTTTGCCTTCTGAAATCATGGGCGCTCCATCACTGGAGATTTTTAAGAAGAAGTTAGACAGTCACTTGTCTGAGATGGTATAGGTTCTCCTGCTTAAGCAGGGGGCTGGACTAGAAGACCTTCAAGGTCCCTTCCAGCTCTATTCTATTCTATTCTAAAAAATGGGTGGCCAATACATTTTGCAAATCAGCAAAATTCTACCATATTGACCTTAGAGCTCATGCAAGAAAAATTCTCTGAAGGCTACCTTGCCTTCCTATATTTTTTTCAATTTTACGAATGAGACGGTTTTTTCCATAATTCATCATCTCATCAGGTCATTTGCTCAGAGTGTGCAAACTTCTACTTGCTGATGGCCACCTCAATAAATCAGTAAATCTTTATTTGATTCAGGACTGATTGATTTTTTTCAAGCAGTCCATGGTAATTAAATCTTGAAATCCATAATTTGTAGGCATCTATTTTATTTATCGTGCTTTTTTCAATATGTTTGTTTGTTTGTTTGATTTATATCTCACCTTTATCATTTTTAAAAAATAGCTCAAGATAGAGAACAGATCCAACTTACCCACCTCCTCCTCTTTGCCCCACAACAATAGGCCTGTGAAGTGGGTTGGCCTGAGAGAAAATGACTGGTCCAAAATTACCAAGGTGCCTTTGATGGCTGTGGGTGGATTAGAACCTGGTTCTTCCTAACACTGGTTGAATATTTTAACCACTGTAGCACACTACCTTTCTATGTGCGGTGGATCAATAATCTGCATATTTTCTTTTCTAATCTTTTCTAACACCTAGAGCATCTTATTTAATCTTATTTAATCTTATTTAATATTTGTTAATATAGAGATGTTAATATATAGAAATATAATTTTTTCCCCTACAGCTTTAAATAGTTGAGTGGGTTTTTCATCTGTGCCTAGAATCTTTCTCTTTTAGAGCTGATCTATTGCCTCTGATTATTTCATTTTCTACTGGAATCAATTCCTGAATATATATTAGTTTTATAATTGTTTCTATTGTGCTAGTATCTCATTTTAAAGAGATTTAGTATAATCTGCTAACTTCATCTGCTTCCATTAGACATCAACCACCAAAAACCCTTTGGTACAATTCAGTTTTCCAGAAGACCATTACACTGGGGTCAGGCCTAATATTCAAAGAGAGGCCATACCACAAAGTTGGCACCATTATAGAGGAACAATATATCTTGAATTCAGCATCTGCAACATCACAAAAATACAGGATACAAACATCCTTTCTCCCTGATGAATGAATCAGGTGAGTTTCTTCTAGTTGAAGAAAATGGTCCTGGTGCTAAGCCAAAAAAAAAAAAAACAAAAAAAACCCTTTGCAGGCCAAAATCCACTTTCTGAATTCTACGGATAAGCCTATAGGTGACCAGTGCAGGACCTTAAGCACACACAAAATACACTGTTGATGGTTGGACATGACGGCACATGGACCATTGTATTCTAATGAATTACAGTGTTTTTGTGCATTGTCTTTGCATTCCAAGTAGGACTGAAACTGGTACACAACAAAAACTTGCACAAAAAGCCTATTTCAATCCATAAATTCCAAGAAAGTTCCCAAGTTCCATTTCTTTTTTACCTAGAGATTCATGTTTAAATGATAGCGCGGGAGCTACTTGAGAACTCTGCTGTATAAAAGAACTTGAGTTTCACTTCAGCCTGGTTCCTCCCAGCCAGATCATGAGAGTTTCCAGTCATCAGACCAAGACTTCTATTAATAGTTTGGCCCTCATTACTAATAAAGAACTAGCTATAATTTCTGTTCACCTTACCTAATATTGATGGATATCATTTCCCAGCAGCTTCATTTGATATTAAACAGCAGAAAAAGGAGAAGATTAAAGAGGCCATTTGTCAACTTTTCAAAATAGGCAACAAACAGAAACAGTAGGGATTCCAGGTGTGTTCTTTATTTTTATTTGTTATTCTAAAATAACAGTGTCTTGAAAGCCTATCAGAGTTTCTCTCTGCTCTTATAATATATATGCACAAATTGTGTGTTCATGTGCATACAGGTAGTCCTGTATACACCACAACTGAGCCCAACACTTCTGTTGTTAAGTAAAACATTTGTTACGTGTGTTTTGCCCCATTTTATGACTTTTCTTGCCACAGTTATTAAGTGAATCACTGAAGTTATTAAGCTAGTAACCTGGTTGTTAAGTGAATCTGGCTTTCCTATTGAAGGTTGCAAAAGGTGAACATGTGACCCCAGGACACTGTGATCATAAATATGAGTCAGTTCCCAAAATTTTGATCATGTGACCATGGGGATGCTGAAACAGTTATAACTGTGAAAAACAGTCATAAGTCACTTTTTCCAATCCTGTTGGAACTTCAAGCGGTCACTGAATGAACTGTTGTAAGTTGGGGACACACATACACACATACAGACAACAGTGGTGGGATTCAAATACCTGAACAGCCAGTTCTCTGCATGGATGCAGGCCTGGGCCTCCGAGGCCTAGAATGGACTTCTGCAAGTGACATCCATGCACTTTCTGTGGGCTGTTCTAGGCCTGGCAGACCTCCTCCAGGCCTCCGAGGCCTAGAACGGACTTCCAGAAGCAGCATGGGTTCAGCCGGTTCTCCAAAATCAACAAAATTTAGCTACCGGTTCTACTGAACCACTGTGAACCAGCTGAATCCCACCACTGACAGACACACAAATTGTGCACATGCATATTAAAATAATAAGTTAATCTTACCAGGACGATTTTCCCATGGAACATAGAACTTGTGGGTATATATGGGCACATTTCAGAAAATAACAGCTCTCTTTCCCTTTTCACTTTCTAATGCTCTGCATCATTCCAGTATCTAAACTTCAAAAGTAATGTCTCGGAGCTGAGTGAGGAAATCCCTCAGAATGCTTGGCTAGAGAAAAGATGGATTCTTGGAAAGGTAGAGGATAAAATACATGCTATTTATTTACTGTTTTTCCCATAAAAGGAAACTGCACTTACCAATTGCTTTCAGCTTTACAGATGGTGACATTCATAAGACCAACAGAGCAGAAAGCAATTTCAAAGAGTATAGGAAATAGTTCTTTAATGCTAGAGTGTTTGGCCACTTGCAATAAATTCTACACTAAAAAAAAAAAGTGGATCAGAAAATCTTTCTTGCAATACCTTAGAAATACCCTGAATTTCAGCATATAATATACAAAATGGGATGCTATTCTGTACAATATCTCCACATGTATTATAAGTTAGCAGCAATCTCAGGAAAGTAAGGATAGGTAGGACATTTAGTATCCTCTAATATCTTAGGTACCACTGCACAGAGAAATGATTTTGGATATACCAGAGCATCAGTAGCCTCTACATTAGACACTACATGTCCCACTGTTGCTGTGAGAATGGAAGGGACATTAGGAACCATGGTTGAATTTCTAATGTGTTTTTTAAAAAAGAGCTCTTATTTACTTACAAACATATCCACATCTAGGCATAATATTGCTTATATTATCAGTATTTGAAATGTTTCAGGATATCAAGTGTTTGGATTTAGAGGGTATTATGTTCACTCACAGAATAAACACCGAAAAGAGAAACCAACCTTTGATTGGTAGAAATGGACCATTAATATACAATACATTATTTGTAAATATTTTAATTAGCCTTTTCCATATAAAAAAATGAGCCATTATAAAGTTTTGGAAGTTCTGTTTATAACATTAGTTTCAGATCTTCCATCCGCTTTAAAAAAGCTTTCATTTGATCAAAGTATTATTTACTTTGAGATTATTTTGATCCTCTTCTATATCTATGCTGTTTTTTCAGGGAAAGGCAATTTAGATTAATAAATAAAAAAATAAAATGAAGTAGAATAATATACTGTAAAATATAAAAAAATAAAACAAAAATAAAATAAAATAAAATAAAATGAAATGAAATAATTCAGTGGGACACATCTATCTAGCCCTTTAGCTATCTATCATTTATCACTTACCTATGCATCAAGAGCCGGTAGCAGCACTTAGTCAACCTTTGCTAATTTTCCTCCTCCTCCTCCTCCTCCTCCTCCTCCTCCTCCTCCTCCTCCTCCTCCTCCTCCTCCTGTCACAAAATGCTAAGCAGGCAAGTTGGGCATGTATGGGTTACATCTTTTTTTAAAAAAATCCCAGAGACAGTTTTTTATTGCTGCCACTATGTTCCCATGCAGTTTTCAGAAAATTTGACTCCAGAGAACATTTATACAAATGTGTATTCTTCTTAGGCTGCTTTCTGCTATGTTTTTGTTTGTGTGTTCTTTCTTTACATTATCTTTTCAAAGTCTGACTATGATCACCTCCTCTCTAGTGATTAGTATTATCTTCACATCAGTGAAATGTGTTGTAAAAATATGCTACTAATGAGGAGGGAGTGCTACAAGGAAGGCTGGGGTGATGCTTCTCTAAGGTCCAAATGAAGAAGAGCTGTAACTTTGAAATTCATCTACCAACACTTCGCATTGCAGCAAAGTCAATTAACAACTCTGTCCCAGGTGAATGGTTTATCTGTTTAGACTTAAATGAAAACCTGTAGCAATGGACTATCTGTAACTGTAGATGTCCCTTTGTGACCTACTATACACTTTGGTCCCTGGATTTGTGTCTTAAGGGGAAGCTCTTCAAGACACTACTGCAAATTAACCAAAAACTTTTCCATCAGTTCTGGAAAATGCTGGAAGTGTCACAAAATGACACTTAATGTTAATATTAAGGGCAAGGGCCTTCTCCGTCGCTGCCCCAGCCCTCTGGAACCAGCTTCCCACAGAGGTTCGCACTGCTTCCTCCCTCCTAGTTTTCCGGAAATTATTGAAGACTTATTTATGCCGACAGGCTTGGGGCGTATGAACTGTACTCTGCCCCTGGGCCTAGGAATGTGCCTCCATCAGTGACTGTGTGTTGATTGTGATTGGGTGTTGTATGAATGTGTTTTGGATTGAATGAATGTGTTTTGGATTGGATGGTTGATTGTCATTGGTAACTTAAATTTTATTGTATTATTGTTGTAAGCCGCCCTGGGTCTCAGGAGAAGGGCGGCATAGAAATTTAAATAAAGTTAAAGTTAAAGTTAAAATCACTGGATTCTCACTGCTAGTAGCTATACTGGATTTGCTTGCTATCCTATTTTTTTTTAACCTTTTGGCTCTGATGTACTAGTGGCATTTCAATATTCATCCATATTCATCTATATTACAACAGGTCAGCTAAGTTGGTAAATAGTCAAGGTAAAATGCAATTTGTCTGCATTACATTTAGATATCATTTAAGAAAGCAGAAACTTAACTAAAATAATTAATTTCATGTAATTATTATAAATAAAGCAAATATTTTAATGAATATAATATTATAGCAGTTTTCCAGTAATTGAGGAGCTAGCCCAAAGGAGAAGGTGTTGATCTATCCTCCAAAGCATCTGAGAGCAGGACAAGAAATAATGGGAGAAGCTTGAGTCCATCTAACAACTAAGGAAAAAATTCCTGAGAATGAGAACAATTGATCAGTGGAATGGCTTGTCTTCAGATGCTGTGGATGCTCCATCATTAAAGGTTGCTTTACAAACCTCTCTAAGCAGTTTATACTCAGCTTAGAGTCAGAATATTGTCCCCAACAATCTGGGTCCTCATTTTAGTAAGCTCCAAAGGTTTTTTGCAGTGTTGACACTTAGACTTATATACCAGTTCATAGTGCTTTAAACACTCTCTGTGCTCTTTACAGAGTCAGCATGTTGAACCAATAATCCAGGTCCTCATTTTACTGACCTTGGAAGGATGAGTCAACCTTTAGCTAGTGAGAATCAAACTGTTGGCAGTCAGCAGAATTAGCCTGCAATACTGCATTCTAAACACTATGCCACCATGGCTCTTCTTCAAGGTGCCCTCCAATTCTATTATTCTATGTTCTAATATGAATAAATATTAGGTTGATAGTAAAATTAAAAAGTTGTACAATTATATTGGTCGCCCTGATAGACAGAGACAGATAGAAAGACAGGCAGACAGACAGACACAGGGAGAAAGAAAAAAGAAGAGACAAAGGAAAGACCTTTGTGCTAAGGAAAATCCAAATTCTTCTTGTAATCTATTTTATTTGCCCTCTAGACACCTTCTCTGAAAGAGGTGGGTGGAGCAACTTTGTTTGTCTGCATTGCTGTTCTGTCATGATGAGTGGATAGCTTGATTGTAGCTTGTGAGATAGAGATAAGAGTAAGACATATAAGTCATTGGGGTTTGCTAGGAAACATCTTTCTTTATTTGATAATAGAGTCAGGTTTACACAATAACAATGAAGCATCATTAATAATGGCATGTGATTTGCCTTTATAATGTATAAATGGGTCTACTGTGTCATGTCATAGCAAATTGAAGACTGTATTAAGCTTGTTTGCCATTACCAAACTTAATATATGAAAAGCCACTTGCTTTGCATTTTAATATAAGCTTATCTAATTTGCCCTCATTATATTTTATTTTCATAATGATTATAAATATATTTACATCCTACATGGTGAATATGCACCATCTATAACAGGCAAAGAATAACATTAACACATTATATACTGACACCTTCATTGCTCAGGCTTTTGTCATGCAGGTATTGTTCATAGGTATACAAAATATGTGCACAACAATGCATATTGGTTCCATTGTATTTTTTGTGACATAATGAGGAGTTGGATGTACTCCTTGGAAAAATGAGACATGGACAGGAATCACACTGACAAAGTTTAAAAGCATCATTAAAATAAAATTCTACATCTCTTTTTTTAGTCATCATCTACATTTCTACCTATCTACCTAAAAGATGGCAACACCTCTGCAACCTGGATTGACTTTTCTCTTCTCAAAAAAGGGCAAAGAGTTCTGCATGGCTACCAAGGTAAGATGGATTATATATTCCACTCTCATAATATTGATTCCAAGAAAATTACATAAATATTTCCATGTAGTCATCAAAAGTTGAGTTTGACTCAAGGAAGTTGATATAAAGAGCTCTATCTCTCAAGCTATTTTCTTCTACGTTTTATTTGCTTTCGTCTTTGCTTAGCTTATTTTTAAGAGACTAACTACCCACATATTTTCACTAGTGAATTAGAGTCTCTTCTAGCATCATCCAAATATGTTGTGCACATATGTCACTAATGAGAACAGGTTTTAGAATGCTTCAGGGATGCTATAAAAGTGCTCCCAGTCCCAAGTAAGGAAAACACATTAAAAACGAAATTCATTTACTGATAATTTCTGATGGAGTATAGCCAGTTAATAAATCTATCACCAATGAGTTATTTATCCGTTTGACCAGACGTGAATCATTTGAAAGTATGGGCCAACTTTGTCGCACTTATCAAACTGACCTGACATAGTTTCAAGAATTGGGAGAGTGCTTATTACCGTGGGTTGAATAGATAGATAGATAGATAGATAGATAGATAGATAGATAGATAGATAGATAGATAGATAGATAGATAGATAGATAGATAGACACATCAGAGACAGGGAGGGATTAGAAGGTCATCAAAAGGGAGGTTTTGGATAGATAGATGTGGTAGTTATTGACATGACAATATATATAATAACAATTCAAAGTTACAACAGCACCGGAAAAAGTGACTCAACCAGTCCTTCCACTTAGCAACTTATGCAGTGTCCCTGCAGTCACATGATCAGAATTGAAGCACTTGACAAATGTATTTACAATGGTTGTAGCATCCTGGGTCATCTGATTATCATGTATGACTTTCCCAAAGGGCTTCTGAGAATCAAAGTCAATGTGGGAAGCCAAATTTGCTTAACAACCATGTGGCTCATTTAACAATTAAGGCAAAAAAAGTAATATAACTGGATGTAACTCATTTAACAACCACATCACTAGCAATTGAAGTCTGGTTCCTACTGTGGTCTTAAATTGAGGACTACCGATAGATAGATAGATTAGATAGATAGATAGATAGATAGATAGATAGATAGATAGATAGATAGATAGATAGATAGATAGATAGATAGATAGATAGATAGATAGATAGATAGATAGATAGATAGATAGATAGATAGATAGATAGATAGATAGATGATATCATAATCTGGCTTTATAAAGTCATTATTTTGCTTTTAATAATTCTGATATAACAATTCAATATATATGTTTTGTGGAGATGTATCTTTTTAATTTGGCATAAGTTTTGCAGTTCATGTTCAGGCCTACTAAAATTTCTCCATAAGTTTTCATAGGTTCTTTTATACTGATCACTTAATTATATCAAAATATGTTTTAATTTAATTCATTTGATATAGGCAGTGTCAGATAGATTTTGCACTTTAATAAGTCAACATCTCACTAATCCTCACTTTTGGAAGATGAAAAAAGTACTTTATTTATTTTTTAAAGCCTTTTTCAAACAGTCACTAAAAGTAGCCTCAAGAAAGATGCTCAGCTTGCTGCCTTACCAAATAGAATTTATTTGGACTGCCATGATTATTGAAACTGATTAACAATTGCATCCATTAACGATTGTGCACCTAGTGCAAACTTCTAGATAATTCTCATTAAAATGGAAAATGAATCAAATATAGTTATGCATTGTTTAGCTATGAGTTGAACATTCTTCATTCATTCTTGGTTTTCTAACTAGGTCGAAACTTGATCTTCAAATCAAATGCAAAGCATATTAGTGGACACATCCTATGAATGCTCCATTGGAAATAGTTTGTATCGCTAGCCCAAGCACTATATTCTTATTAAACACATTTAAGCCTCCAGATATAAATCATTATTTTGTAATGATTTTGAATTCTTGGTTTTGGTTCATGTTTTTGCTTTGAGCAAGGGTTTTATATCTATACTTTTATAAACAATTTTGTATAGTTAGCCGTGCAGACTCTATACCTTCTGCAAGGGTAAGTAAAGTCACAGAAAGAATATTCTCAATAAATCTTCTGCTATGTTTTTCAAAGAACTGACCTTTCTTGGAAGACCATCTCTACTAATCTTCATCTTGGAATCATGACTCACATGATCTGTGATTTTCAAAAGTTTCCAACTATGATGGATCACAATCTCACCAAGTATCAGAGGATTCAGGGGAAAAAAAATCTCATACTTGTTTCATGTCTTCGGACTAAACAGCATCAGCAAAGCAAAGCCTTCTAAAGAGTTGCTATAATACTGGCAATACTGTTATCTCAGAAGCTGGAAGAAGAAGCAACCTAGTATATTAAATATTACAAAATCAAACCCATCATATTAAAATTCCACTATTTCATTCACTTGTAGACATTTCCAAGTCAGACCAAACGGTTTGCCTTTGTGTTGGATTTTTTAATGAATCTCTGTGATCAGATTGTCCAAAAAAAACTAAACACACATATATGCACACAGAGAGAGACACACACACACATCCCAGTGTTCTCCAAGTAATGCAGAGTAATATGTTCTGATTACAATTTCCAGATTCCCTGTCAGTCAATGATTCTGGCTTTGAAGCCTGTGAGCTGTTATTCTAATACATCTAAAAAGCACCACATTTACTGAACTGAAGAATTGCATGACTGAATACATGTGCTCTTATGAAATTGGGAAAGTTCGTACCTTCCCAGTTTATAAGGGAACATGACATATTCAGTCATTCAATTCTTCATCTCAGTAAATTCAATCAGTGAAGTGGTATTAGGAAATTTTAAGCATAGTGATGTCATAACATTCTTACATTAAGGAACAATATGAAATAAATGAAAGTTTGTGTTTCTGTAGCCATGGTGAAGTTTAAGCTTCAAGGAATTATTATTAATCCTTGTTTTCATCAACATGAAAGAGAGATAGAATCAAGAGATATATATAATATAATTAGAGGCCTGAAGGCTCAAACATATGAAGAATGATTGCGGGAATTGGGTATGCCTAGTGTAATGAAAAGAAGGATTAGGGGGCAACATGATAACAGTGTTCCAACATTTGAGGGGAGTGCCACAAAGAAGAGTGGTTCAAATTATTTTCCAAAGTACTGGAAGGCACAAAAGAAGCAATGGATGGAAACTAATCAAAGAGAAAAACCACCTAGAACTAAGGAGAATTTTCCTGACAGTGAGAACAATTAACTAATGGAACGGCTTACCTTCAGAAGTTGTGGGTGCTCCATCAATGGAGGTTTTTAAGAAGAGACTGGACAGCCACTTATATGGAATAGTATAGGGTCTCCTGCTTGAGCTGGGAGTAGGACTATAAGATCTCCAAGGTCCCTTCTAATTCTGTTAGTCTGTTAACATGTTTCCATACCCATTCCAATAAGAGTAATAGATCAGCACGGTAAAATCTAGTTGATCACTAGAAGATAGCAATGTTTTGTCATCATTATTTCCCAATAACAACAACAACAATAATAATAATAATAGTAATAATAATAGTAATAGTAACAGGCCAATTACCTGCTTACCAACAACTTTCAAATTACTGACTGGTGTGGTAGCTGATGCAGTACAACAGCATCTAGTTGAAAACAATCTCTTTCCACCTGAGCAGAAAGGAAACTGCCCCAATAGCAGAGGAACAAAAGATCAACTGCTAATAGACAAAATGAGCTTGGAAAACTGCAAGAAAAGGAAGACCAACCTGAAAGTGGCATGGATTGACTACAAAAAGGCATTTGACTCTCTGTCACATGACTGGATAATCAAGTGCCTAGAAATAACAGGAGTCAGTAGAAGCATCAGAAAATTTGTGCAAATATCAATAGCACAATGGAAGACACAGTTGCAGATTAATGGTAAGAGACTGGGAGAGGTTAATATTAAGAGAGGAATATTTCAAGGAGATTCATTATCACCATTACTATTTGTTATTGCACTGTTTCCTCTGTCAACCATACTGAATAACTCAGGACATGGCTATCAAACATCAAAAACATCTGCCAGACTATCCCACCTCCTTTACATGGATGATCTGAAGCTGTATGGAAAAACATCATCTGAAATAGAATTGAGAAGACAGCAACAGACAGTAAGTGCCGCCTATGCAAAGAAGCTGAAGAAACAGTGGACCACTTGATAAGCTGCTGCAAGAAGATTGCCCAGACTGACTACAAGCAGCAGCATGACAAAGTAGCAACAATGGTGCACTGGAAGATCTGCAAAAAATATCATTTGCCTGTAAGCAAGAACTGGTGGGATCATAAAATAGAGAAAGTCATAGAAAATGATAAAATTAAACTGCTCTGGGACTTCAGAATTCAAACAGACAATCACCTGCAACATAACACCCTGGACTTGACAATTGTCGATAAGAAAGACAAAAAAGTCTGGATAGTGGATGTGGCAGTGTCTGGAGAAAGCAGAATAGATGAGAAAGAACTGGAGAAGATAACAAAATACAAAAACCTAGAAATAGAAATAAAAAGACTGTGGCAAAAGGAAGCAAGGGTAGTATCAATAGTAATAGGCATCTTGGGTGCAATCCCAAAACAACTGGAGCACCACTTGATCACTATTGGCATTGACAAATTTGCCATTAGTCAATTGCAAAAGGCGGCCTTACTAGGAACTGCTTCCATCTTGCGACAATATCTGTAATACCATCAAACATCCACATATGCCTATCCCAGGTCCTTGGTAAGGACTCGATAGGTAGACAAAATGCCAAATCCAGTCTGAACATCTGGTTGACTGTATGATGATCAATAATAATAATAATAATAATAATAATAATAATAATAATAATAATAATAATAATAATAATAATAATAATAATAATAATAATAATAAAGTTGGAAGGGACCGTGGAGGTCATCTAGTCCAACCCCCTGCTCAGGCAGGAAACCCTATACCAGTTCAGACAAATGGCTGTCCAGTCTCTTCTTAAAAACTTCCAGTGTTGGAGCATTCACTGCTTCTAGAGGCAGATTGTTCCACTAGTTAATTGTTCTAACTGTCAGGAAATTTCTCCTTAGTTCTAGGTTGCTTCTCTCTTTGGTTAGTTTTCATCCATTGCTTCTCATCCTGCCTTCAGGCACTTTGAAGAATAGCTTGACTCCCTCTTCTTTGCGGCAGCTCCTGAGATATTGGAACACTACTATCATGTCACCCTTTGTCCTTCTCTTCATTGATACTATCCCTCTGTTAATGCAGACAAGCACTGTGTTGGCTTTTTTGGCAGCTGCAGCACACTGCTGGCTCATATTTAAGTGATTGTCCACTAGGACTCCAAGATCCCTCTCACTGTTACTACTATTGAGCAAGGTACTACCTATACTATACTTATACATTTGTTTTTTCTTGCCTAAATGTAGAACCTTACTTTTTTCACCATTGAATTTCATTTTGTTAAATAGTGCCTAATGTTCAAGTCTGTCCAGATCCTTCTGTATCTTAAGCCTGTCTTCTGGAGTGTTAGCTATTCCTGCCAGCTTGGTGTCGACTACTCTAGAGTAGTCCTCTAGAGTTTAGTACCACACATTTGGAGTCTTAAGTACCAATTCCTTTGCAATAAAATATGCACTTCATTCTTAGTCATGTATCCTTGGTATATTCTATTAAGGCAATTCTGAATAAAGAGAGAATCTGTTCTGTATACTCTGTTAAATCTCTGCTCTGGCTGGAAAAGTCCTTGAAGGCTTTTTTTTGGGGAGTTTTTTCAAAAGGTATTTGCTCTGAGAGTGACTGGCCCAAGCTCACCCTTTAACTTTTTGTCTAAGTTGGATGACATTCCATAGTCTGGTTTCTAGTCTTAACCACTAAACCAAACTGGTATTGTAGCAGGATGAGGCTCTAAGTGCCGTGTTCCAGAATCTTTTAAGCATTATGGGAAATAAAGTGGACGTTTACAAAAACAGTCACCTTTTCAAAATAAAATAAATAAAATAAAATAGTAAAATAAAATAATAGTAAAATAAAATAAAATAATAATAGTAAAGTAAAGTAAATTAAAAAGTAAAGTAAAGTAAAGTAAAGTAAAACAACACAACACAAAACAAAATAATTTGATAGATCACCAAATAGTAGCTTTAGAATCTTGGCATCTTCTGAACATGCCCTGTGCCCCGTATGCTTATTCCTACTAAGTATGCCCAAAAGCACAGCAATGCGTTACTAAATTTGCTATATTCTGTCTAGTGAGATTGTTATTCTATAAACAGAGTCTACACAAAAGGTATGAGGTACAGCTCTGTGTTTCTAAAACAATTTGAAGTGTTCATTTCCACCTCGTGACATGCCTTAAGTAAGTAATGCAGAATGTCTGGTAACATTTATCTTCCTCTAGCCAATTTGCTAGTGTGAGTGGTTGGCATTATTCATCCTTTTGTTTATTTATTACTGAGATGCTGCACGTCATCAGAAATCTTTATTTTCCCCAGGTTGCCAATGCTGTTTGATAAAAGGAGAATAAATCCATAATAATAGGGCGGCATAGAAATTTAATAAATAAATAAATAAATAAATAAATAATATTCCTTGATGGCACTTCTAAATTTAAGGGAGCCTAGCAATAAGATTTTCAACTTAGACTTCAACTTTTATGATTTTATGATTTTGTTGTTATTGGTTTTTGGGTTTTTTTGGTTAAATGAAACAAAACAAAAGAGGAGGCTTTGAGGGAGATGTCCTAATACATACATTGATGCTGCAAGACTCAGTTTTATTGTCAGCATTATTATTTAATGTTCTTATTAACAATTGGATGGACAATAATAATCAATATATATTTTTATTTTAAAACTTCCTGCTTTTGTTGCTGTTGTTCATTGACTTGTGTTGTGAACACTACCTTGTTTTTTTGTTTTTGCTTTTTGCTTAGCATACACAGCATTTATCGGCAGAATAGACACTAGGAAATAAGAATGAAAAACAGACTGAAGAATTGATGCATTATTTTTTTTCTGATTATTTGCTTCTTGCCTCCCAATACTTTCCTAGAGAACAACTGTTTGCAGGTCGTCCTTTGCTTACAATAATCTGTTTAGTGACCATTAAAAGTTACAATAGCACTGAAAAAATTACTTATGACCATTTTTCACCCTTATGACCATTACAGCATGCCATGGTTACATGATCAAAATTCATATGCTTGGCAGCTGACTAGTATTTATGATGGTTGCAGTGTCCTGGGGACATGTGCTCACATTTGTGGCCTCCTGACAAGCAGTGTCAATGTAGAAGCCAGATTCAATTAACAACCACATTACTAATTTAACAACTGCATTGATTCACTGTCTGGCAGCAAAGTTGTAAAATCAGGACAAATTCACTTAAAACAGTCTTGCTTAGCAAGAAATTTTGGGCTCAATTGTGATCATAAGTTAAGGACTTCAACAACATTGGATTGCAGGAGCAAAACAACTGATAAGTTGTTTTTTTTCTTTCCCATATATGAATCTGGGTCCATTAAAAGAATTTTTTCAGCAAGAAATATGCAAAATTGATAACACTCAGATCTACTGCAGCTTGAACATTTTACTTGAGGCTTACTGTTATTGTAACATAATTCCCACTAGAAAAATATTTGTTGAATTTTAAGGGAAGAAAAAAAAATAAGCCAAGAAACATTTCAATAAAGCTGGCACAATTTCTACTTGGTTTTCTATAGATCCCTAAGCATGTGTTTTGCAATTGCTTTTGCATATAGCTATCACATTACCCTCCTTTATCTGTTTCCATTTTATGTGTTTTCTGCTATCAAAGCCTCCTTGATCCACTCAGCCTCAACATAATAATGTGTCCTAGCCCTTAGAGTCATATTTTGGCTTCTCTCTTATATGTAGATGAGGAAGGGTTATAGAAATGAACTGGATTCAGGCCAAATAGCATTACTCTAAATTGTTTCAGAATGATTTTTGTTTAATAAGAGTCAACATTGCAAATTAAATAACCTTATTCTTAATGTGGCTTAGGAAGTTTTATTTACCTACATCTCATTGTCTAAAACCTTTATCTTCATGTTTCCTTCTAGGTTAGGGGTCTTCAAACTTGGCCCTTTAATGACTTGTGGACTTCAACTGGCACACTGGCTGAGGAATTCAGGGAGTTGAAGTCCACAAGTCATAAAAGAGCCAAGTTTGAAGACCCCTGTTCTAGATGGATGTAATATTAACTATTGACCAGTTGGAAGAACTATCTAACTGCTTTCCTTCTATGGGGTTTCTTTAAGTGTTGATACTTTCCATGCCAGATGTTTTCTTCCTTTAATGAGATATGAACCCCTCAAGCCATAGCCTTCAATATTATTAAACCATTGAACATGGAACATCTAACATGGTGGATATCAATAGGGAAGATTATTAATAGCTCAGAGTTGAAATGATGGGTCCTTGGTGCTCTCTGTGGTTGGTTGTTGTCTTGCAGATGATTCATTGCCCAAACTATGTAACTTCATCAATGCTAGTAAGAATGGGGCTTGTTCTCAGTTTATATTCTAGTGGCTTGCCCTGTCTGTGTTAGTGAGAATGGTGATTTTTTGATTGGCCCATCCATTGTTAGCTTGTTTGATACTTCCTTGACTGAGGTATTGTTTAATTCTTGGTCCTAGATCAAACCAAGTCCAAAAATGCTAGAGAATTCCTGGTAGCCTGGCACTCTGACAAATCAGCCATTGATAGGCATATAGGCACATACAACATCTACATACTATTCAAAAGAGACAACCAACAAGTCAAAAAAGGAACAAAAAAGACAATACACTTCCTCACCAGTAATTATCAGATCAGCATAGATTAACACCAAGATTAATATCAAACAAACATCAAGAATTAAATAATACCCCAATCCAGGAACTGCCAAATAAGCTAACAGTAAAGGGCCAATCAAAGAACCACCAAGACACTAACAATACAAGTATATGAAGTTGGTTGGCTTGAGAGACAGTGACTACTCCATAGTCACCCAATGAGTTTCTAAAGCTGAGATTGGATTTGAACCAGATACCTGATCCAAGTCCAACATTTTATCTACTGTATCACAATGAATCTCTATATCACAGTGGAGCTATTATTATAAACACACACACACACACACACACACACACAGAGAGAGAGAGAGAGAGAGAGAGAGAGAGAGAGAGAGAGAGAGAGAGAGAGAGAGAGAGAGAGAGAGAGAGAGAGAGAGAGAGAGAGAGAGAAAGAAAGAGAGAAAGAGAGAGGGGAGAGAGAGAGAGAGAGAGAGAAAGAGAGAAAGAGAGAGGGGAGAGAGAGAGAGAGAGAGAGAGAGAAAGAGAGAGAGAGAGAGAGAGAGAAAGAGAGAAAGAGAGAGAGAGAGAGAGAGAGAGAGAGAGAGAGAGAGAGAGAGAGAGAGAGAGAGAGAGAGAGAGAGAGAGAGAATTTTGTGTTCTTTTGCTTTTCTGTATGGATCTCAAAAGTTAATGTTCTTGAAAGTAAGCTACATACACCCAGCGCTTGATGTTCTTGTGACCCACAAAATATAACCTGAAGATCCTTCAAATGTTTCCTTGATTTGTAATTCCTAAATTAATTATCTATCTATCTATCTATCTATCTATCTATCTATCTATCTATCTATCTATCTATCTATCTATCTATCTATCTATCTATCTGTCTGTCTGTCTGTCTGTCTGTCTGTCTGTCTGTCTGTCTGTCTGTCTGTCTGTCTGTCTGTCTGTCTGTCTATCTATCTATCTATCTATCTATCTAATTATTTATTATGCCACCAATCTCTCCTACAAGGTGACTCTGGGCAGCTTTATTTAAGGCTTAAATCCTGGCCTCATCTATAAAATGAGACTATGTTATAATACCATCCTGGCAGTCCATGCAAAAATGAGGTATAATTGATGTCCACAAAATGAAGTATAATTGATGTGCATGAACATGTAGAAGTTGTTTTTATTTCATGATACCTGAATATGAAAACTAAAAGCAATTTACAGTGTGTCAGTTTATTGGGTTACCTAGCTCAATGTTATTTAAGCTGCTTGTAAAAATTCTAAAGAGTAACGGACAAGAATTATTTTAACTGTTGCTATGCAAGTTTCTCTAAAGCGAAGTTATGGTGTTGACTTACATGGGACTTACACAAATATGCACATTTATAAACAAGCAATGATAAAAAGGAATAATATTTAAATCATGGGCAAATCAGTCATGTTGACTTTTTTTGGGGTTTGACTGTTCATGGAATCATACTTATTCTTCCCTCACCTCCACAACATTTAAATTAGAATGTTATAAGCAAAAGGAAAAACACATTCTGGTGAGAGAGAAGTTCCCTGAGGCTGGGGTCCAGCATGAGTCTGAAAACTCGGAAGACTAAACCTCTGGTCCCAGTGACTGACCCAGATTGGTTCCTGCAACATTATCCTGGGATGTGTACGGTATTTGCCTTCATTTGTAAAAGCAAAATACTTGTAAATACTTCATGCATGACGAAGCTAGTTCAGCAAACGCAAGAGGAAAATAAATACAAGTAATGTTTTAAGGCATTCTATATTACTTAGGAAGTTTGTTCAGCTTACAATTGGACAGTTTGTATCAAAGAAAAAATCTTTGCAATAAGAGAAAAAGACTTATTTGACTCAAGAGATATCATGCTGGTAACTGGAAAGTAACTTATACAATTACTATCTGATAGTTTAGCTCTATCATTAGATAGTCAGGCAACCTCTTTGACACAGTTGTGTAAGAAATAGTCAGAAGTGACTCCTTATTCTAAGCACTGCTGGAAAGATTTATCTGAACAACCTCCTGACCATCTTGGTTTCCAGGAGGCTATTTAAATCTGACCTGATTACAAAATAGAAAGGTTAAATGTTATCAGAATGCTTTTAATATAATAATCATCACTTCCCAAAGCCCCCAAGCTTTCCACATGGAAATATCTTGGATTTTAAAGCATTTTTTTCCATGTGACCTGCAGTTATTAAAATATATATAATTAAAATCATAAGAATTTGGCAGGGCATTATTATTGTCCTTTATAGAATTATGCACTGACAAATAAGAGTTAAAAATATTATTTTGAAACTAAGCATGGTATTATGTTCTCATCTATGTACAAGATCTTAATACCAAGATGAATGGAATTTCATATTTAAAGTATATAACTGAACATTTTAAGTCCTGCCTTGACTTGAACTCTAAGCAAAAGCGATCCATGACTCCATTTTTTAGAGTGAGATATAATTTTACTAAAGTCAAATGAAATACAGTAAAACAAAGCCAGGTCTGAGGTTCCTGCACCAATTCCTTAGTGAAACGCCTTTGGTTCCCATGTTTTCCCTCACATTGGCCCTCTTATGTCCCATCAAATCAAACCAGATGTTTTTTTGTTTCCCCCCTTTTCCCCTTCCAACTAGATTCTCTCCCTTCCAGAGTCTATGTCAGGCTGGCACTGAAGGAAGGTGAGAATGGGAATGAGGTAGCAGATCTGACAAATATACACACACAGTGGTAGCAAAGATTTAGCACTTTAGAGGGGGAAGAACTAGCAAGTGAACTCATTTAAAAATGCCAGGACAAATTACTATGAACTCAAATACATCCTTTGTGTAATTATGTGCACTTTAAAGTATTCTTCTTAATTGTGATAATTTGGAACAAATTAGACAGTCTTGAAGCAAGCTTGCAGTCTCATCACTTGCTGGGCTCTTAAAATGCTAAAGAATAATGATAATAAAAAAAGAAAGCTAAATCCTGCTGAGTTTAGCTCCCCATAATTGACCATGTCATTGCAGTATGCTTGTGAAGTGATGAGGCAAAGTACATCGTTTTAATCTTCACATAAACCACCCAAGTTCTCACTGACCCATTATTTTTTTCTCTTCAGTTACTTAAGCTAGTACTATTACAACATAGAATAAATGTCAAGAGGCATTTAAGTTAGCAATGAATGCTAACTTAAAAAATGAGTAAAGGCTTTTTTTATTAGTAAACTAATATAACAAATGTTGTCTCAGTTTATCCAAGTTTCCTACTAGACATATTTGCTTGCTATTAGTTCCTTTCTTTTGGAGTAACATCAACTGTCTTGTCAGTTTCAAGGTAGATCCAATAACTGCCCTAGATAGACTGCTCTGCAATTTCCTATCAATGTACAATATGGAGGCCTTGGGCTCATTAGAGTCCCAGACTAAGCTCTCAGCCTGCATCAGTGAAGACAGTTGGAATAATAACAAATGATAATGTTTAGTGAAGATTCTGACCACACTAAACTCCTAGGATTAAACTATGGAGTTCAATTTGTTTAGTTTTTAATTGCAATCAAAAGTAATTAAAATCTTGTAGTGTGTGATCCCTGATTAAAAAGTTTGTACATGTGGCTGCTCTGATTGGTCTAGGATGATGGTGGTCTTAATTTTAAAAGGTTCTTAAAGGTTGAAAGATGTTTCCCTATAGTCCAAAATCAGAATCAACATTTTGCAGATATTGTGAAGTTTCATGCCTACTGTAAAGCTGTGGACACATAAAAGGGGAGAAATATTTTTATTTACTGGAGGAGGAGGAGGAGGAGGAGGAGCAGGAGGAGGAGGAGGTGGTGGTGGTTGGAGATGACTGGAACTGTTTTTGAATGTCATGAACTGGCAATGTTAAGTCTATCAGCAAGGAGAAATCTGCATCTGAAGATGAAGCAAAAGCAAACAGATCCTGCTGAGTGAAGGGGTTGATGGAAATAATTGCAGGTAACAGACCAGATGTCATTTAGGACATTTTGACAAAGTTCTAGAATTCAAGAAGAATAAAGAATTATGATTCAATCTTTCTTTCTCTCCCCCCTCCCCACACACAAGGGGACCACATAAGGGAAACACGCAGAAAAAGACTGTGTGAGGGAGGAAATGAAAGAGATAAGACACTATAAAAAAACTATTTTTGAAGTTCTCTGTATAGAACAGAACATGCATATTTCATTAAGCTAAGACTACTGTATATATTAACTATAAATAAAGATAGAAAACAACTATTTTGAGTATGTATTTCTGGGAAATATATGTCCCTTTTCCCTGTGTTCCAGTATGATAAATGATGTTAGATGATGAATGTCACATGATATGCAAAAAGAAACAAATCACATAGAAATCTAAACATTATGAACCAGAATAAAATATGAATGGAAAAAAAACACTTAGGTGCTAAAGTACTCAAAAGCTAACTTGCTAAAATAGAAAAACAGTAGAATGCAAGAACATTAAAACCCTAGAAGACTCAAATATTTCTGAGGGAACTAATAAAAAGTTCTGATCTAGGACTAATAGTTTCAAAGGGATTTATTTTTACTGCACCTACAGCAGAGAGGTCATCCTAATGCACCACACACCCAATTAGGTTTACGTGAGATTTAAAGGATTTGTTCATTATGGTGAACAGTAATAGCTCAGAGTGCATGCAGCCAAAATCATGAGTATTTGAGGTCAGCTGAAATATGCCAATGAAATTGATCCCAAATGTAATAATAATAATAAAAAACTAGGGTTTTTCTAAAAAATATTTATAATTATGAATATCCTCATGTTTCCCTATCTAACTACTATCTATCCATTGATCCTCAAGAGTTGCTATTTGATTCAAGCAATAGAATTGTCCTTTCTGGCTGCAGGACTTGGGTTTGGCTAGTCTACAGAAAAGAAGAAATAGGGGTGACACGATAGCAGTATTCCAGTATTTGAAGGGCTGCCACAAAGAAGAGGGGGTCACATTATTCTCCAAAGCACCAGAGGGAAGGACAAGAAACAGTGGTTGGAAACTAATCAAAGAGAGAAGCAATCTGAAATTAAGGAGAAACTTAACAGTGAGGACAATCAACCAGTGGAACAACTTGCCTCCAGAAGCTGTGGGTGCTCCATCACTGGAGGCTTTTAAGAAGAAGCTAGAAAGTCACTTAACTGAAATGGTATAGGTTCTCCTGCTTGAGCAGGGGACTGGACTAGAAGACGTCCAAGGTCCTTTCCAATTCTATTCTATTCTATTCTTTTTTTATTTGAAAGAAAATAAAGCTGCATGGTGATGATGTTCTAAATTAGCTAACCAAGCAGAATACTCAGAAGGAACAGGTGTTTCTTAAAAACAACTTTGGAGCAGGAAGATAAATGTAAAACAACAGTTAGGCTATTTATGGAACCTTGTTTTTATGAGGTTATTACACTCCTTGAGATTCCAGGGATGTTGGCAATAAAGAAATATTATGATTTCAGGAAAACATGTTTTGCCAATTTCAGGATTTTTTTTGTTCTACAATTTCTAAAAGTAGCACTCCACTCCATGTAGTACCTTTCTATCTGTAATTGCTAAGTTAATTAATTTTATTACCTATTCTTCTCCTACAGAGAAACTACAGGACAGAACTAAGAAAATGCATAATACATAGTATAAAATCAACTGTCTAAATATTGAACTGATTTTTAAAATAATGTAACCTCACAAGAAGTATTCTACCTAATACCACAATGTAAATTTATGGTGTTTAATCTTCCCTCTTCTTCTCTGCCTTGATGCAAATAACTTACATTTTTTAAACTTCTTAAAGCACACTTCATGTATTACTATTCAGACAATCCTTGGTTTCCTTCAGTGTAAAGAATCAATGCAACTTCATCACCAAAGTTGCGTTTTCATGAGGCAATTAGACTTTCTTTTTTCTCTTTGAAGACGTTTCACTTCTCATCCAAGAAGCTTCTTCAGCTCTGACTGGATGGTAGGGAATGGAAGGTTTTATATTCCTTGCAGACTGCTGGTCATTTGCATTCTTTTAGAGAGTTGTTGAGGTCATTTGGAAGTTTATCTGTGTCCTCAATGTCACCTGAGTAGTGCAAATGGGTGTGGAGCTTTCTTGAAACTGCTGAAAGTATTGTGTTGTAAACTGGAGATAGATGGTGTTGTATCCCTCCCCCTCTGTTGAGAGAGGGCTGTTCAGTTTTGACATAGGTGGCCTTTTTGACCCCTTTTTCAAACCAGAGGTCCTCTTTGTCCAAAATGTGAACTTTGCTGTCTTTGAAAGAGTGGCCTTTGTCTTTTAAATGCAGATGGACTGCTGAATCTTGTCCTGATGGGTTTGTTCTCCTATGTTGTGCCATACGTTTATGAAGTGGTTGTTTTGTTTCCCCAATGTACAGATCTGCACATGGCTCACTGCAATGTGCATATACCACATTGCTCAGTTTGTGACTGGGTGTTTTATCCTTGAGGTGGACAAGCTTCTGCTTAGTGTATTCTTGGGTTTGAAATGTGCACATATGTTGTGTTGGCTGAAGATCCTCTGAGCTTTTCTGATATTCCTGCAACGTATGGAATGACTATGTTGCTTCATTTATTATTTTCTTCTTTGTTTGTTATGAAGGAGCTCCTGTTGGGTCTTTTTGGGGATTTGATGAAGGTCCACTTGGGATAGTCACAAGGTCTGAGGGCTTCCTTGAAGTGTTTTAGTTCTTTTTCTTTTCCATTTTTGCTGGTAGGGAGGCCTTCAGCTCGGTGGTGTAGGGTTCTGATAATTCCCATATTGTGTTCCAGTGGGTGGTGAGAATCAAAATTTAAATATTGATATGTGTTTGGGGGTTTTCTGAAAATTTCTTTTTTTTAAAAAAAAATTTTTATTGGTTTTTTAATTTTTAACAGAAAAAGAAAAATGCTCAAATCAAATCATAGTGTTAAAATAAACAATAAACATAATCACAACATAAATACATATTTCAAAATCATCCAAAAACAAAACATTAGTACATATTTCAATACATTTAATAATAATAACTCAACTGAAAATAATCATAGACCACATTTACCAAACAATTAACATTACTGCCCGGTACCCCCACCACCACATCCCCCTAACCCTAACCTTCCCCCCTCACTTACCAACTATCTACCTACTCTCCTCCCTCCTTCTCTTTCTCCCTCCTTCTACTCCACCCAACTATCCCTACTCTTCCCCCTTCTTATCAACTTTCTACTTACATCAGCCTTCACTCCTCCTTCCTCTTTCCATCAGATGTGGTGCCCAGAGGCCACCCGAGCAACCCCTTAATAACAATAATTACATATCCTTGCATCAACCCCATTGCAGTTGAGAAAACATAGTATATAAAATTATAAACCCTCCCTACCCCCCCCCCCGACTTCCCAGAGTGAGTACAGGGTAAAACAAAAGAAAACCCCCTACTTCAAACAAAATTATTATATAATCCTAACAAGAATTTTAAACTTTATACTAAATACAATCTCTACTTAACATTTATTCAACCTTATCAATTCTAATACATATCTAATCCCTCAATCAGTCCATCTAATATCAAACCTTAAATCATTTCAATCCACTAAACAAAACAGACAAATCATCTTGTTAAGAGTATTAATTTTCATTTACATATCTAAACCATCAATCTAACGATCAATCCATCATATATGCATATATTCTTAATCAATTTAGTATATCTTCCATTAAAAAACCTCTCTTACATCTTACTCATAAACTTGGTCCTTGATTCAGCCCATAATCTTAGATTGGCCTTAATTCCTTACACTTAATTTTAAATTTTCACTTCTTCAATCGACTTCTGGGCTTTCTCATATGTCTAATAAACCTAAATAACAAATACAATCTATTTAATCTATTTCTAACTTAGATTCCTTCAACCTTATCAAATCACATAATGCTTATCTATCCCATCATTCAGTCAATCTTATGTCAAACCTAGATCATTTCAAAGCAAGTACATTCTTCTTCAATTTAATTATATCTTCTGTTAATCATCCTCTTTTACATCTTAATCATAATCTTAATATTATATCTTCCGTTAATCATCTTCTCTTACATCTTACTCATAATCTTAGTCCTTGAGTCAGTCCATAGTTTTAAATTATCCATAATTCCTTGCATACAATTTTAAATTTCACTTCTTCAGTCGTACTCTTGGTTTTTTCTTTCGCCAGGTAAATCTCCATATCGAGGCCTCCCTTCCAAGTAATAAGTCTCTCTTTTTTACTTGCAATATCATTTGAGTCCACATAAAGCCTCTTAACCTTTGCATTTGTCCTCTATTTCTCTTAACCATAGACTTTCGTTGAGGTAACATTTCAAATCTCTGTCTTTGCTTTTCCTGGTCCTCGGCACCATAAATAGATTGCTTCTTAAACTGGATCAATTTTTCTTTTTTCTCAGTTAAATCTTCTTCTTGCTGCTTGTCTGAGAGGAATAGCCATCCCCTCCTGTCCTGAAACAAATCCTCTTCCTCCACTCCGTAAATGAACTGTTTATCAAGCAAGATCCATTTCTCATTATTCTCTTTATTCTCAATACTGTCTACTTCTTGTTTGGGTTGTTGTATAAAATGTTCAGCAATCGATTGCAAATCAATTTCATTTAGAAAAAAGGATCTAGTTAATTTTAATATTTCTATTTTAGTCTCTTTCAATATTGCAATACTTTCTTCTTTAAATTCATCAATGCGATCCAAAATAGGTTTGACATTAAAACGTAAATTCCACTCCATTTTAAATTTTAAAACAATCGCTCTGGCTTTAATCCAATTTCTACAGCCGTCTCTCCAGCTTCGCTTACGAGAACAAAGAAAAAAAATGGAGAATTCACTTTCACTTTCAAGCACTTTCCTTTAGCAGTGAAAGTAGTGAAAGCTATACGCCATCTTGAATGCATTATGTTAAATATAACAGTTAGAAATACATAGCCAGGAAAACAATAAAAAATACTTGCAATCCAATAAAAACTCCTGTATTCACTCAGTCTGCAAACAGTCTCTCTTGTGTTCTATTTTTAAAAAGCAGATGCGGTTGCGGTGTCTTTTTCTGTCTGATGACAGAAGCGTCTCTGGGCAGGAGCGTCTTCAGGAGTTATGGGGAGCTCGCACTCTTAATCCCTGAAAGCTTTTTTCAGGGATATTAGAGGAGCTCAACCCTTTTACTCCCGATGCTCTGCACCTCTTCTTCGCCCGAAGAGGGGATTTTTCACCGCAAAAAACAGCTGATGTTCGCTATTTTTTGCGGCTTTACATACCCAGGGAACGGAGCCTCACAGAGGAGACTCTAGCGATGTTGGCGGAGCCACCGGAAGTCGGTTTTCTGAAAATTTCAATGTTAAGGCTTCTGTCTTCATTAATGTATACTGCACAGTCAAGGAAGGCATCCAGCTTTTTGAGAAAATGTTTTCTCAAAGAGGTTAGATATATGCTTTGAGGTTTCCCTCAGAATTCTGTCTTCAACTCAAGCAAAATTTGTCAATCATATCTAGCAATAATCACTAGATGATTAAGTTTCAGTAAAATTCAAGTATTTAATGCCAGTCTTTATGAAAAACATTGATGTAGGAAATACATTGTAGGATTTGCCATAGTCTGAGAAGCTCTGAATCCTGCTTGATAAATCGGTTAAACAAAATGAGATTTTTACATATCTGAGATTTTGCTAATTTGTTTATACTATATTCTAATACATTATATAAATGTAAGATTATTTATATTACTGTTCAGGATACTAGTAATGCATTAACATTACTGATACACTCAGTGTATTCTTCAAAAAATGAGGCCTCCAGCAGCTCCAAAACTACCTAGGATAACATGATAGGCTTGTTTCTTCTTCTCCAACTCTCAGTTATCTTGTCTCCTCTTGCCATTACATCAGTCTTTTTTTTTTTACTTTCTCTATTTCTTTCCCTGCTTTTGAATTTTGGTGCTGGAGAAGACTCTTGAGAGTTCCTTGGACAGGAGGTAGATCAAATCAGTCAACCCAAAGGAAATCAACCTTGACTCTTCTTTGGAAGGATATATATTGAAGTTGAAGCTCAAATATTTTGGCCAACTAATGAGAAGACAGGACTTGGAAAAGACCTTGATGTTGGAAAAGATTGAAAGCAAAAAGAGAAGGGGATGGCAAAGGATGAGACGGTTGGATAGTGTCTTTGATGCAATGAACATGAATTTGGGCAAACTCCAGGAGACAATGAACGACAAAGGAGCCTGACATGCTGTGGTCCATGAGGTTATGAAAAGTCAGACATGACTTAGTGACTGAACAACAATTCTTTTCCCATGAAAATGTTTTCTACTTTAAAAAATTCTTATTGTCCCAGCTTGCACTTATAAAAGTAGTAGAAGAGTGAATATCTGAGCAGTCATGTGACAGGGATCAACAGCTTTGGTCTTCACAGGTAAAAATATACATACTATTTCCTTGGCAACAGAATGGAAATTAGCCTCCCAACATGCATGGAATTTTCTGGTGATCTGCCTTTCTAGGAGTGATTTTGTTTAGCTTATTTGAAATCAGGTCAGGTTAGATAGGTACTGACCCTAGTGTAATCATTTAAATTCATTTAGAGCTAAATTAAAATATATTTCCTTACTTATTTATTTCACACTCCATTTAATACAAGACCTGCAATGTTGTTTGAACATCATGTAAGGTTATCAGCCTGAAAGATGTATCTGTTTCTTAAAGTTTTATTTCCAGTCTATCCTTATAACTGAGATGTGCAGACAACTCTGTTTTCGACCTTACATTACCTCATCATTCCTTCCTTCCTTCCTTCCTTCCTTCCTTCCTTCCTTCCTTCCTTCCTTCCTTCCTTCCTTCCTTCCTTCCTTCCTTTTTCCTTCTTCCTCCCTCCATCCTTCCTTCCTTCCTTCCTTCCTTTCTTTTTTTCTTTCTTCTACAGCTACACATCATTTTTTATTTTTTAACAAAGCTTATGGGTTTATGTGGAGCTTGGAGTCATCCTTGTTAAATAAAAATGATGCTAAAGGCTGAGGTTTTGTTTTACAGTATGTCTCATTACCATTTATTTATTTATTTATTTATTAGAGTCTAATGCAGGCCTGCTTTTCAGTCTGTCTCCAGAGAAATGTTATAGCACAAAATGAAGGAGTCTTCCACTGACAGGCATTTACTTTTATTACTGCAAAATGAGACTCTATAGATAGAAACTCAGAGCACTATTACAACACTTTTGTGCTATGAGTATTCTATCTAAGGGAGGTGTTAGGCAAGGGCTTGTTTTGGAATCTTTATTATTGATTTCTACATAATCACCATAGTTTCATCTTTTGATAATATTGCCTATATTTTCCCAAAGCTGTAAAACCTCCTGTACGTTAAACAGACAGCTAACTATTGCAGAGTCCAGTTGGTCTAAAATACTGTAAGTTTTACATTTTTTTTTGCAAAGAGGAAGTCTTAAAATTAAACCATGATGAGACAAACATATTTAAATTTGCAAACCATCTTAACCCCCATATCTGGAGGTATGATGCCATCCTTAATTAGAACTGGTTAAAATATGTAAATATCAGATATAAATTTTAATTCCAAGTTTCTACAATTTGGTTTGCAAAATATTGAGAAATCACCTGTGGCCAATATGCTTTTTATTAATCAAAAGCTACATTATATGTACTAATGGCAACTAAACTATAACTGTTTGTAGCTTATACACAAATACATCTTCTTTACAAAATATTTTTTGGGGGAATTTTTTTTCCAAATAATCAAGTGTGCCCCATATCTGGTTCTTTGAAAAGAATCTGGTTTCAGTAGAATTAAAACATTAATGTGAATTAATATTTTAAATTATTGGCTAAGGTTACGTTTTTCCTGCCCCCACTTTCTGGATTGATCTATGTTATTTTACTTGACAGATTTACTATTGAAAGGAAAGGATCAATTTTGCAAAAGGTGAATCATTATGAGCCTTCACAAGAGGCTTTATTATTTTGAGTTTGATTAGACCAAGTCAGAGCTAAGGATGAGAATTATAGCTACAGCAGGGCAAAAAATGTAAACCTTTTTACTGAGAGCATTTGCTGCATTTATATCCTACCACAATCCAAATAAACCTTATGCACATATTGTTTTAAAATACATAAACATTACTAACAATATTTTGTCATGCTGAACTGTTTTCTAGAGTTGAAAGAATACTGAATGAGATTTCACAATCTGTTTTCAGTTTTTAAGATACCAAATCCTTTTATTGTTGCATATGATAATCAGTTCTGAGTAACACTGAAGGAAGATACTTTAGTCCTAAAGCACGCCTATTTCTGTGAAACAATAGTCCCAAAACCATATAATTATCTATCTGAATGGTCCTGATCACAATTAAATATGTCAGTCATCTCTTTATTATCTATCTGTCTCAGAATGTGGAAGCAATCCTTTGCAATCATCTATCTCCCCCGTGCTCTCATAAATTCATTACATATCTCAACATGTACTAAGTCCTTTCTTATTCCCAACAATTGTTTAACACAAGGACCTAAGAGAATTTGGGATTCTTCTCCTTATATACATTGTGAATAACGGTAAAACATGCTTGTCCAATTGTGGCAACCTTGCACCATTTGTGTGCACTAAATCAACTAAAATAGGCATTTCTATTTTTCCATTTGCGATATAAAATTGAATTTGTTCCAGTTTCTATTAAAAGCTGTCTGACACGGAACACATATACTCTAAGCTTGGTATTGAGCCAAAGGAGACGGCTCATCCTGTTCTCACTTTCACTGCTTGCGTGCAGCAGAATTAAGGTGACAGCCCAAATAGAGAAAGTCAATTACTTATAAAAAGTCAGGATATGCTACCACAGAACATATTCCATTGTTGGTTTCCCACACTAACTAGAAAGAACTATAATGCCAACACTTATCCTAGCCCAGTTATTCACTGCTTTCTTCTGGGACTTTTTTCCCCACTTCTCATTCTCCCTTACGGCTTGATTTCCTGATAGTCGTACCATTACGGTGGCTGCTTGATTCAAATTTTACTTCTGGTATTTATATTATATATTATATATTATAAATGGAAAAAGGGGAGTGATGGCTTAGCACTTAAAGACACTGAGCTTGTCAGTTGGAAAGCTGAGAAGCCTGGGTTCAAGACCTGTGCACCGTATGACAGGGTGAGCTCCTGCTACTTGCCCCAGCTCCTGTCCATCTAGTTCAAAAGCATGCAAATGTGAGTAGATAAATAGGTATCATTTCAGTGGGAAGTTAACAGTGTTCCTTGTGCCACATGACCACAGAAATTTCTTTGTACAGTGCTGGTTCCCTTGGCTAAGAAATGGAGATGAGCACTGGCCCCTAGAGCCCAACATGATTGGACAGGAGAAACCTATACCTTTATCTTTATTATAACTGGGAGGGGAAGAGGTGTAGTTTTGTAATATTATGTCTAGTCTTGCTATTTAAAAAGCTCAAATACTTGTGGATATGAAAGATTCTTCTTAAAGATGTGACATTGTAATACTGGGTTTCTTAGGTTTATATCAAAAACCATATTTCTTTGAGGATTTCCATAACCACCCATCTGAACAGAAAACTCTACTGAGAATTACACATGTTACCTTAAGAGTTCCATTTCACCAGCAGTTTTGGAAACTTTAATGGTGTTGATATGATGATACTAGTAACGATGAAATTCCTATAAGAGTGATGAATAAGAAAAGCTGGCATTCTTTCCAGTTAGATGAACTTTGGCATCTTATCGGATATCCTGAATAAAACAAAAGGATGGATGTGATAATTTTTAATATATGTGTTATTTTTATTTATTAAGATTAGATGCTGCTCATCTCACTCACAGAGAGATCCTGAGAGTTCTTTATACAATCCATAGTGTCAGCTAAGTTAACCAACTAAAGCCTCCCAAAACATCTTAAGTAAATCAAAAGATCCAGTAGCCCAAGAAAAAGAAAAGAAAATACTCATCTACAACATATAGTACAAGAATTGTTACAGTCAGTGGTGGGATTCAAATATGTGAACAACCAGTTCTCAGTGTGGATGCCAGTTCTGGAAGTCCATTCTGGAAATGGGCAACAAAAAATTAGCTACCGGTTCTGCCAAAGTTCGAACTGGCTGAATCCCACCACTGGTTACAGTCACTATATAACCTTCCCTCCCCCAAGGAAAGAGCCAACCAACCACACATACACACACAAAAAAACCCCCCATTAAAGCTAGATATGAAAATATTCTCCTCAAGGCCCTTTGCTGATAATAGACAGAACTGAAGCTTCTACTCCTAATAACAAACTACCTCCAGAAGTTGTGAATGCTCCAACACTGGAGATTTTTAAGAAAAGACTGGACAACCATTTGTCTGAAATGGTATGTGGTTTTCTGCCTGAGCAGGGAGTTGAACAAGGTCCCTTCCAACTTTATTATTATTATTATTATTATTATTATTATTATTATTATTATTATTATTATTATTATTATTATTGTTGTTGTTGTTGTTGTTGTTATTATTATTATTGATTATCGCACAGTCAGCCAGATGTTCAGACTGGATTTGGCATTTTGTCTACCTATTGTGTCCTTACCAAGGACCTGGGATAGGCAGATGTGGATGTTTGATGGTATTACAGATATCGTCGCAGGATGGAAGCAGTTCCTAGTAAGGCTGGCTTTTGCAATTGACTAATGGTGAATTTGTCAATGTCAATGGTGTTCAAGTGGTGCTCCAGTTGTTTTGGGATTGCACACAAGGCGCCTATTACTATTGCTACTACCCTTTCTTGCTTTTGCCACAGTCTTTCTATTTCTATTTGTAGGTCTTTGTATTTTGTTATCTTCTCCATTATTATTATTATTATTATTATTATTATTATTATTATTATTATTATTATTATTATTATTATTATTATTGTTATTATTATTGTTGTTGTTGTTGTTGTTGTTGTTGTCGTTGTCATTGTCATTGTCGTTGTTGTTGGTATATTATTATTATTATTGAAATGTTCAGAAAATAGATGAGAGCCAGATCTGATGCACTGTTTAACTACATATCATTTTTTATTTTATTTTTATATATAAAAAAATCCAACCACAGTCACAAGGAGAAGTAAAATTGACAGGAAACATACTCCCTTCATATTTACTTCCAACTGCAACCATCTGATTCCTGATTCCCATATTACAGAAAAAAAGTAGAAAAATTGGGTTATTACCGTCAAGCATTCTGGCATTGGGATGTGTGTGTGTGTGTGTGTGTGTGCAAAATTGACTGTGATTGCTTTGAGGAGAGAGGAGATAACCCACTCTTTCATGATGGCAAAGAGTTGACTCAGGGCTGCAGATTATCCTTAAGGAGAAAGTTGTCTGAAGCGGGGGGGGACCTAATAGTGGAACCTTCAATTTTGTAGGCAATGACTAAGGCAGTGGTGGCTAACCTATGGCACGGGTGCCAGAGGCGGCATTCAGAGCCCTCTCTGTGGGCACACATGCTGTTGCCCCAGCCTTGCCTCCCCCGTGACCCTCTCCTCACCAGCAGCCTCCCTGGAGAAGAGTCGTCCCTTGAGCGTGGCCCATACAGAGCAGCACAGCCAAGGACATGGCAGCTAGGCAGTATAGACAAGACTCTGCCCTCACACCCCATCATGCACAGTTGATGCTGTGAGGCGCGGACAGAGGGCATCACCGCCATGGTGCTGCTGGACTGCCTGGGCGATCTATGGTGGGCCCTGGAGGCAGTGAGTGGCCCTGTGGGCAGGTGGGGTGGGGGCGGAGTGGGGGCAGGGCAGGGATGGAACAGGGGTGGGGCCAGTTTTTGGACACTAAGTCTCTAAAAGTTTCACAATCACTGGACTAAGGGAAAGGTTTTCTCTTTAGTGAAATAAACTTTGGATTGGAACAACCTAGTCTGGCATTTCCATTCAGTTAATAATAACCCGTCTGCTAGGGAAGCAACTAAGTTTCAAATGGTTATGAATATCTCCATGCCATGAAATGTGCTTGTTTGTAGATGGAATAAGGAGACACTGCTGACTATTTCTTACACAATACCACAAGTGTTTTAAAGAGATTGTCTGATTATCTAATGACAGAGCTACAGTACATTATCAAAGAGGTATTGTATAAGTTATCATCAGTTGCCAGCAAGATATTTCCTGGGTTTTCTGAATATTAATTAATACAAATAACCCATGCTCTCTTATTTTAAAGATATTTTCTTTCATATACATTGTCCAATTGCAAGCTGAACAAACCTTCTAGTTGATACGCAATACAGCATACAGATCAACAGAGTTGGAAGGACATTGGATGTCTCCTAATCCAAAGCCCACTGTGATATAATAATAGTGTGCCTCTTTCAAAACCCTCTTATTTAAAAACAAAAGATAAACTTAAAAAAGAATAAATCCATTCAATTCTGGAACCACTTGTACTCCTATAAACCCAGCATCCAAATCACTGCCCAGCATCCTAGCCTAAAAATCCAGAATGCAGTCAATCAACATAGTCATTATGAATGTCCCTCATTTGCCTATTGAACTATTGTCCATGAGCTCCAAAGGTTACTTGTGTGTTCGACATGCTATGTATGTTATTGATTGTCATATATAGAACCTTTATGCCCTGATTTTCAGAAGAACTCCATGAGATTAAATGGCAGAAGAGATTCCAGAAGGGCAGCAAAGAAACGGAAAGCAAATATATTGGATTTTACACCTCAGTTTGCCAGGCGAAAATGAGCACAATACAATAAAACTCATCTTATAAATAAACAAAACAAAACGGGCAAAGCAAAACAAAATACTATGGCTTGTACCATCATTCCCATATTCTCATGACTACCATTATGCAGTTATATAAAAAACAGCTGAATACTAGGCAGCATTCAAAGTCTTAGAGCCAAAAGGCAGCCCAGCACTTTGGTGCGACAAACAATTCTCAGCTTGCAGCTCAGAAAGGAAAATGTATAACTGTACATTTCTACAAATGTACAACAACAAAGGAAGAGTAAAAATGTTCCAATGGCTGCCACAGGCTTCATGCTGCAATAATTAAACAGTTATGTGTTGCTGTAAAAGATTAGTATTTAGTTATTCCAACTTAAAAAGAAAATATACTAGTTTATTTATTAAGCACATTATTAGATTTCTTTTCCTTTCCTGTTTCCTTCCATAAACTCTCTTCTCTTAATTTTTCAGAATAGCTGACTATCTCTTCTAAGTAAATGATTATCCAAAGTACGTTGAAGGAGAGACTTTGTATTTTAATCACACATCAGTGTAAGAAGCCAAAAGAAAATTGTACTTAAAGATTCTATTAATGAATGTTTCAGTCATCCATTTATGAGCCTTACTATCTAGAGAAATCAGTAAACTGACCAACTGCAAAAACATCAGCTCTCACCAATAATAAGGCTGGAAATATTCCAATAGCACTTTTTAATCAGAATGCCTGAAGGAATTCAGGTCAAGAGGTGAGTTTGCTGCTTATTGGATCTATAAATACCTAAGCCTTCATTTCACTAAGCATATACTCCAACATTCCTATAATAGAATATATTAAATGCAATAAACTATATTAATGTGGTATCAGGGCTGCGAAATTATACAGTGAAAAATCATGAGGCACAAAGTTTATAATTTCATCTCTGTTTTCCTGGGTAGATAAATTTCAAAACTGTTGCAATATATCATTTCACTGAAACCAACACAGATGTGCTATTTGGGAAATAGTACTCTAAAGGTGGGCAAAATTAAATAGATTGAAGCTTCTTTAGAAATCAGAAAAAGCAGAAGTCCTGAGGTCATGCTTCTCCTTCATTATGTTTTATTTAGAAAATAAAAGTTTATAGCTTAGGGATATGGGAATCATGAATGTCAAAACCAAGCAAAGTGCCTGAAAAGTTGTAAAATTCCTCTACCATGATCAGCCAATATGTCTGGTTAACAGTTACTTCTGTTCATATACAACTAGCAATACTGCTTTCCCACTACCACTACCTTCATAGTACTGAGACAGGACAGTGAAGACCATCAGCATGGAAATATCACTGGATAACTTTGGACTACTTGTATTCTTTTGACCCAACTTAGACTATAAAGCTACAGTTGGAGAGAGAAAGAGAGAGAAGGGGGGGAGAGGGAGAGGGAGAGAGAGGGAGGGAGGGAGGGAGAGGGGGAGAGAGAGGGAGAGGGAGAGAGAGAGAGGGAGGGAGGGAGAGAGAGAAAGAGGGAGGGAGAGGGTGAGAGAGAGCGGGGAAGGGGGAGAGAGGGAGAGAGAGAGAGAGGGAGAGAGAGGGGGGAGGGGGAGAGAGAGGGAGGGAGAGAGTTATGCACTATGTATGAATAAATTGAAATCAAATACAAAATGTTACCTTAAACCATATCTTAAATAATAGACAGACAATATATTTTAAATAGGAAAGTGTTGGTGTGTCTGCCATTAACTATTTAGCCACAAATTTACTGGTGAAGTGAGTCAAATTTCACTTGGTAAGTTCATAAAGTGCATTGCATGCTTCCTCATCTTTTATTTTATGGGGACATTCACGTTCATCTCCTGGCAATAATTCAGCAAAAAGGATGAATTTCTGAGAGTTCCATACTCCTATTTGCTGTTTACACAACCCTGCAAACATAAGGAACTTTGCAAAAAATTACTCCACATAATCTATTCAGAAGACATCACCTCATTATACAGTACCATTCACACTGAGTACCATTCATATTGACTCAGAGTTGGTAGTGATGGTGGTGCAAATGGTTCTAATACTTCTTGACAATACAAGTAATACTACTCAACAAAGACAAAGATTAACACTGCCACAGTTTCGTTCCATACAGTATAAACCTTGTGAACTCTCAAGCTTGCTCCTTCTGTTATATATTCAAGATGGACAGTGTTTAATATTCATATGTTATGTATATGTAGGGGTGTAAGTCTATACATATGTTGTATATAGCATGCTGTATATAGTATGCTGTATATAGTATGTCATGTATGTGTTCACTTTGAGAGCTGGCAATTAAATTTCATTTTTGATGTGTATGGTTGTGCCCACAGTAAAAAATGACAATAAAGGTTATCTTATCTATCGCTATAACTTTATTTTACTCTTCTTCATCTTTTTTTCCTTCCTTTCTCACTTCCTCTCTTCCTCCCTTTCTTTCTCCCTTCCTAATATATTTTGTTTGCCTGTTTGTATTAGAATGTAAGGTGTTGAGATCAGAACCAAACATACAACTGGAGATGGATTTCAAATGAGATATTTATAATTGGAAATGGTCTCAGAAAAGTAAATTTTCCTTAAATACTGTAGTTCCTGATTTCATGATAGCAGAGCAATTAAACTTCAACATTTTGTGGATTTTATCTGCAGGTTGGGGTAACAAACAAAACATGCACAACATTAGGGCAACTTAAATCTGGATGTATGCTTAAAAATACACAAGGGTACCTACTCTTTTTACTTTAAACAGTAGAAAGTAATGACTATTTTATTTTTAATGCTTATGAAAATACAATAATTTAATAATAATAAATAAGCCATAATAAATTAGTAAATGTGTGCCGTGGCTAGAAGTGAAGACACTCGGCTCTCACTCAGAAGGCTGAGAGTTCAATCCTAGGCAGCGGCAGATGTTTCTCTAAAAGAGCTCAGATAGAAAACATCTGCTACAAACTCTGTTTAGGCATCAAGAGAGGAATCTAGCCAGTAAATGCTCAGCTCCATTTAGTTGCCTGACTCCACCCTCATAAAAAGAAAAAAGAACAAGAAAAGAAAATGTGAATTTTCTGAAATTAGAAGGCAAGTTTTTACTGAATCAATCTGGAGACACATCAGTAATAAGAGAAATTGTCACAGAAATAGAATAAAGTAATTGAAAATGATTTAGAACAATGCCATCTGTCACCTTTTGTGACCTTATAATTCAGAGCTGATCATTTCAGTATTATCCAAATCTGACACATTAATTAGGATATTAAAGCCTACCAGTCCTTTTGTGTTAAGCCAATTAAGGTTGGTTGTTTCAACATTTCCATTCAAAAAGCCTACTTACGTACTTTCCATAGGGATTGTAACACATTCAGGGAGGGAAAATGAAGTAGTTCTGAGTAGAACTTCAAATATAGCTGATTGCCTCTACAAAAGAAAGTGTAATTCCATTTTAAGAAAAGGAAGATTATTCTCTTAAGGAAAATAAATGGCTCAGTGAATAGTCGCAGCTTTTCATCTCATCCTTGTTCTGCTTTTCATATTCTTTTGATTGCAGGTTAATAATTCAGTCATAGGAAATCTGACTTATCTTCTAACTGTAGATAAGGATCAACTGGACTGAATTCCTGAGGGATCTATGTAAAGTCACCTAAGACTGTCATGTAAAATTTCCATGAACACTTTCATTAAAGCATAAGGATATTTAGAAGAAAGAAAGAAAGAAAGAAAGAAAGAAAGAAAGAAAGAAAGAAAGAAAGAAAGAAAGAAAGAAAATATTGTAAAAGCCAAAGACCTCTAAGGCAATTGTGTACAGTTGTGAAGTAGTTTAGATTGAAATTGTCCTCCTGTTGTGACATTAGTTATATTAATTAAGAGGGTGGGCTTATTGGGAACATTCACATATTGTTAACTTCCAGTTTTTGGTAGAATTTTAATAGGGCTTTCAAGAGGTTAATTTAATAACTTCAGTTCTTTTTTTTTACCATCCCACTTCAAAAAATGAATGAAAGAAAGAAAGAAAGAAAGAAAGAAAGAAGGAAGGAAGGAAGGAAGGAAGAAAGAAAGAAAGAAAGAAAGAAAGAAAGAAAGAAAGAAAGAAAGAAAGAAAGAAAGAAAGAAAGAAAGAAAGAAAATATTGTAAAAGCCAAAGACCTCTAAGGCAATTCACTGATTCTAGCATTCTCCCAAAATTACCATTGGATGTTCAAAAATCAGAAACTATTTCAAAACAGTAACAAGTCATGAGCTAGCAGTTGGGGCCCATAGTAAGTATGGCCCAGATAGAACAGACTATAAATATGGGCAAAACCAGAGAGAGGGTTAACATTCCAAAAGCGATTTGTTATGCTAGCTGTTTTCCAGCAAATCTCTCTATTCTGGGATTACAAATCCTGTGTTGAAATTCAAGCATGATTTTCAAACCCAGAGTGGGGAAGCAAGTCTCCATCCATTTAACCACCTATGAGATCACTCAAAGACCGCAATTGGGAATGATGGAATTGTGGTCGTTAAGCAAAACCAGCATGTGATGTCTCGCTTATCAACCACTGTGCTCAATGATCAATATTCCATTCCTAATTGTGTTGTAAGTCAAGGCTAACATTCCTCAGAGTAGACCAGCCTGAAATTTTATACCTCCAAATGGTGTTTTTATACCACTGAATGGTGCAAAAATAGATATGATCAAGATAAAGTGGGCAGAGTGAACACAAAATAGTGTTACATAGTGGGTCAGGAGAATACAGCTACAGATCTATTACTGCCACTAATGCAATATCGCACAAAAGATATTAAGAACAAGTTTCTGAAATATGTTAGCATTCTGTATAATAGAATAACCATTAGTAATATCTTCACTCTAAATATCCTTGTTCTGCTTTAGAACATTTAGCATTTTAATTAATTGCAAGGAATAATACTATGCAAACTATCAGTAGTCCTGAAAACCATCTCTGCATTTTATCCTCCTCTAATGAGTATCATTTACAAAAGCATGCGGAATATTACAAATGTTCAAATAAAAGCTTAGCAAAATGCAATACGATAATTCATTAATGCCCCAACATTGTGGTATCGCAGGATTTATTTCAGACAAAATAAATGCATTATTATGCAATAAGAGGATGACTTTAAAAAAAGATTCAGAGCAATAAGTAGATAATTAATATATATTTGAATGGAGTGCAAATATAGTAAATGTAGCATTTGAAATTATAATAATGATAACTCATGGATTTCCTTTTTGTTGTTGTTGTTATGGGCTTCAGAAAAATAGGCAAGTCTTAAACACATTTAGCTTTTATACCAATATTATCCAAAAACTTATTTGAGTGTGCAGTTAAAGACATGAAATGCTTTTCAGGGCCCTTTTGTAAGACAGGAATCTACCATTCACATAATAATAATAATAAGAACATAAGAAGAGCCATGCTGAATCAGGCCAAAGCCCATCGAGTCCAGCATTCTGTGTCACACAGTGGCCCACCAATTGTACATGGGGATCTTGAGCAGAAAGAGAAGGCAAAACCCTCCCTTTCCCTTGACCCCCAACAAATGGTACCCAAGGGAATCCTGCCTGCCTCAACCAACATAGAGGCGGCACATGGACATCCGTTTTATTATATAATAATAATAATAATAATAATAATAATAATAATAATAATAATAATAATAATAATAATAATAATAATAATAATAATAGTAAAGTTGGAAGGGACCTTGGAGGTCATCTAGTCCAACCCCCTGCTCAGGCAAGAAACCCTATACCATTTTGGACAAATGGCTGTCCAGTCTCTTCTTAAAAACTTCCAGTGTTGAAGCATTCACTGCTTCTGGAGGCAGGTTGTTCCACTGGTTAATTGTTCTAACTGTCAGGAAGTTTCTCCTTAGTTCTAGGTTGCTTCTCTCCTTGATCAGTTTCCATCCATTGCTTCTTGTTCTGCCTTCAGGCGCCTTGGAGAATAGCTTGACCCTCTTCTTTGTGGTAGCCCCTGAGATACTGGAACACTGCTATTATGTCCCCCCTCGTCCTTCTCTTCATTAAACTAGACATACCCAATTCCAGCAGCCGTTCCTTATATGTTTTAGTCTCCAGTCCCCTAATCATCTTTGTTGCTTTCTCTGTACTCTTTCTAGAGTCTCAACATCTTTTTTACATCGTGGTGACCAAAACTGGATGCAGTATTCCAAGTGTGACCTTACCAAGGCATTGTAAAGTGGTATTAATATTTCACGTGATACTTTCATTAACCTTGTTCATATGCACTATTCTTTGGCCTCATGAGCAAGGTAAAATAATTGGAACAACACATATATCTGCATCCTTTTCCAATGGACCAAGGCCGTCTGCTTTACATTTTAATGCTGCCATCTTGCTTTATCCAACACGACCACTTCCAGTATTGCAATTCTCTGATTGCCCTTAATTAAAAGGAGACCTAAACATTTAAAATTACTTTAGGGACTTTATTGAAAAGCTAGGGAGGAAAATAAAATGCAATGGGATATTCTCTAAGCATTACAGAATTGAGAATGCTGAAGTATTGATCGAATCCTTCAGAAAACTGACCTTGTAGCAACTAGATATTTGAACCAATTGCTTCTTTTTCATGTGTGCTTAAAGTGACACAATTAACTCATTGTAGAGTAGCACAATTAGTTTGCGAGATTGGAATACCCAGTTTGTTTCAGGTTAAAAAAATAATGCAAACCCACAGGATGATGTAACATTATTATTCTCTTTTAATCTGTCACTATGTAGAAACAAAGCAAAACCAAAAAGCCATTCTTATTTTTGTGATTGATATAAGATTCTAGTAAGTCTTGCCTTAAAGAACAAGATCAATTGCAGCTCTGGGACAGATTCTTGAAAATACAGGGTGAGAAGTTTGAATAAAAAAAAATGAACTTGGTATAATTTCCATTTTATTTTTCTATGTCAACCTGCTCTTGTTGTGTACAATGGAGAGTATTAATTATTCCCCATGGAGCAAGTGACTTCACTTACATATTAATTTACATAATTCACATAATTTGATATCATGATTGTTTCTCCCTAAACTACACTATCACCTGTGTTGCAGCTAAATCCAGATCTGATTACTTCTATACTGTGAATGGGAGAGAAAGCGCTCTTGCTTTTGAATCAGGTTGGAAAATGTTTGGTGGTTTCCTAGTTTGGAAATAATTCTACAAATGCATTATTTTCCAACATCCCTTTTTGGTACAATTTGGTTAAGAAACCTTTTATTCTCTTAATTATAGAAAATGATACATATATAATAAAGGTCAAATAATAATGGTTCCCACCCACTGTGTTTCTTCTGTTCCAAGTCTAATATGTGGCCAACTATGTCAATTGAGCTCATGTTGACTTGTGATAAGAACACGGTTCTCATGATGGACTATGAATCCCCATTCTCCACTCCCCATTCTCTATTTAGAGGTGGTTAAAATCACCCAGGAGAGATTAAAATTGCTAGTAGACTAGGAACCCATAACCACCTCCACAACGTGACTGAATAACGTGGCAGGAAGAACTGAGAACTGAGAGAGTATTACAATAACAGTACTCTTTATCTTTTTTCCCTCTGAATCAATCTCAGAAATATAGCCTCACCCTTTACAATGGGAAGAATGATGTCTCATAACTACAAAGATCTGGTACATAATTGTTACTCCATCTTCCTCCCCAAGATCAAACCTGCTCTGAAACCTAGGCAGTCATATCTCATGACACAGATTCTCCCTTCTTGCCTAGCCATTATCACTAACACAGAATTGCTTTATTTTATACAATTACATCAAGCTGAATCTAAGGTAGCTAGAAGTATGGAGGTGTGTCTCAAAAAGTTAGGTTATGAACCCTTTATCAATCTTCTACCACCACTCCCTTTGGTACAGCTCATCTTTCTTTTCATGAAATTTCCCCTTGCCCATTGTTACCATTGTTCTAATCTGCATCCCTCTCAACTACTAAGTTCTCCTTCACAATCACAGAGACCTGTAGCAGATGGCAACATACTCTCCAATTCAGCATACCTGGCAGCTACATTCCACACCTCACAACACTTAAGGATTTGCCAGAAGCAGGTTAACTCTTCTTCCCTTTCTTCCCCCAGCTCCATCCACACCACAATCACTCTAATGTTCTTGGTCTGCAGAAATCTCTAAGTTAAATCCTTAATTTATTCTCCATAGTTCCATAGTTTGTTCATTGCATATAAAACCAGAGAAAATTCCTTTCTTTATTATCAATGTGCTTTACAATGTTTGGATCAAAAATTCCAAAAGGTAAGTCAAGTGGCATGAGTCTGAGACAACAAGCATGATTGCTGTTTGAGAACTATATGCCAAGTTCTCTAGTATTCTAGAGAAGATTTGCATTTTTATTAGTAACTAGGATGCCAAGTTGCACAATGAGGTTGGCAAACAGATTAACTTTGGATAGACTGCCAGGTCTTCATAGGAAAATAAGGCACCTGCTCTAATACCAAACATACTTGTTAGTTATTGAATTGCTTTTAGTCTGCAATTTAGTAATAGTGAATGAAGTGATGAATATATACATACAGTATACTCAGGCTGCATCAAATATTGACAGTAGTGATGACAATCTGATTTGCTGCAATTTCTGGCCTAAAGTTACAGAAGCTGGGTTTGATTTTCAGTTAGATCCCAGCAAAGGTAATGCTGGTTCTATCTTTTCCGCACATGTGACTATATTGAACTAACAACAAAAAAAGTCCAACATAATTATGAAAGGCATTCATATGGGATGACATTGTAAATTTCAGAGATTATAGATAATATGTTTCAGGAACTAGAATGAGAAGACCTGTAATGGCTCCCTCATCACCTGTTTGGACAATGAAGAAAAGCCAGCTCCAGGGATTTCACACAGGGATCACGGAGACATGGGAGGCTCAGTGGCCAATTTGGAGGATCAAGGTGAAGCTGGGCCAGGAATGTTGGGAATCCATGAGCGAATGACTGGATGAACAACCAGCTGCACAGGCAGAAGGAGAGACATAGCTGCAGTCAATGAACATGTATGACCAACCAGCTGCACAGGCCAAAGACGCTGCAGCCAGTCAACCGTGACGGAATTGCTTCCACAACTGGAACCTAGGTCATGCAGAACCAAGTGCAGAGAAGTGCAACAAGGGTCAGTGAAGCTATTAATGAGAAGGCTGCCTTGCCCCTCCTAATGAGACACATTGGTCAGTGTCTATTTATTTTGGCCTTTGAAGCCTGAAGGTTGTTGGAGACAATCATTCACAATCCATCATTTGTGCATGTGCTTGACTTCCTTGATTTTATTGTGCTGTGCTTGACTCTATGTTGACTTCCTTGTACTTTGGACTTATAGACTCATATTGACTTCATTGTGCTATGATCCCATTGACTCCATGCTGACATTTCATTAACGTTATTGTGCCTTGACTCCATTGACTTTGCTGGGAATAAATTCCTGAAGTATTGCATTTGCAGTTGGGGAATGACAAAGGGACTTGGTGATGTGGAATAAGCATGTTGAACTGAACCCCACTTGTGTTGCATATGTGGACTGAAACAGGATATGACCCCACTGATTTACTGGGCTTGACAGCAGTTAGGTAAGAATATGCTTTATGAAAACTGAGATTAATTGAGAAAACTTAGATCTTTCTTCATCACAGCAGTTTCCCCAGGGGAACAGTTACATTTTCCATATAACAGTGAATTATTTTTATGGCAAAAAGTCAACAACAATGCTGGAATAGTCAGGGAATTTACTTTATTTACACATGGTGTGAAGAATTCCAGCAACTGAGATTCAATGCTTTACACTCACATTCTGGATGTATTTTAATAGGTCATGCAAGAGTGGGAAAGACCTATATATCCTTTAAAAATATCTCCAATGTAATAGGTCCATGATACTTACATTAAACCTGTGACATAAGCCCAGACTTTATTTAGATTGTGGGTCTAAAGTTCAATTTCTCAGTGATGACTTGATGCAGGCAGGGCTAAATCAACTTCCAATCAATACATAAATTGCTAAGTACAAGTGGGAGACCAGCGGGACTAGTACTGCTCACTCTTCTTACAGACATTTCATAGTCAGAGAGGATGGTTAAGCTTATCATTACATACAAATGCTTTATTTACTATATATATCATGCACATAATGAAATACTTTTTATTATATATGTGATGTACACTATATTTCTTATGTGATAGAAAGATATAATCTTAATATATTATAAAGTTATGCTAATTTAATCTTATATTTATTCTTTGTTGCGAAGTATATTTTCAAGTATAATATATGACTTTCTAAATGGGACCCTGTAAGACAATTAATTATTTTACCTAAATTTGCTTAGCTATCTTATTGATTGTAAATGCCAAGCTAAAGCTGTAAAAGGTTTGAATTAGGACAGATCATTTTGAAAATTGGTTGATTGATTGATAGGAAGTGCATGTTTTAGTTAGGACATAGGAGGTGTAAAGAAAGATAGAGACTGAAACAGCATAGAGATGGACAGTGATCATTTGTCACTTTTAAAGTAGCAGTCTTAATGTCTCCACCAGGAATGAGCTCATTTATATCTAACAGTCCTCTAGTTGGCATTATGTGTTGATCAGCATCTTTATGGTAGAAAGTGATCATTAATTTTCCTGGTGTATGCAGCTAAACCTATTAGTGATGGGGTTAGTTTCATTTAGTGCAAAGCTTCCTGATAAAAGATAGCCTTGATTCATTTTGCCCAGGATTATTGACTAGGGTTCTGAACCCTTCAAGCATGATTCATAAGAAATGCTTTGAATCTCATGTGAGGGCAAGCAAAGCACTTCTCTTCTCTTGATTAAAATGACCTCTTTTTTCAGGTTTCTATATGTGCCTGAGGTTTTTTGGGGGGTGGGTGGGTGGGGCAGTAATAAGCTATGCAAAATATTTCACTAGTTTAAAGTATTTTACTATTCATTGTGACTTTTAAAGTAGCTTTCTCTTCCCCCCTCCCCCAAGCTCATGCAGAGATCTGAAAAATATTGGCCTCTTTTAATCAAGAGCACTGAAGCATTGTGATCATATGAAACATGAAGGCTTGTATCTGCCTGTAATTAGTGACAGTTCTCTGTTCCCAATCCAGCCCTCTTTGTGTATGTATTTTGGCATGACAAAGAGTCTTTATCCAAAAGTATGGAAAGGAATGGTAGGATCTCACTGAACAGAAAACAATGGGTCCCCCCCCAAAAAAACCTGTACAAAATGTCATTTCTTCTATTGCACAACTGTGATTTAGCAAGGAGAAAAAGCGAGAATAACAGAGCTACTGAATACATGATTAATGGGCATCTACCTTGGTTTGCAATGTGCATACGTTTACATGTAGGTAAAAAAAAAAAACATTTTTTACTTTCAAAATAGTAAATCCCCCACAAGCAAAACTGCCTCTGTGCTCAATAACAAAAAATAGCATGGCAGAATAAGACATAATATATCTTGGATTGTAACTCCTGTTGAGGACACATTACAGCCATACACTTTCAATTCCGTGGATTAAGCCTTAGCATCTGATGTCAAAAAAAACCCTGAAGTTGACACATGAAGTATTGGAGACAGATTGGCCAAGCTGGGGATGGGGGTAGGAGTCAAATGGGGAATTAGTCTGAAATCCTTATGTAGGTACAACATAGGGACACCCCCCCCCAAATACCATTGAACCTTATCTAGTTTTACCCATGTGCAAACCATTAGTCTATGAAGATTTCTATGTATAGGCTTGACTCTTGAGCAAAGCCTATACACTATTTATAGTAATAGTAATAACATTTAGATTTATATACCGCCCCATAGTGCTTTAAGCACTCTCTCAGTAGTTTACTATGTCAACATATTGCCCCCAACAACCTGGTCCTCGTTTTACCTACCTCAGAAGGATGGAAGGGTGGTCAACCTTGAACCCATCAGACTCAAACTCCAGACTGTGGGCAAAGTTAGCCTAGAATACAGCATTCTAACTACTATACCACCAGAGATCCTGGTATATATAATTATGTTTGAGGTTGCATTTAGATCTTCACCCTATTAGCTTATGTCATGCATGAAAAACTAGATCCACATGTGAAGAGTTCATTTGCAAAGCAACTGATAGTCACCCATCTGACTTGGCCATGTAACTTTGCCTGGCTGATTCATGAGGTTTCTTTTTTTCTCTTGGCAAAGTGATTATCAGGGGAACTCAAGCAGATGTCTCTGCTACCCATTCAGTTGACTCCAGTTGTGGCCAGTTGACCACAGATTGTTCTTTCAGTTGGCTTTTTCCCACACCAGACACATACAAGTCACCCTTATTGATAAAAGGCTACCAGAAGTGGGTTGCAAAAATCTGGATGATCATTAGATGCTTGCTTGCAAATTTCCTTTCCTTTCCTTTCCTTTCCTTTCCTTTCCTTTCCTTTCCTTTCCTTTCCTTTCCTTTCCTTTCCTTTCCTTTCCTTTCCTTCCCTTTCCTTCCCTTCCCTTCCCTTCCCTTCCCTACCTTTCCCTTCATTTGCTGTATCTAATGTTTGTCCAGATTGTTTGTCCATCCCAAAATGAGAATCTATTAATAAAGAGCACTAACTTTTATTCCTGTGAGTAATAGTCTTACTTGTCATCAAGGCTGAAATGTCCATCTCTCAGTATTTTCTCACTTGTTGTTTTCTTTGTTAAGAAGCTCCAAATGGTAAAGGATGTATGAACCTCAGATCTCCAGAGACTAACAAGATTTTCTAAGTAGGTTGGCTGAACTGAATTAGTTAGTCTCTTAGCAAATTTGATTTGGTTCAGTCAAGTAATAAGGCACACATATTATTACTTTATTATTATGAAATGAATACACTTCCCCCACACAAATACTATGTACAACATATTAAAATATAAAATATATTTGTTGCTTTATGTAGATTTACTCAAAATTGTTAATAAAAGAACTAATAAAGGCAAATGTAATTAAAATTAGATGGAAAGAAAATATTGAAACTCTACACTGGAGTGGGATTATAGAATGGCTGAAATATTTGCCAAAAGTGAATATCTTCAGGAACCAACCACCAGAAAGTGAGATATAAAGATTAACAGACTGCTGTCAAACAAGGAAACACCCAGTGCACATGGAATACAAATTGAATGCTAAAACTAAGGTGAAGAGGCATTAATAGTTCAAAATCAAAGAAATACACAATTGGAACTGGAAGATTGATGCATCTATGAATAGAGATGCAAGAGAATGGGTGTATTAGTCAACTATTACGCTAATTCCTATCACAGAGAAAGTAGTGTTTAAGATATTACAAAGAAAAAAAACACATATAAGCAGAGAAATGACAAATGAATAGACTTTGATATATAGTCCACAATATTCATTTTAATTAATTAATTAATTAATTAATTAATTATACTCCAGCTTCTAAATATGTAATACACTAAATACACTTATTTAGATGATAAAGTCTCATTACAGGGTGGCTAAAGATAATGAGGCAGCTTATCCTTTTCTATAGTCCATCATTGTCTATAATGTTTGCAGGGTAATCACCACAATCGTGGCTTAACTATGGAATAAGATATTGAGTTATAAATCAGCTTCAAATGTTGATACATTCAATTTCAAAGAACATTGAGCTTCAAAAAACAGGACACCGGGGGGAGTGATCCAGCAATGATGTTGGACAGCCACGTGTTGCAGGATAGATATGACTGACAGATGGGGCAGGTGGAGGGAGGCAGAATGGCGAAATTAAAGCGGATGTCGGCCAGTGCAGCCAATCGAGGATCAATACAGTTAATTATGGGAGAGCGGGGGATTGGTAGACCTATGACGTGCTCAATAACTAGATCGTTAACATCTAAAGAGTTATAAGAATGAATACCTCCAGACACTAGCTCACACTTTGATAATGTCAGCAGTGGTTTGACGAAAGCTTAGTATTTAATAAAAGTTTTTATTGTCCTGGAGATGAGCAATGTGTGATTGTAACTGTTTCTTCCTTTTAACTGCCAATGGGGGTTTGAACTGATTGGCTGGGAGCTTGGCTGTGTTCTGATTAGGTGGAGGTGTGTTCTGATTGGTTAGGGGCTTGGCTGTGATCTGATTGGATGGGGGGTTGGCTGTGCTCTGATTGGCTGGGGGAGTGTTCTGTTTGGGTGGGGGCTTTGTTGTGCTCAGGTTAGTCTGAGTTGCAGGGAGATTAGAGATGGTGAGCTGCATAGCTGTTTGGCTTCGCGTTCGTGGTCGTGCCTCATCTTCATGGTGGGTGTCAGTTTGCTTCATGTATGGATTGGAGAAGTTTAAAGTGGCTAATGATACAGCTGTGGTCTGGCTTCTGGTTTGTGGTCGTGCTTCATCATCAGTGTGGGTTTGGGTTTGCTTTTTGCGTGGATGTATGGTGGAGACATCCTGTGTGGTTTTCGTGAGTGTAGGTCTGGTGTCATTCTTTGTGTTAGGGACTTGTTTGTCAATAAGGGCGGGTTTCCAAATGGCTGGTAGGCGAGAGGTATCATCTCATTTGTTCATGCTGTGTGGATGTTTTTCTATCTCGATAGCTTCTCTGATTATTCTGTTATTAAAGTGTTCAGTTTTGGCGATAGTTCTGGTCTTTTTGAAGTCAATTTCATGTCTTGTGGCTTTAAGGTGTTGGACCAGAGAAGAAGTTGGTTCCTCTTTTTTGACTGAGTTTTTGTGTTCTTCAATACGTGCACTTATTCTTCTGTTGGTTTGTCCGATGTATGTGGTGGGGCAAGCAGTACATGGGATTTCATATACTCCTTGATTTTCTAATTCAATTTTGTGTTTAGGGTTTCTTAGGATGGTGGATATTTTTCTGTTTGTGCAGAATGCTGTCTTGATGTTATGTTTGTGGAAGATCTTGCTTATCCTGTCTGTGGTGTCTTTTATGTATGGGAGGAGGACTTTGCCGTTTTCTTGTTCTCTGTCTTGGATTTTAGTGGGGGTTTCTTTTTGGATTAAATTGGAAATCTTATTTCTTTGGAATCCATTGGACGTTAGTACATTAGTGAGCGTGTGTAGTTCGGTTTTTAGGTGTTGTTCGTCAGGTAGGCGTTTGGTTCTGGAGATGAGTGTCTTGGCTACAAAGTTGATTTGTGCTGGGTGGTGGTGTGAGAGTGCGTGCAGATAGTGGTTTGTGTGTGTTTTCCTCTGGTAGATGGTGTGTCCTAGGGAGCCATTGGATTTCTTGTAGACTAAGACATCCAGGAAGGGAAGCTGGTTATTAGCTTCTGTTTCCCTGGTGAACTGAATTTTGGGGTGTAGGCTGTTGAGGTGTGTGAGGACGTTGTCCAGTTTTTCTTTCCCATGTGGCCAGATTACAAAGGTGTCGTCTATGTATCTGAGCCAGAGTTTGGGTTTGTGATCAGATTTTTCTAGAGCTTGGGTTTCAAAGTGTTCCATGTAGAGGTTTGCAATGACAGGTGAGAGGGGTGATCCCATGGGTGATCCTTCTATTTGTTTGTATTTTTGTCCATTATAGATGAAGTATGTGTTGGATAGGCAGTGGTTGGTCAGATCTAGGATGTGTTTGGGGGGGTTATATTTGTTTTGGATAGCTGTTAAGGCTTCTTTGATTGGCACTTGGGTGAAGAGGGATATGACATCGAAGCTAACAAGTAGGTCGCTGGACTGTAAGTTTTGTTTCTTTATGATCTCTATGAACTGGAATGAGTTTTTTACATGTGAGGTGATGGATTCTGCATAGGGCTGTAGTTGTTTGACAAGAAATTTGGCTAGGTTTTGTAGAGGTGAGCCTATGGAGCTGACTATGGGTCTAAGTGGGGTTCCTTCTTTGTGTATCTTGGAGAGACCATAGAGCTTAGGGCATCTGGATGATTTCTCTCTGGGAATGATTCTTTGCTGGATCTCTTCGCTAATGGGGGAGGCTTTTATTTTGGATCTAGTGTTTTTTTCCAGGTAGGTGGTGGGATCTGTGTTTAGGGGTTTGTATGTGGAGTCTTGGAGTAGGTTGGTTAATTTGGTTTGGTAGTCAGATGTATTCATGACCACCGTGGCATTGCCCTTGTCTGCTGGTAGGATTATTATGCTGGTGTCTTCTTTCAGGTTAAATAGTGCTGTCTGTTTCTCTTTGGGTAAGTTGCTTTTGGGTGGCTTGCTGATGAAGAGTATGTTTGTGATTTCGAGTTTGATTCTGTTAGCGTCGTCGGGATTTATTTTGGTCAGGCTGGTTTCAACTCCGCATATAATGATTTCAGTGGGGATGTATTTGGGAGCGACTGCAAAGTTGAATCCTTTGCAAAGGACATTGGTTTCAGCTTTGGTGAGGATCCTATCTGAGATGTTATGCACTGTTTGTTTCATGTGTGGCTGTGAGGGAGGAGGGGTTTGTTTCTGTTGTTCTTGTAGTCTTCGGAGTTTGCTGGTGTGTGTGTCTGTCTTGAGGGTTTTCTGTGTTTCGGCTCTCCAGATGCCGAGTTGTTTGGATTTGTCCCAAGTGCAGGGTGGATCTTGTTGCTGAGTTTGAGGTGAAGTGTGAGGAGATCTTTGTTGATTCGGTTTAGGAGGAATCTTTTTTGTGTGAAGCTCATTTCTGATTAGGGCCAATTCTGTTCTTTTCAGGATGTGTTTGGTGTCTGCAGAGTTGGAGTGGAATTTCAATTGGAAGCATGTGGGGATTAAATTTTGATCTCGGCAGTTGCGTAGGAATGCGAGGTCACATAAAATGGAAGCTCTTTGGACTTCAAGTTTTTTCATAGGTCCTGGTCAGATGGTGGATTTCCTCCCCGTAGAGGTATGATATTTCTTTTCTGAGGTTGTTGCGGATGTTTGTATGTAGGTCTTTGGTTATTCGGGTTTTCTCCCGCATAAAATTTGAAGTGGCTTGGCGATGTTTTGATGAAGTCCCATTCGTCATCATCAGGCTGGTGCTTATTTTAAAAAGTTCTTCATGGAAGAAGAGATATGAATTTCTAGCAGAACATGAGAGGGTGAATTTTACGAAGAGCCAAGTCCAATGTGTGAGTGTTTGTTCTTTCCCTGGAGGAAGGGAAAATAAATTCAACTCATTTTAAAAATGTATAGTAAGCTGTCAGTTATGCCTTTTTTTCCTTTTCTTTCTTTTCTTTTCTTTTCTTTTCTTTTTCACAGCAAAATTTTCCCAGCAAGCTTAGAAAAGCTCTTTTGCTCTGATGATATTCCTTGGCCATTTCAGGAAGCTCTACAAACAAACCCTAATTTCAGCAGAGAATCCATACTGCTGTGAGCATGTAAGGTATTTACTATGAAGATTAAAAAATTCTTAAGCATCTCAAACATCTTTTCTATTTTTTAAAGTAAGCAACTGCCTTAAAAAACCCAGCAAATTTATGTTCAGATAGTTTATTAAAAATTCAGACATTAATAAATTCAGACAGTAGAAAGCTGCATTGAAAAATAAGCAGGATAATGGATTGGATTTACACTGATCTGCACATCCCTGGTATATTGGTGTGAGCAGTGTAATGTCAAAGCTGTGTATTCATAAAAAAATGCAGCAACATTAATTCATGTTACCAAAACCTACACCTAATGAGTCCTATGAGATGATATTGGAATTCAGCTTGCAAAGATTTAGGTGCCTACACAAGACCCTCTGAAGTCCTGATCAGGGCTGGGTGGGTAAATGGTGGAGAAGAGGTGTTTTTTCATATTTCAAAACAGTTAATAGTCAGAATTCCAGTGGATACTTCTTTTCTTATATAGACCTTAACTGCATTTTTGACCCATTCTGTTTTGTTGTGGTGATGGAACAATCCCACAAACAGCACAAATATTAAGAGAGGCAAAGGGCTGTTAGCTTTATATTTGGAGATTAGGAAAAGGATCATAGAAGAGAAAGAGGGCATGGTGTCCTAGTGGTTAATATGTTGTACCTTGCTCAGTAGTAGTAACTGTGAGAGGGACCTCGGAATCCTAGTGGACAATCACTTAACTATGAGCCAGCAGTGTGCTGCAGCTGCCAGAAAGGCCAACAAAGTTTTAGGCTGCATTAACAGAGGGATAGAATCAAGATCATGTGAAGTGTTAATACCACTTTACAATGCCTTGGTAAGGCCACACTTGGAATACTGCATCCAGTTTTGGTCACTACGATGTAAAAAAGATGTTGAAACTCTAGAAAGAGTACAGAGAAGAGCAATAAAGATGATTAGGGGACTGGAGGCTATAACATATAAGGAACAGTTGCTGGAATTGGGTATGTCTAGTTTAATGAAGAGAAGGATTAGGGGGGACATAATAGCAGTGTTCCAATATCTCAGGGGCTGCCACAAAGAAGAGGGAGTCAAGCTATTCTCCAAGGCGCCTGAAGGCAAGACAAGAAGCAACGGATGGAAACTAATCAAGGAGAGAAGCAATTTAGAACTAAGGAGAAACAGTTAGAACAATTAACTGGCACTTAGAACAATTAACCAGTGGAACAACCTGCCTCCAGAAATATGCTCCAACACTGGAAGTTTTTAAGAAGAGACTGGACAGCCATTTGTCTGAAATGGTATAGGGTTTCCTGCCTGATCAGGGGGTTGGACTAGATGACCTCCAATGTCCCTTCCAACTTTATTATTATTATTATTATTATTATTATTATTATTATTATTATTATTATTATTACTACTACTACTACTACTACTACTACTACTACTACTACTTAAGTATTACCTAGTGTTATGAGTTCCCATTCTTGCTCCAACTCCTGCCAACTTAACAGTTTGTAAGCATACAAATGCAAGTAGATAAATAGGTACCACTTTGGTGAGAAGGTAACAGTGTTCCATGAGCCTAAGCATATAATCATGCCAGCCACATGAACACAGAAGCATTTTCGGACAACCCTGGCTCCCTTAGCTAAAAAGTGGAGATGAGTACCATTCTCAAGAGGTAGGCACTACTAGGGAAAATCTTTAACTTTTACCATAGAAGAAAGCAGCTTCTTTCGTTGGAAAGAACCCATTCCTTTAGATTCCTTCTAAAATATTTCCCATTTCCAATTCTAGTCATTACCTCTTTTCTTCTTAGGCTATTTTGTGAACCACATTGCCCCAAAATTAAAATCAGCAAAAGGACTCCTGGGAAAAATAAACAGGGTTGTTTGCTAGATGATTAGAACAACTCTGGACAATCTCAAGACTTTATCATTTCAATAGAGGTTTCTGTAGTTGGCTTGCTTTGGTAACCAAATTTAAAATAAACCAATATTTAGGGAACAGATAGACTGCTGTTCTGCAGCTAATCAAAAAATAAAATGCTCTCATTGTCATTTAGACATATGGACAGGATGGTATAGAACTTTACTTTTTGTCATAATGCTTAATCAAGATAGCCTCCTCCCCCCATCCCAAATTTCTTCCCCAAACCAAAATGTAGGCTAATGGATTATGAATATCAAAAATAAATAGAACTGAAAATTCTCATTGGACAATAAAAACATGTTTTGTTTTGTTTTTAATTTCTAAGGAATGCCTTTGCAAGCAAGCGAAGCTACTCTGTGTGCATGAGTTATACTCATTCAATTAAAGTGCATGCCATTGTAGAATGCTGCATCAATAACATGAGTAAATTTGATTTGCTGGACAGTTTTACAGTGAAGCTCCTTGGGAAGAAATTGATTTTTGCTGCATTGTGTATTGTTCATATAAGCTTTTCTGATATTCATGTACTCTTTTTTGATAACTCATTTTGTTCTTATAAATGAAACAAGGACAGAGGAAACAATTAGCATAGTGGCATATCTTTTATTGGATGGAACATGCATTTGATTGGATATATAAGAACACAAAGCTCATGCTTAAGTATCAAGCATTTCCTGCCTCTAATGCATTTTTTTTTTGCTATTCCATCCTTTTGATTAGCATTCTCATATGGGCTTATTTATAATTACAACGTGATTAGGATTGATTGCATGCCATCAAATCATTGTCTATGCAGCAGTCACACAGATAGAGCTTCTGTGTGGTGATCTGTCCTCAATATGGCCCTTTCAGATATTTCATGGCACATCGTTCATTGCTCTAATCAAGTCAACTTAGTTTGTGTCTGTTCTCTTCTCTATTTCTTTATATACTTCTCATGAGAGGTGAATTTTTGCATGTTGTGCTCAAAATGGGATAATTTCAGTCTAGTCATTTATGCTTCAAGTGAGAAGTCTGCAATGAATTGTTCTATGATATATTGTTTCTTTTCTTGTCTATTCAAGAGGTTTTTCCCAACGCCAAAGTTTGAAATATCAATACTTTTTCCATTCTCTTTCTTTAAACTCCAACTTTTGCTTCCACAGAAGAAAATTATTTTCTGAATAATTCTGATCTTTGTATGTACGGTATATACCCATCACAATGTCTGAATTTTAATAAAAAGAAGGATCAAAGGTGACAGTGTTACAACATCTAATGGGCTGCCACAAAGAAGAGGGGGGTCAACTTATTCTCTAAAACACCTGAAGGCAGGGCAAGAAGTAATGGAAGGAAATAAATCAAGGAGAGATTTCCTGATAGTGAGAACAATGAATCAATGGAACAGCCTGCCTTCAGAAGTTGTAGGTGCTCCATCACTGGAGGTTTTTAAGAAGAGACCGGACAGCCATTTGTCCAGAATAGTATAAGGTGTCTTGCCTGAGCAGGGTGTTGGACTAGAGGACCTCCAAGGTCCCTTCCAACTCTATTATTCTGTTTCTCCAAGACCTTCATTGATTCCAAGTCCTAGAGTTACCAAATACCGGTCTGTAACTTAATTCTTCACTTCTGGTCTCTTTACCACTGATTGTTAATCCTAAAAAAAAAAAAAACCCTACATACCATTTCATAGACTATATCCAAGAGAGACACCAATCAAACAGAATGCAGCTGGCGTTTAGCTGAGGCTCGATGGGAGGAGGGAAGAAGGGTTAACAAATCATATGTTTACAAAAACTAACACCCAATGTTGAATGTATATGTTCTATAACTAATGCCTCTTAACATAAACTTATGACTAATGTTGTTTGCTTTAAAACTGTTAAAGCGGACTGAATCTCTACCTCAGGATATGAAACTTTTACCTCAGGATCTCCGGTTAGGGACTATAAAAGTTTGCACTAGTAATGGGATGAAGTCAATTCAGAAGCGCAAACGAACAATATGCAATAAACTAGATACAGCAGATAGACCATATATAAGAGAAACACCAAACAAACAAAAGGTACTCGGAGTATACTTGAAGAGGGAAGGGAGGAGGGAAGAACGTTTACTAAAACAGATGTTTACAAAGATTAATACCTAATGTTGTATGCTATGTTCTAGGATGATTGTTTAGCAATAGGATCTTTGGTTTAATGTTAACCACATTAATATGGAACCAGATAAGAGAAACACCAATCAAACAAAGTGTAACAGGAGTATAGTTGAGGCTAGACGCAAGGGGTGGGAAAAAGGCTTACTAATTCAGACGTTTTCAGTGACTAATACCTAGTATTGTATATCAGGTGCCATGATGATTGCTGCACAATAAGTTTTTTTTATGTTCAATGTTGATTGTTTTAA